>ML781198.1:366097-383378 GCA_009831015.1 Picea engelmannii | reverse complement strand
CAATGCTAAGAAGAAGAAGTTTGTTGTGTCAATTGAAGATCCTCTTTCTACCAGAAAGAGTATGAGGTTAAGTGTCAAAATGAAAAAATAACTGGTAAAGGGTAAGCCCCATTTTTGAGGATGTATATTTTTGGGAGGATTAACCAATATTAAAATATTATCTCTACCATATATACAGGCTTCTAAGTGCTTAACAACTTGGGTTTTGGGTTTTTTGCTAAGTGTTATCTTCCCCATTGGTAGAAGGCATTACCTATTGTGTAGTCAAGGCTCTTGATTAAAACTGTTTTGTCATCATGAAAAATCACAAATTATTCTGCACATGTTCAAGGATTGAAGGCACTGCATTTTTGTAATGCTACCCAAACCTACACACAGACACACTGTAAGTGGCACTACCTAATATTTCACAGAGGGAAAATAATTAGCACACATGCGCAGAGTAAGGGGTGCTACCTAATGGCGCTACTGAATATTTCACAGAGGGTAAAGGTTTGCATACAGGCGTAACATAGAGGGGCTACCTAATATTGCACAGAGAGCAGAGTCTGTACACATATGCAGCACAATGACGCTACCTACAGGCGCTATATTTTATCCTTGTAGTGCACTACCCAGATTTGCTACCCAAGGAAGATGTCAATAAAGACCAGGGATCTAGGAGGACCAAGCTAACAACTTTTGGATAAGTTGATGATGAAGAAGGAGGGAGAAGCAACAACTAGCATCATAAAGACAACCATATGCTTTGAAAGACATATAGAAAAAAAGGAGTTGTGCAATAAAAGGGAATCAAATTAGTTTGAAATTCAGTTGGATTAGTCACCAACATTTTCCTGTTTTATAGCATAGGTGGTTAGATAAGTTGTTAGATCAAACAAATGTTTAAAGTTTTTCAAGGGAAGGAGGCCATCTCGTACCTCCAGTTTTTGCCTCCCTTTTGTTATAAATAGATAGATCATTTTCTTTAGTAGGTTCAGATGGTTGAGCAAGGCTCCCTTATACTGTAATATTTTGATGAAGTAATTGTGATCTAGTGATGTACTGGACTTAAGACTTTTTGACTAATAGAAATCAACTTCTCTTTCAACCTGTTTTCTTCTGATGCTAAATGTTCATTCTTTGAATGATTCACATGAATGATTGTGGTGATTTTATGATGTATGTTTGATCATTATGTTATCATGATGTTTATTTAGTTTCCTTAGTTTTTTAGTTCAAGAAGATCTTGTGTTAAGAAACTTTCCTCCTTAGGCTTTTGTGGACCTGATGTTTACAACAACCCCTACACTTCTCTCATTCAAGTCTTCCCTCTATTAATACTTACTCCCAAACTACTTATTGAAGTTAGCCAAGACCGTATTCGTTGGTGCATGCTAGCCCTGTTATTTGAGTTAGAACATTATCACTTGAGTCCTTTTTCCATTTGACCCTTTAAACACCCTTACATTCACTTACAATTTGATGGGTACTGGGCTGACCTTCCATGCAATTTGAAGGTGACTCCTAGTGCTAACACTTAGCATGAAGTGTGTAATGATGGTTAAACTAGTGGTAACCCACATGATATCGAGTGTTTAGGGACATGCACATGCATGCGAGGCGTCAACACAACTTAATTCAAAATTTTAAATTGTTATGAATGTTAAAACCAACAAAACAATGCATTTTTTTTATACTTGCAAGAATAAGCACATTCTTGTAATCAGTGTCCTTTTGTATCAAAATCCTAAGCTAAATTGTTTTCAACCTAGTAGTGACATAACCATGGTGATGTGCATTATTCATTTCAAATCATGACTTGTATTAATCTTATAAAGAGGAATGAAATGATGAAAAAAAAATAGGAAGATAAAAACAAATTAAAATGACTCATCACACCATTGAAGAGAAACTAAGTAAAAACTAGGTTGACAGATGGATGGGATGATGGAGGAATAGAAGGAAGAGGTGCAGACCTAGGATTTAACATAAGGTCAAAAATTCATGTTTTAATGGCAATCGAAGGAGCTAGAAGAGTTCAATGAATCAACAACCAAGATTGTGTTTGATATCAAGATCAACAACCTAGATTCGTTGTGATATATTTAAAAATTTCTAAGGTTTTTGGAGTTAGTAAGGTCGAGAAGATAAATGGACAAGATCAATTTTCAATAGTTGGGAAAATGAAACTGATCGATGGTATGGATTCATTTTCTGTCATTGGGAAGTTGGATATTACCAATGGTCAAGATCATTTTGAGTGAGAGATCGATGGCCTAGGTTCATTGGGGATTTGGTCAAAATTTTCTAAGTGTTGAAGTTTGACCAAGAGAACTTGTCGATGGTCGATGGTTAGATTGATGAGTTTGGTGAAGATTTTGGCTCAGAAAAATTAAATATATGATGGTTAATTTCTAATGATCGAGCATCGACAGATTTGGGCGAAGTTTGAATAGATAAACAACCGAGATCATTTTCGAATGAGAAATTGACAGTCCAAATTCATTTGAGTTTTGGTCGAAATTTTCTAAGTGTTGGAGTTAACCAAGAGAATTCACCAATGGTTGATGGTTAGGTCGGTTGAATTAGCAAAGTGTTTCAGTCGGTGTTGGCCAACTCGATGAAGTGTTTTGATTGAGAAAGAGAAAGTGTTGATCATTGTTGGGCTCCATTTTTATCATACTTTCTACCATATAAATAGACTCATCATTACACCTTCTCCCCGCACTTTGTCACTAACATATCCCTAATTACACCATAAACCTCCATTATCTCTTGTTATTCATCCTATGTGGTTAATACACAATTTTCCATATTTGTACTGATTAAAAGGATGATGATACAATATTTTTGTTGATGGTGGTTTACTCCTATGTTTTTATGTCTAAACAATTTGTTCCCATGCTAAAAGTCATTCGATACCCACACTAAAGCTCATCTGGTACTCACACTCCAAGTCATCCGGTACCAGAAGGTTCTACATTCATTCGATACCTTCACAATCCTACAGTAATCACACTCCATGTCATCTGGTACTCACAATTCATCTCATCTAGTAATAGAATGTTCCAGAAACCATCCAGTACCAGAATGTTCGAGGTCATATGGTACCAACATCAACAACCATCCGATACTGGACTATAGTTGAAAATTTGGAATGCTTCCAGAGGAAAATCAGGGACATGGGTTTTGTCTAGAACGATGTCGAAATACAAGAAGTTGGGCTAGAATTCACCCAGCTGGCATGCGTGGACCTCCAACTCAGGGGGAATGATTCTTCCAAAATTGGTAAAAATCTCAAACTGCCAACTTGTGCCTCGATTTCCATGTTGATGGTAGCATATATAGAAATTCTACGATATGGGTTTTGTCTAGAATGTGGAAAAATGAGTAAGACACAAACACATTTTCAAAATTCGAATTGGATTGGAAGATATGGGTGGATATGTAACTCGAATCTTCCCAAATTGATAAAAAAAAAAAAAAAATACATATTTTTGTGATTTTTCTCTAAAATTGTAAAATTAGTTTTAACCAAAATCTGAGTTGGGGAATTCAGTTGTATCCATTCCTCCATAGATTTCATGTATAAATAAGCCTCATAGGGCTACGAGAAAGAGCCATTGTCATTATGATCATTCTTTTGTAATGGAGATTCATGTAATAGAGGAAAAGAGTTATGATGCCATTGTTGTAATTTGAGCTTGAATTTCAATAGATGAAAGATGATTGATTTCAGATTTGTGGTGCATCATTGGGTTTTCATATGAAGTATCTCTAGCAGCAATTTTCATCTTGGGATGCCCCTCAAGATTGGTAATGTGTTGCTCATTTATATATGTTTGTTAGATTTGTTTAATTTATTTTTATGTATATGTTAGTTTATCTCTGTGTGAGATATTTTTGTTGCATTGTGAATTGATTCATAGATTAGATGTTCTATTATGTTTTCTAATTGATTTATGTTAATTTTATTTCTTTGTTATCTTAGACTTCGATTTTTCTTAGTGTGGTAGATCTTCGTAGATGAATTTATGAACTTGCATTCCTTCGGTTCATAAAAACAATGAAATTTTTGATTGCTTGATTTCATTTTATGTACCGTAGATAGTTCTCAACTCCCATTTTCTTATAGAAATTTATGATTTCTTTTCATGCTCAATAAATTGTTGATCACATAGTTTTGTTTTAGTATTTAATTTTGTTTCACTTCTTATTGCAAGCTTGTAATTTTACTCACCAAAAGATAGATTAAGGGCCTTACTCATGAGATATGGTCTCCCTGTGATGGGATTCATCCCAAGGTGTTAGTTTATTTCTTGTCACTTGAATTCATTTCCGTTTTCTTGTTTCTTTTATTGCATTTAAGTGTGGATCCACTATAGGAAATAATCATTAAAGGACAAAAAATTTAAGTAAGCTACTCACGATTAATCACATGAACATAACCCTAAGTGCATGAAAGACTATGATCTAAGACTTTATAGCACTAGGTTATTTCTATGTCCCAGTGATGAATACTTAGTGTTAATTTACTACAGTTTGTTTACTTTGCTCAGTTTGTTCATAATGTCATTGGCTTTAGATTAGGCTAGACTAGGTTCCAATCCTACATTTCTTGTGCTTGCACCTCAAAGATTACGAGCCCTGGTTGGTAGTTTATTGTGGGAATTGAGAGTGCATATATTTATCCCCACAATCATCAATGTTCAATGGTCGGGTGTCGGTCGATTTGGGGAGGTGTCAGTTTATCTAAAGGAAAATTTCGATGGTGAATGAAGGAAAGTGGGCGATGACATGTCAATATATTTCAACATCCACATGTCATTTCATGTCATCCATATTTCCATTTTATATTCTATGTGTCATGCCACTTTAGCAAAGAAATGGTCGATGGCCAATGGTCGGGTTGGTCAAATTGGTAAGGAGTTTCATCTGCCAACAAAGATTGCCAATGATTGATGGTCGATTGTCAGGTTGGTTAGTTTAGAAATGTATTGTAAGTGGTTTCTAAGATAATTATTTGATGTTTGATGGCTGACGATTGGGCATCAAGGAAATTTGCGAGAAATTTTGGTTTGCCAAAGAGAATCATCGATCGGCGATCACCAATGGATCTCAGATCAATGGTTTAGATTGCTTCAATATGGAGATCGATAGTGGAGATTGATCTGTGGGGTTTGGAAAGGATTAGAAGATCAACGACTCATATTTCACCGATTTGAGATCGATGTATCATATTTAAATGGTTGTTATAACAGTAAAACAATCATTTTTCTATGAAATTTTGAGGTTTTTGAAGGTACTAAATTTTCAAGGCTATTTTGAGGGCCTAAATGAAATTTTTGGGAAATAAAACCCATGAGAATAGAGTATACCTACATTGTCTCTGCATATTAAATAAAAGAACTCAGAGTGAGATATTGAATGAACTACTCCGGGCACAAAATAGAAGTTATACATAAAAGTTACAGCTGAAATAGTTAAGGTAAGATTTCAACACCAGTTTACTTCCAGAGGGAACAACTCATTTCTCATAATTTTGTTTGGGATTCAAGAGTATTATATGTAAATATTATGAACCATACAAGACAACCATGGAGCCATATTTGGAATTTGGGTATGTTAAAATGTGCAAGAAGAGAAAGAAGACACTTGTAGTATATAGGGATAAATTGGGAAAAATAGTCTAAACTTCTCCAGACCATAAATTTCATCTCAGAGCTCAGATTTGAGAAAACAAATAGTCAGTAGAAATTTCTTAAGGAGGAGAAGATATCTATCCACACAGAATTTTAAATTGGACACTAAAATTTTATCATGAAGTAATAAATAATTTATGCAACAGTGAGTGAGTGGAAATTACAGCTTATAGATGTTGTAACTTTTCACTTAGAACTCATATTGAGGCACAAGAACAACCATTGGAGATCTATTTCAGAGAATAATGTGTCTAAGGAATCCAATTTTGAATTGGTGCATTGTGTTCTTCATAAATTAATATGAATAATAACTTGTATTTTAATTGATGAAGTGTTTTATGTTATGCATGTTCTAACAATAATTATTACATGCACATTTCTTGTAGAATTAGAGGTACAAGAAAATAACTTTGGTTCTTATATGAGGACTTGGAGTTATGGAATATGCCCAGGGATATTACAACTATGAAGAGGAATTCATAGGTCTGCATCTAAACATGGGAAATGTTGAGACAAAGTCTAATGGAAGAAGAGACGGGAAAGAGCTTGTAACTATGAGAAGCCTGCATAGAGAAGTGTTGACCTATAGGGAAGATAATGAAAGGATTATGAAGACTCAAGAATAGATACTTCGAGCTTAAATATCTTGCATAGGAAAGTTAACAAAGACTCTCACACAAAGAAAGCAACCAATGTTAGACAAGTGACAACATCCAGATCCATAGAAGAAAGGATGATCATGGGAATGGAAAGAAGTAAATAAGCATGAGTAGGCACCATCATTATCCAAGGTAATCCACCAAAACAACTGATGCAATTTCAGGTATAGGGAGCATCCCAAGTGTGTCTCTTATTAGGAGGAAAAGGAGAAGCCCCAAGGAATACAATTTGCAATGTGAACTTAGGAATATCAAGCCACCAAATTTCAATGGTGAGCATAGGAAAAGAGAAGAGGCTGAGTCATAGCTGTTGGAAGTGAAGAAATATTTTCAATTGGATGATTACCCCTCAAGGGAAGACGATAGAATTGGAACCTACCACTTGCAAGGAAAGGAAACCATGTGGTGGGATCAACTTAAGCAAGCCAAGCACCTTGATGAGAAAATGATCTCATGGAGGCAGTTCAAAGGATATTTCCAAGAGAATTTTTTTTCTAAGTATCATTATGAAAGGAAGATGAAAGAGCTCTTTGAACTCAAGTTGGGAAGCATGGAAATGGATGAATATGAAAAGAGGTTCTTTGAATTGTTGAAGTATTTTGAATTCATAAAGGATGAAAAGGTAAAAAAAAAAAGGTTTCTAAGTGGGTTACCTTCTTTCTATAATGACAAGACACAATATGATAACCCCAAAACTTTGTAGGAATACATAAGGAGAGAAAAGCATATTTATGAGCAAAGTAGAGGAAGACTAGTTTTCCAAAAGGCTTGGAATGACAATATGAAGGGTGAAAAGGATCAAAGAAAGAAAGGTTTTAAGCCACCCTTTTTCAATATAAACTCCCAAGAAAATCATCAAGGCAGGTCAACCCAAAATGAGAACAAGAATGCAGATTCATTTGGGAAAAGGCCAAGGAAATAACTTGTACGTCAATGTTGGGGATGTGAGGGAAATTAGTTATTTAGGGAATACCCCCACAAAGGAGAAGGAACGAGGAATATCCACAACATTCAGGAGGTTTAAATAGTTGAATAAATGGGAGGAAACATGCCAAATATTTATGCATCCTTGGACAAGAAGAAAGAGAAATATCAATCCCCCGTGATTGAAGTGGAAGGTAAGATTGATAACCAACCCATAAGAAGTTTAATTGATTCTGGAGCTAGCCATAGTTACATAAACTCTAACACTGTTGAAATATTTAACTTTCAAAGTAAGCATAATAAATATTGGTTAGTTCAATTAGCCATGGGGGCTAAGAAGAAAATCAATGAGCTAGTTAAAGATTTTCCGATAGACATGAATCGACTCAACAAAAAGGTGAATGCGAACATCATACCACTAGGTTCATATGTTTTTCTAATTGGCATGAATTGGTTGGGAAAACACCATGTTGTCCTAGACTATTACAAAAATACAATCAATTTTCTTTATGAATAAGGGAAGCAACACAAGGTTCAAGGAATTCCAAGAGCAGTAGCTATTAGAGGAATTTCAACTATGCATTTGAAAAATAACTTCAGGAAGGGATGTCAAATATTTGCATCACATATGGAAGAGGAAACCATATATAAAGTGGTAGGTATTTAATACCATATATTCTTGATGGATTTTGAAGATGTTTTTAGATAAATCCCAGGAATTCCACCAAAGAGAGACATTGATTTCTCTATTGATTTGGTACCATGAGTTTCCACAATGTCTAAGACACCTTACATAATGGGAATGCTAGAGTTGAAAGAGTTGTGATGCAACTCCAAGAGCTTTTAAGGAAAGGGAATATAAATCCAAGTGTGTCACCTTGGGGTTCCCATTTTCTTTTTGTGAAGAAGAAAGATGGAACCTTAAGGCTATGTATTGATTTTAGATAGTTAAATAAGGTCATAATAAAGAACAAATATCATTTTCCAAGGATTAATGACTTATTTTTATCAACTGAAAGGTGCAAGAATATTTTCCAAGATTGACTTGAGATCAATTTACCATAAAGTGAGGATAAAGGAAGAGGACATCAACAATACAACATTCAAGACAAGATATGGGCATTATGAATTCATGGTAGTGCCATTTGGACTATCAATTTCCCCAACTGTTTTTATGTGCCTGATGAATGGAGTGTTCAGGGAATACTTGGACAAGTTTGTAATTGTGTCTTTAGATGATATACTTGTCTAATCTAAGTCAGAAGAGGAACATGAACAAGATTTAAGAATAATTTTTCAAGTTTTACGAGATCATAAATTGTATGCTAAGCTAAGTAAGTGCATATTTTATCAAAAGAAGATCCACTACTTGGGACATATAATTTTAGTAGAGGGGATAGCAATGGATATTGAGAATATAGAGGCCATTAGAGGATGTCCATTACCAAGGAATGTCATGAATTTCATATCATTCATGGATCTTGTCGGTTATTACCGAGGATTCATAAAAGGATTCTCAAATATTGCAAGCCCAATCAATTCTTTGTAAATTCTAACCTTGTACAATATCTACTGCAAACCGATATTCAGAAAAGAATAGAAAAGATACAATGGCAAATACAAACATTACACAGAGATTTTTCACCTGGAAACCCAAACCGGGAAAACCAACATATATTATATTGATACACATTGTGTTACATTGTTTACAATACAATGTACATATAGGAGCCAGCGGCATCCAAAACCCTAACCCAATGACCTGGATTAGTCCAATACCCTAATTCCTTAACCGGAAATAGAAAACCATCGGAAAAAACCATGTGCCGAAAACCACCTAATATCATGTGGTCCCGGAAATATGTCGACCCGACGATAATATGTCGGCCCGAAACCGACAAAAATATGTCGGCCCAAAAAACAAATTTCGGGGGCGCTGCCCCCGAACCCTCGCGCGAGGGGCTCCACCCCCCTGCACGCCCGACGTAGGTGCTCAAACACTACTACTCGTGCAAAGAATATAACACATACCCAACATTCTTTTCAAAAGAAGGGAGTGAAATTTGAATGGAATTCCAATTGTGAAGAGAGATTTCAGTAGCTGAAAGACATCTTGACAACTGTGTCAATATTAAACATTGTAGATTTGAATGAAGATTTTGTTGTGTGTACTGATTAATGCAAGGAAGGGCTTGGTGGAGTGCTCACACAAAAAATCATGTGGTATGTTATGAGTCCATAAAATTAAAGGAGTATGAGAATAATTTTGTCAGCCATGATGTAGAATTAGCAAAAGTTGTACATGCATTAAAAAAGTGAAGACATTAACTCATGGGGAGGAAATTTGAGCTAAGGACAGACCGTTGTGGTCTGAAATATTTGTTTGTAAATCCCACATTAAATTCCAGGCAAAATAGATGGCTTGAATTTTTGAGTGAATATGACTTTGAAATTAAACACATAAAAGGAAAAGAATTGATGTAGTAAACAAAAGAGATCATGAAGTGCATATTGCAACCATCAGCATGTACATGATTGATCTGAAAGATAAAATTATTACAACAATAAATTCATATCAACAATACTTGAAAATAAAAGAAAAATTACAACCAGGAAACTTACAATAGAAATTTAATTATTATGAGATGAAAGAAGATGGAATGATCATGTAAAAAGGTAAATTATATGTGTTGAATTCCAATGCACTGAAAAATACAATGCTGAGGGAAATGCACAATGTGCCATATGTTGTGCACCCAGGATATGAGAAAACAATTGCAACTATAAGAAGACAATACTTTTGGACATGAATGAAGAAAGAAGTGGGTAATTATATAGCCATATGTTTAGAGTGCCATAAAGTGAAGACTCAACATGGAAATATAGTTGGGTTATTGTAGCCATTTTCCATTCCATAATGGAAGTGGGAAGTTATCAAAATTGATTTTATTACAAATCTTCACAGAACATTAAAGCAACGTGATTCCATCATGGTGGTGGTGGAGAAATGAACTAAGGAAGCACATGTTATTCCAGTGAAGAATACACACAAGAAAATAAATATTACAGAAATCTACATGAAAGAAGTGTCAGGCTACATGGAGTGCCTAAGGAAATAGTTTCAAATAGAGACCTAAAGTTTACAAGCATTTTTGGAAATTCTTGTTCAAAGGTTTTGGGACAAATATAAATCTCAGCACATCATATCACCTAGAGTCATATGGGAAAAAAGAAAGGACTAATAAAATAATTGAGGACATGCTTAGAATGCACATGATGGATTAACCATCTAAGTGAGAGGATTATATTCACTTAGTGGATTTTTATTACAATAATGGGTATCATTCCTCATTAAAAATGATTCTATTTGAAGCATTGTATGGAAGGAAGTGTAACACACTAGTGAGTTGGGAAAATCCAGTAGACAGAGAGGTTATTGGGCTAGATTTGTTAAAGTAAATGGAAGAGCGGATGACAAAGATCAAGGAAAATTTAAAGGCTACCCAGGGAAGGAAGAAAAGTTAAGCATACAATAATAGAGTTTTTAGAGATTTCAAAATGGGCGAACATGTGTTTTTAAAAGTGGAGGCCAAAAGAAGTTCATTGAGATTAGGAAGTTGCCCAGAGTTGGAAGCAAGATATTGTGGACCTTTTGAAATCTTAGAAAATATAGGGCCAGTTGCATACATTATATCATTTCATACATACATGAGAGTGCATAATGTATTCCATGTGTCATAATTAAATAAATTTGTTCATGTCCCTAACAACATAATTGATTGTACTATGATCCAGGTGGAATACAAAGGATATTTTTGGGTGGAACCAATGCACATCCTAAACTAGAAAGTCAAATTTCTCAGGAACAAAGATATAGAGCTAGTAAAAGTTCAATGGACGTGCTATGGTATTGAAGATTCTACATGTGAGCATGAAGAAAACATGTGGGAGGAATACTCACAAAATTTTGTCAATTTTAAAGAAAACATAATGCAAGACTCCATTATGAGTAGCTAGAGTTCTAGAACCACATCTCAAAGTCCTAGCCAACCTACACTAAGGGCCCTAATAAACGAATGGAACATTCCTTAGGTTAGCCCCAATAAACAAATGGTACATAACGTGGGTTAGCCCTGGTAAATGAATGGTGCATTCCTTGGGTCAACAAGTCAAGAGAACACAAGATTATGGTTGGAACTACTACTAGAGTTGTAAAATTGTAGAATTTTATTTTCTAAGTATTTTGATGTAAACTTATGCATTTATATCAAAATATTGTTCACCGAGGATGGTGCACAATTGTAGGGGAGGGGGAATGAAACATCCTCGCTATAATTCCTAGTTTAATTAATGCTTAATGTAGATATAGTATGTGGTCGTGGCCATGGCCAAGGGAGGTATATGTGAATTGTATTTTTCTGAATTTTAATAATAAAATGTGATGCCAACTGTTAAGGGGATATGGAAATAGATGGGGGATGAATTAATGAAAAATAGAGGGGAGGATCTAAGAGAATGTGTAAAAATATCCCAAGCGAGATCACCCATGTCTATTGATTTCATCCACATTCTTGAATGTTACTATGACTATGTATTAAACTCTATTTTTTGATTGAGTGTCCCTAAAGCCAATCATTGAACACATGTAAGAGGGTGGGTGTGAGAAGTCACATCCCATAGTTATTGGGATCATGGGGAATGACTACAATCAGCCTAGGGAAGCGTGTGAGTCAAGAAATCACGTGAAAAAGAGGAAATTCATATGGGTAGTTACAACAATTTGGACATTCATGTTTTTGGCATGAACAACAAGAAGAGAGAAAAAAAAGAGATCTTGGATATGAAGCAACCACAGAGGGAGAATGTTTTAGCATGCTAGAGAATTTATGGAGTGGTTTTGTAGTTTAAGATTGAAGAGCCATATTTTTAGGTTTGAAGAGTGAACTCCCATGTGAGTTTCATAGTAAAAACAAGTGTTTGTTGTTGTTTGCTAATAGTTTTCCTAGTAGTGAGTTCCCTTGAGTTCCCAACAGAGAGATTATTGGTTACCTATGCCAAGGAGGCCTTGATAAACAAATGGGACACCCGATGGAATGATGTCAATGAAGGGGTACATTCCTTGGGTTGGGCAGGTCAAGAGTAAGAGAATTGGTGGAAAATTGAGATAGTTGTAGGAGAATATCAGTAGGTTATGGGTTTTCTGAGATATGAGTGTATAATGAGAGACCACCCTCTTTTGTGGATTGATATCCCTAAATAGGGGGTGACTTGTTGTTGATATTTGGAACAAAAGTTCTTTGGTTGGGTGGAACGTCCATCCCAAGCAGCTAGTTGCACAACTGAATTAAAAGATAAGTGTTTTATCTACTTTATGAGTTACTTTATTTGTTTAATTGTTGTGTTTTTACTCTGTGTATGTGAATGGTTTTACATGATGATGTGTGAGTTTTTAGTTGTATTCATGCTTGTTTAAAATTTTGTATATTCATTTACAAAATGGTATCAAATAATAGCTAAATCTGTATGTAATTTGTAGTTGATAAGATACATGAATTAGTTAGTAGATTGTTTTTAATATTTATGAGTATTTCCACATGTAATGGACCTCATTTGGGCTGGGAAACATTACATTAAGAATACATTTGCAATAATTAGTAGTAAATGGTAAAAATATAGAAATGCACCCATTTATTCCATAGGAAAATTTGGGAACAAAAGAAGAATGCATCTAATGGAGAGGAAATTTTAAAGGGATAGAATCCAATCTCAAAATCTATGGAGATTTTAGAGGATAATGGAGCTATTGGTTGAATCCAAAATGGTTCTTGGGAATATTGTGTTCAATCTATGGACTCTGTTGGATTACTGAGAGGGGGGGGTGAATCAGTAATAGAGCAATCTAATCCTTTTTAACCATATAATCCAAGTGTTATATCAATGAAGCATTATCATCCAATAACTGTAGAGTAAATAAGCAATGAATAAATGAACAAACATACACATACACAATACACAAGTGCTTTACGTGGAAACCCAAATTAGGAGAAAACCACATAATGTTTTTTCTTATATTTCTTGAAGAATTACATTCATTGGAAGCACCAACTTCCTTTGTTTTCTAGCTACAACTGGAAGGAGGCTCCAACCCACTAGTTTCTCATGATACAACCTAAGGGAAGCTCCAACTCCCCAATTCTCTGGCTAAAACCAGAAGGAGGCTACAACCCCCTATGTTCTCCAGTTACAACTGGAAGGTGGCTACAATCACCTGTCCTTGCCCCGTCCTACCACCCTGAAGTAGAAGTAGAATGATGGAACCACTGTCAAACTGTCACTATGAGATATATCGTTGTAAACCTATACAATAAATCTGAACCATGCATCAACCTGTACCTCAATCTGTAATCAACCTGTACCATAAACAAGTGCATCAAACATGCACCAACCTGTACCAAATAACCTGTAATCAACCTATACCATAAACAAGTGCATCCAACCATGTACCAAGTATGTACCAATCATGTGTCAACAACTCATAAACTATGAATTATCAATATGTACCAACATCATCAACTATACACCTCATGTATGTGCCAACTCATCAACTACTTATCTCAACCATGTACTCAACATGTACCTCAACCAAAAACCCTCATCAATTTCATCATCCAAATCTGATTTGTAGCTCTATAATATACCTAGTGTATATTATCACATTCCTGCAAACCTTCCTTAACTTCAACAAAAAGAGATTAGCATTTTCATCAAACTTTTCTTTAGACTCACATGTTTAGTTTTGGATTAGTCAACAACCCTAACTTGAAGTAATCATAACTTTGTACCTATAATGTATAAATATTTGAAACTGATACACAATGTTCATCAGTGTGCTTTATGCAATTCTTTTAGGTGTCACTACTTGGAACCTCTCATAAAAGGAGTTATAGCAAAAATGGCATACCTTGCTGAATTATGGCTTATTCTAGAGAGCGACCTTGTACAGTGTGCCCCGCATGAAATATTTTTTAAATTTATCTGAAATAGTTACAAAGAATACTACAAATTGTACCCTAACCAACACATTTGGTTTCACTGAATTTGGATCTGTTATGAATAATTTATGACATTTTTACCCGAAACACTTGTTTTTTACTAGTTTCAGGACTAGCCACAAACCCTATTTTTCACAGAGTGTAACTCCAAAAATAAAATGACCCACAAGCTAAAAATTTTACCACAGATACTTGGATATTTCTTCTCAATGGCATAGAAATTTCATAGTATGAATTATTATAGAAAACAATTTATAGAAAAAATGGTGAGATGACCTATAAGTAACATACCTTAGAAAGCACCATCAAAAGAATTTATCCTTCCTTGCATTTCGGCCTTCTTTTCTTCACCTTCCCTCAGAATTTTGGATTAGATATCCTTGGTTACCTCATACACCTATAGATATTCAATATGCTCAAGTGTGATTAAAATGAGAGAGCCTTGCCTCTTATTTATACTCTCCAAGTAGCTTCCTTAAAAACATCTTCTAGGTCACTTGGCCCCACTTTCCTTATTTTAGGGTTAACCCACTTCTAATTTCTCCATTAAATTTATTATTGAAATAATTTATTTTGTATTCACTTTGAATTATAATACACTCATTACTTCAATTTATTATTTACCTTCTAAAATCTCTTAAACCACTTTGACTACTTTGACCTTTTGGGGCTTCTAGATGACATATGAGAGTCCTCCAACTTCGTAAGGTCATAACTCTCAAACCATGAGGAGTTATGTGGTGTTCCACATACCACCAGAAATGGAATGACATGTAATATCCATGTAGAATAGTATTATCTAAAAATATATCATAACTCATATCATTATCCATCAAACAAACTTGGGTCCATTACCCAAACCTGGGGTCTCCAACTTCTCATGGCCATAACTCTCTAACCGTGAGGAGTTATGTGATGTTGCACATACCACCGGAAATGGAATGACAAGCACTATCCATATAGGATAGTTTACCTGACAAATTCATTGTCCTTTATCTCATTATTCCACAATTAAGCATGGGTTCTCTTACTCTGCAAAGCGTCATCCCGTGAGGTCTTTCACCATAAGGGGGCCACTTTGGAGTTCATCCACCTTTACTTCTTATCAACCATGACAAGACAATAATGATTCATCTTTACATAAAACAATATTGGGTCCATTACTGAAACCTTTGTTCTATGGGGCTTTCTTCAAGGGTTGACATCAATGACAACCAACCTTAATCAATAATCTCCCCCTTTGGCATTGATGGAAACACTCTGATGCAATACTGAAATCATATCAGTCATGCTCCCTCTAGAACCATGCCTCTGTCCTCTATATCTGATAAATTTGCCTTTGCCCTCTCCATCTGATAAATCTACTCCCCCTGGAACCATGCCTCTTTCCTCTGCATCTGATAAATCTCTCCCCCTTTGTCATCAATGGAAAAGGTATCTTTCCATCCAAGGCTGCTCCCCCTGACTGAACTATCCTCTTATGGTGCTTCCTCGTGTACATCTAAGAAATATAAGATAAGAATTCAAAAAGAATTCAAAAAACATTCATTTTGGAGTAGAAATAGCTCCAAGTCTTTGACGAAGATTTTCAAAGGCTTCCCGTGGAAGTGGTTTTGTAAAGATGTATGCCCTTGTTCTTTTGTGCCCACATACTCAACTCTGATGTTGTTTTCTACAACCTGTTCCCGTAGAAAGTGATACTTGATTGGAATGTGCTTTGTATTGGAGTGCATCATCGGGTTTTTTGAGATACTGATGGCACTTGTATTATCAAAATATATTGGAATGGGCTCATCATACTCAACTTGTATATCTATCAAAGTTTGTTTTATTTAAAGAACCTATGTACAACATGTTTCTGCTACAATATACTCTGCCTCGGCTGTAGATAGAGATATTGATTATTGTTTCTTTCTTAGCCATGATACCAAACACTCACCTAAGTAGAAATTTGCTCCACTGGTGCTTCATCACTCATCAATACAACCTACCCAATCTGCATCTGTGTAAGCAATAAGTGATAGATCTTTTCCTTTTGGATACCATAATCCAAACTCTTTTGTTCCTTTGAGATATCTGAAAATCCTCTTTACTACTAATACATGTGATTCCCTTGGTGTTGCTTGAAATCATGCCACCTATCCAACTGTTTTCATTACATCTCATCTGGATGATGTCACATATAGTAGGCTTCCAATCATTGACCTGTACTGCCTCTGATCTGTAGACTTTGAATCATCATCTTTGCTCAACTTACAACCGGTTTGCATGGGAGTGATAAATGGTTTGAAATCTTCCATTCCAAACCTCTTTAGCATTTCTCTGATATACTTGGTTTGAGAAATAAAAATTCCTTGGTTGCTTTGACGTATTTGAAGTCCCAGAAAGAAGGATAGCTCTCCAAGTAACAACATTTCAAATCCATTTTGCATGTCTTTTGCAAATTTATGGCTTAACCTGTCATCATCACTACCAAAAATAATATCATCAACATAAACTTCAATTAATAAAATATTACCTTGACTTACCTTGATGTAGAGGTTGTTGTCTGCACTTTCTTTTCTGAACCCTGCCTGCTGTAGATACTTATCCAGTCTGAAGTACCATGTTCTAGGAGCCTGTTTTAGACCATATAAGGCCTTCTTTAATTTGCATACATAGTTTGTGTTCTCTAACAATTGAAATCCTTCTAGTTGTTTAATGTAGATTTCTTCTTCAAGTTTCCCATTCAAAAAATTTGATTTTACGTCCATCTAATATACTTTAACATTTTTGGAGCATTCATAAGATAAAAGTAAATGGATTGCTTCCATTCTGGCAACTAGGGAAAATGTCTCTTCAAAGTCGATTCCTTCAATCTGTGCATATCCTTTACATACCAATCTAGCTTTGTTCCTTGTAACATGTCCATCTTCATTCAATTTATTCCTGAAAACCCATTTTGTGCCAATCACATTCTTAT
>ML781198.1:334107-360525 GCA_009831015.1 Picea engelmannii | reverse complement strand
CACTTCGATTTCTCCATTAAATTTATTATTGAAATAATTTATTTTGTATTAAATTTGAATTATAATACACTCATTACTTCAATTTAGTATTTACCTTTTAAAATCTATTAAACCACTTTGACTACTTTGACCTTTTGGGGCTTCTAGATGACATATGAGGGTCCTCCAACTTCGTAAGGCCATAACTCTCAAACCGTGAGGATCTATGTGACGTTCCACATACCACCATAAATGGAATGACATGTACTATCCATGTAGAATAGTATTATCTGAAAATATATCATAACTCATACCGTTATCCATCAAACAAACTTGGGTCCATTACCCAAACCTAGGGTCTTCAACTTCTCATGGCCATAACTCTCTAACCGTGAGGAGTTATGTGATGTTCCACATACCACTGGAAATGGAATGACAAGAACTATCCATATAGGATAGTTTACTTGACAAATCCATTGTCCTTCATCTCATTTTTCCACAAGTAAGCATGGGTTCTCTTACTCCGCAAAGCATCTTCCCATGAGGGCTTTCACCATAAGGGGACCACTTTGGAGTTCATCCACCTTTACTTCTTATCAACCATGAAAAAACAATAATGAGTCATATTTACATCAAACAATCTTGGGTCCATTACCTAAACCTTTGTGTTGCAGGGCTTTATTCAAGGGTTGACATCAATGACAACCAACCTTACTCAATAGACTCATGCTAGTTTAATGAACTATAGATCAAAGAATACTACAACAACAATGACTACCACATTTCTCTAGTTAATTCTATAAAGTCCTCCTTATCAAATGAAAGGAAGTCATTTAAAAATATGGCTTTTGGGTCCTAGGTGTAGTTACTAATTTCATAGGATAGGAACCCTAAAAAACATTCCTACGCATCCTCTTAGGGATAAAAAAACCTAAGCCCCCCTCCTCTAATTCCCATTCTTATGATAGAGGAGGCCATGTGGATAGATCTTCCCAAATCAATTCCTTTGAAAATTGGAATAATGATTCAAAATATCCTAAGAGTTGCAACCACTGATCTCCCAAGGGATCAATGGAATATAATATTAGATTGAGGAGAAAAGGAACCCTTAATTTCCATGGAAAGGTAGCAAGGGTTTTGTGTTTTTTGGATGAATCTATCCAAAAAGGCCATCAAAAGGGAAGGGAATCCCTACTATCACTGGCTCAAAAAGAAACTTCCTTGGAAATTAAAAGTGGTAGATAAATTTCTTTGATATGGGCCCTTACATAATTGTTTTCCAAAGAGGGTTCCACATGATTATCATAACCCTAAACTACAAAGGGTTGGCCATCCCCTCAAAAACATTGGCCCTAAAATTATTCGTAGAGGAAATAAAACCTTCTATAATTTTTCTATAAGTGATTATGAATTATGGGTAGAAAAAAACCCATGAACTCTCTAAAAATCTGCGTATCTATAATTTTTCTTTTAGTGATGTTATTGGAAGGTCATACGAAAATGTTACCAGGTTAAAGAGATGCTCTTATAACCTTACTAATTCTTGGGATTTTACAATAGGTCTAGGGATGATCCAAATTGGATCATTATATTATTTTTCATATATATCGATGCTTTCAGAGTGGAAACAATTGGAGGAATCAACTTGTAGGGTCATTTTAGTGATAAGTCCCAGATTGGAAAGTTTGGGTTCAGAACCTTCTAAGGCCATTTTTAGGAATCAAACAACATTTTCTTGGGTTAAACATTTCTCAGCGTAGCTTGGACCATGTGACACTATTCTACCGATTTAGATCTTTCCAGTGATGCACCATTATTTGAGACGTATCCCATTGGATTCCTCCTTTTGTACTGATCATCATGATACCTATCATTTTTCATACTTTTTTCCATGTGGTCTCTAACCCCCTTCCTGACACCCTTATTTGGGGACTTATCCCATTGTATTCCTCTTTTCTCCCTTATTGTTGTGATACCCTTCACTCATAACCCATTTTCTATGTGGACCCACCAACCCCCTTCTTGTGCCCCTTTCACCATGGCCCACACCCACAACCAAGACCTTGAATCAAACCTCAATGCCTTGTCATATGATCTCTCCATGGCCCAGAATAACTATGGAAAATCAATGCCAATATTTCCACCATCAATTCCTCCATGCATTCCTCCATATACACCAAAATGGAAGACCTGAAATAGGACATGACGAATGACCTCTTTTCTAACATGGAATTCCATATTGAAAGCCAACTTGAATACTTTTTTGTCCATCTCTTTTCCAAATTGAATATTCATCGAGTGTTATAACCCTAAATTTCACCATACATGCATACCTGGCATCAGGCCATCTTACTTCCTATTTTTTCCAAGCCATCACTGAAAGCTCTTCTTAAAAAATTGTATTTTTGAATATGTACGCGCCCTACACCACTACTACCCATGTACACATGCTTGTTTCACCTCTACAACTCACGTACATATGCTAGTTGCACCATTACAACCCATGTATACTCACAAAAATTGCAAAAAATAAAAAGTTTCAAGGGGATACATGTTTTTGAGTAGTTTCCTAACCAATTGACCGCCCATAGTCAGTCACCCAACCGAATAACTATATTTTTTGCATATAAAAGAAGGTTTTGGGGTCCCGTTCCTATAAGAAGCATGAGATAAAAGGAACTCTGCCCATTTCAGTATTCCCCCTTGCCCCAATAATTTGCAACCACATGGTGAGTTTGAGCTAGAATTCCTTGTTTTAGGCCTTTTTCCTCCATTGCAAACCCTTGCCATTTCCCTAGAGAGAACTGAAGAAGAGAAGAATACATGGAAGCAGTTGGATCTTGGTGAAGAGGAGCCCAGGATCGAGTTCGAGGAGCAATTGCCGATGTCATATTGTAAGTGACTCTGTGAGATTAATATAAAGAAGTACTTTTTTCGTCCTGCCAAATGATGTCTTCAATCTTTATGATTTATTTATATTTTGTTATGATATCTAACCCACTAATCAATATATATAATTCATGCTTGTAGTTTCTTGTTTGTCTTTTGGTGAATGCAGGTTAGCCTTGGGAGGAGATCTGTAGTCGAGGAAAACCTGAGCACAAAGGGATCGACACCGGACACAGAGTTTAAAGTAAGCCTACCGGATCCTTATACTTTTTATTTTATGCGTGATTGCGGGGTATTGTCGGGATAGTTGTTAAAAGTAGGAGACTTTAGATAGTTATCTCTACATGCACTTTAGAACCCTAGTGTAGTCTGTAGGGGGGTTTTCCCGCTATAGCAGAATTGGCGACCATACTAGGAATAGCCTCTACGATTTTTAGGGGATATTTTTGGGTGCTTTAATTGGTTTAATTTCCTTTTTTGAGATTTTGTAAGTTTCTAAGTCTTTAAGGGATTCTGGTATTCGATACCAGTACTCCCTGCCTTGTTAGCTTGACTGTTGTTTTATTTTTTTTTAGAAAGTTACAGAGATGTACACGACATGTAGTGGATCTGAACACATACATGCGTGCCCTACCTTTGGACAAACCACGTACATATGTAGGTTGCTGAAGTGTCAGTAGCGTGCCTGTGTTGAGAAAATATTTTTTAAAGAAGAGGTAGTCAACCTCTTCCCCACCAGAATTCATACTTCTCAGGGGTTTTCTTAATCTAATCTTGGTCTCTATTATAGCATTCTGTAGCTTAGGTCTAACCTCAGTTTAGATTTTCTTTATCAAAGATTTCTTGTGTTTTTTTTATTAGGGTTTTTAGACAAGTTTGTGAGTCTATTCTGACCTGCCTGTTTGGTATTATTAGTGAATCCCTGCGATCTGCGGTGGGCCAGAAGTTATTTCTTGATATTGTCTTGTCTTCATTTTTCCCTTTTTTTTTTTAGAGGAAAAGAAAAGAATTCATCTTCAAATTTCTTGTTTTGAAGCATAAAATAATAAAAAAAGAAGTTTTTAGTTCTTTGTTTGGTAAAAGTAGTTTAGGTTAGTTGCTTTACTTATCAAGGAAAAAGAAAGTTTTCTTCAGTTCTTTATTGAATGCTTAGGACATTAAGTAACTAGTAGTCAAGTGAAATCTTGTTTTAGGTTTTTCTTTTCAAAGATATGAGAAAATTAATTACGAAAAAGTTTGGTTAAAGAGTTTAAATTTGCAAATCATTATTTGTGAAGAAGAAGTAGTTTTGTTTTTAGTCTCATTTTATTCTCTTCTTTTTCATCTCTTAAAGAACATCACTAGCTTCGCTTATGTTCCCTTGACTTAATACAAGCCACTAAAATTAATGCTTAATTAAAATTTATTAGACTTTGTGTTTGTAGGGGCCATCAATTTAGTCTAGGCTAGAGCCTTGATTTAGGATTGGAGAGGAAACTCTTCAAGCTACAAAACAAACATAGGAGTCTATGCTAGGGAGTGTTCAAAAGTCCAGTAACCATGAAAGTTATCTGAGAACCCCCTCTAACAAAGGGGCTAAACACAAGGTCACGTGCGAAAAGGTAGTAGAGATAACCCCTCCAAAGTCGGACCAAGCGTAGTGAGGAACACATATAGAGGGCTTATCTTGGGATTTCGTTCATCGCATTTTCCACAGAGCTTCGTGGGTCTCGAATCTATTTGAGGCCCTCAGTCGTCTTCTGAACCACTTTCTTTTGATACCCTTGATAGGTTTCAGGCTTGATACCCTACTCATTACAGTCCACCCAACTGTCGATTGTACCCACCTGGTGACTGTTTGCATGCTAGAAACCTAGTTGCCTTTATCTTAGTGACTTACATAGGTGAATGTGAGGGTATACTATAGTACCTAGGGTAGACATCAGGCCACGCTTTGTAGAGTATACCCGGAGGGTGCTTCTGTATTCGAGTTTCACTTGCACCGGTAAATTTCTCTAGTGTTGGCTGGTGTAACTGTTCTTCCAACAAGCTAGTGTTCTTCTTGTTTTATCTCATAGGATATTTTTCTAGTGTGTCTTGTTTTTTATCATTAATAAAATCCCTAGTGTGTCTTTGATATTATCACACCATGGAAGATCAGGATATTTATTGGTCTCGAAGGATTCTTGGCTTACCGCCAGTTAATTTGGAGCCACCCCTGTCATCGCTAAGGTGAATATTATACCAACAAGGGTCTTTTGAGGTGACTGAGCCACAGGAAATTGTACCCGACCCATCCCCAAGAGGAGGAAATTTGATTCCGAAGGAAACAACCATTTCTAACCTTGGAGGGGAAGCTCTTGGTCCGTATAACGCTCTCATCATTGATCTATCGGTGCCTATCGTCGTATAGGTTGTCCCTTCGTGGATAGCATATCACGAGCACCAGGTAGTGTCACAAGCAGTGATGGAAGCAAATGTTGTGACTTGTTTAGGGAGTCCTCATACTCCCTCTATGGTTGTCACTACAGGGGGTGTTCCACCTCCTAACCAATCATCGTCAGTCTGGACCACCATCGTCTCGACTGCCTCTACCTCGGGTAGTGGTCTGATTCCATCTATGGTGGTGATCACTACTCCTTTCACCCAGAGTGCGACAGACCCTCCATTCTCATACAAGATGTTTGGGTTTGATACGAAATTTGTCCTTTCTTACTCCACTTTACAAACTTTAGGTCTGGGGGCAGGGAGCTTGAATGCTCCTATGAAAGGAACCATGGGGGACACTTCATATCCCTATAATTATTTCCCTTACAGTGGAGTCCATATACCTCCTTCGTCCCCTTCGCTCAGCAGTGCTCATCAACACTCCGTCGGGCCGAACATAAACTTTAGTTCATTTGGAGTAGGCAGTCAAGGATGCCCTTCTTATAGCATGTCAGTAAGTTCAACATTGTTCTCTTTGTTCAGCACGTTTAGTAACAATGCATTCTCATCAGCTGTCGTCTCGGTCAGGGGAAACCTCGGTTATGGACAACAAATTCCTATGCAGAGTACTATTCCTGCACAGGGGGAAAACTCAAGAGTTCCTTCCTCACAAGGACCTTGGAATCCATGGCAAGGATCGGTTCCCTCGTCAGGGATGTCGACCGGAGGAAACCCCTTCCATAGCCAATGGAAACCCAGGCAAGGCTTAGGACCTATGTTCGTTGGATCAGCAGGGGGAAACCCTTTCCAAAATCCTTGGAATACAATGCAAGCCCAACCTTCTATGTCCTATTATGGGAGTTAGTCGATAACATCTCAACAAGAACATAATACGTACGTTGGTCACGGCCATGTTTTTTACTAGAACCCTAGCTAGCAACCTAATTTTTCCTAGCAACATGGTACTAGCCAAACTGCAGCCTCTTTTTTCCTTAGTTATAACCAACAACCCAAACTTTTGTTTCTGGAAACCGTGCACTTGCTAGACCTGACAAGGTTATTAAATGACCTCATTTGTCACAATTTGCGTTGGCCTCCTATGCCAACCAATTTTCCTTCAGACATTCCAAAGTTCGAAGTTAAGCCTAATGAAGATACAGGAAATCATGTGAATAATTTTCATCTATGGGGCTCATCCAACTCATTGAAATATGACTCCATCTAGTTGTGACTGTTTCAACGCACTCTTATCGGGAGTGCCGCAAAATGGTACATTGAGCTCGACCGCTCAAGATACTCTACTTTTGGCGAATTGGCCATGGTTTTTCTTAACCATTTTCAATTACATGTGAGATACAATGTCAGCACTGAATTGCTAGCCAACTTTGAGCAAACAAAGGCTAACCATATCTTATATCACATCCGAGAATGGCATCGTAGGAAGAGTTTGATAAAGGTACCAATACCACCGGCTTTTCTACTAGAGTGGTTCATTAAGTCTTTGGTTCCACAGTTATCCAAAGATGCTACAACGTTCAGAGTGTTTTATGAAGAAGAGGCGATTATGAGAGCTCAACAGCTAGAACTAATAAACTCTCATTCTAGTTTACTTTATGAAGTTTTTCCAGATGCACTGTGGTCAATACTTGACAAGAATAGACAAATATCTGGACCACATGCCAATGGTATTGTTGGTTCAGCACAAACAAATCCCACTGATCAGTTGTCAAATCAATTGCAACAATTGTCAATACAGTAGACAGTGGCCAGCCAGACCACTGGTTTGATTTATGCCCCTACCCAAATGTCAGATGTACACAAAGTGCAATCGACAAACCTGAAGGCCACCCAGTAGCCTGACAGAAACAAGAAACAACAAAAGAAGGGTAAGGGGGATAAGAAACCCACCAACAATGTTGGCGGGGGAAACACAAAAAAGAAGAAGTCGAAGTATCTGTGTAACCTTTGTACGGAGGACCATCCAACTAACCTATGCCCTCAGCTTGCGGAGGGCCAAAATTTACTGGCGCAACAACATCCTGTTGTGTTAATGAACCCATTTCCACATGGGAAACATTTATCTCAAGCCTCTTCGAGCGTGGTTGGGGGTAGTCAGGGATCCCCTCCATCTTTGAGTATTACTTCATCCTCGAATGTGTATATGTTGAAAGGTAACGTTGATATAACAACTAGGACACATGACTACAGAATGCCTAACACCTCCGAGAAGGGTAAAGAAGCGAAAAACCCACCTCTTGCTCTCTAGATTGAGAATACATTGAGAGAAACAATGACATGCATCCCCAAAGGTGCGTTCAAGAAAGCCTCCAACAATCCAAACATGAGGGCCACCCAGAACTACTCTGTGGTGGAGGATTTGTCACAAACCCCTTGCACAATGTTTGCTTTGGAAGTCATCCAGAGCTATCCTTTGCAAAGAAAGGCTTTGTTAACTGCCTTAGGCTCTATTGAGACTTGTAATCTAGGAATGATCATGCTTGATATGACTGACTTAATATCTCGTCTCCCCTACCACATGGCATTTCAGATAGCAATGGCTTACACCACGAAAACTTTTACTCTGAACATTTTTCACACGGTGGTTGATGAGGGTGCCTCGACATGGGTGATGTCATTGGCATGTTGGAAGGCCATTTGCCAACCCATTTTGTCTCTATCACCTACTCTTCTTATCTCTTTCGACGGTCGTTCATTTCGACCACATGGAATCATCCCTTATTTCCTCATGCAGTTTAGGGGGAAGACCATGTGTGTTGAGGTTGAAGTGGTTGATGCATCTCTCGACTACAATCTCTTGTTAGGAAGGAGTTGGACCTGTCCTATGCATGCAGTGGTCGTGACATTTTTCCAGGTCTTGTTGTTTCCACAGGAGGGTTGGATCGTGTCCATTGATCAATTATCCTTCTCCCATCCTAACCCTTCATCGGGGGCATCCACGGTCCTGATGATTGATAACCCTCATCTCGACATCATCAATGTAGGGGTTGGTTTGTGCCCACCTTTGATGGGTACTTTCAATTACCAGCCTCCAACCGGTGATGTCAAGTACATATCAGCTGTCCCTGACCAACCTAGGGCCGAAAATTTTCAAGTCTCATCGTTTCATATGACTTACTATAATCATCCATGGAATCTTCCTTCCCCATCAACCATGATGGAAGGGACAAGGCATCATGGCATGGCCATGCCCTTGTCCATGGTAGAAGTTGTGTACTCTATAGTCCAACAAGCTTCTATCAACCCCGATCTAACTCCTACATAGGAGTTAGATCTGGTTCTTGAGCCTATTTAGGCTCAAGGTTTTCTCGTCAATATTGATTCTTTAGACTTAGTCTTTCACTTAGACGAGGTGATTATTGAGGAAATGACTAGTCTGGAAAGACCTTGGGATGATCTCCATCACAGATCTTATTTTCTCCCAGAGTTAAAAAGAATTGAAGCAGGTGAATTTACTTTGACTATGACTAGAGATAGGTCTTGTCCTATCAATGTTTTGGCTATGCACACAATTTATGTCAAAGGTAATATGGAAACCATCGCTAAAATGATACCTATTGATATCTCTAGAAACCCTGGCATCATAGAGACTGTCTTCGTCGGAGCAGACTGATCCCCCAAGGAGATTCAAATCTACATGGGTTTATTTAAAGAATTCTACAACACATTTGCCTAGTCTTACGAGGAAATTCTAGGCATTGATCCAAGAATCGTTGAACACAAAATCACGACATATCCTAACACTAAGTCGGTTCGGCAGAATCTTCGTCCGTTTAATCTTAAGAAAGAAACAACTATTAAGGATGAAGTAGAGAAACTGCTCAAAGCTGGTTTCATCTACCCCATCCAACTGACTCAATGGGTGTCATATCTCATTCCAGTCAACAAAAAACAGGTTACGATTTGCGTATGTACAGACTTTTGTGATTTGAACAAGGACTGTCCAAATGATACTTTTCCCACTCCATTTATTCACCAGATTGTTAATGAATGCGCAGGCTGTGAGGTCTTTTATTTCATGGATGTTTTTTTGGGATACAATCAGATACAGATCAAGCCTGAAGACCAACAAAAAGTCATTTTAATTTGTTCAAGGGGTACATTCGCTTATTGAAAGATGCATTTTGGTCTTAAAAATGCTGGAGCTACTTTTCAGTGGGCCATGCCTTTTTCTTTCCATGATCTCAAACACATATTCAAGGCTTATCTTGATGATTTAGCATCATGATATCGTAAGAGAGTTGATCATATCACACACCTTTGACTTATCTTTGAGCGATGTCACTACTGCCGGATTCACTTGAATCCCAACAAATGCAGTTTTTGTGTAACGTCGGGTTGTATGCTAGGTTTCATAGTTTTGACAACAAGGATCATAGTTGATCCTCTAAAGGTTGAGGTGATAGTTCAGTTGCATCCTGTTATAACCCTAAATTGCACCACACATGCTTACCTGGCATCAAGCCAACTCATATCCCTTCTTTTCCAAAACTCTATTGAACAACTCTTTGAAAATCCTCTTGTGTAAAGGCCCACGCACCCTAACCCATTACTGCATGCGTGTACACACTGGCTGACTCACAACAACCCGCGTGTACCTACAAAAGCACGAAAAGAGGAAAGTTGTCGATGGAACAAAAAGCTATGGGTGAGTTAGCTGAAACTCCCGGCCATGCATGGCCGAGGGTTTGTCCAAAACCCTAGCTCCTTCTAGCCTATAAAAGAAGGGGTAAGGGTACCATTTGGAAGAGGAAAAAATATAGCGAAGAAACTCTGCCCATTTACGTAATCCATTGTCCCAACCCTTTAGCCTTTCCTCATGCCAAAGGAGATTTAACGCAAAGTAGTTGAAGGATAGGAGAAGATGAACCCAGGATCAGGTTCAAGGAGTGGTGTCCAGTCTCAACTTTTGTAAGTTGATTCACTTTAAGTAATAAAAAGAATGTTTTTCCTGTCCCAATTCATGAATTGTCTATGGTTTGATTAGTTTATGTTGATTTCTAACCCTTGAGTATAGAAGTAGCATGCATTCATAGTTGTTGTTTGTCTTGAGTGCATGTCATCTTTGGAAGGAGCATTGCAAACAAGTGGTCAAGCACAATGGAGGATCTACATCGAACGTCGGTAATAAGGTAGGTAGTCCTTTTCCATGCATTTACTGAGAAAAAGGGATTTAAATCTTGGGATGTAGGTAAAAAAGTAGTTTCTATTCAGTCAAATCTGCATGCAAAGTAGGCCCTGATTTGTTAGTCCGTAGGGTGTTTTTCCCAACAACAGAATTGGCGACCATACTGGGGAGAATACTCTTTAGGGTTCCTGGATTTATTTAAGTTTTTAGGTAGTTTAAAGACTAGGTTTTCTGTTTTTTTTTCTTTGCCTTTATTTTCCTATTCTATAATGTCTAAGCTAGCAGGGAGTCTGGTTTTCCATACCATCTTTCCCTGACTTTTTCTTGACTGTATTTTTTGGGACACACAAAGGTACACGCGGCCTACAGAAGGCTTGCGCGCATGTACCCATGCCCTATACCATGACAGCCCACATGTGAATGCTAGCTGTAGAGATAGCAATAGCATGTAGGAGTTCAGAGAACCTTAGATGCAGTCCTCCTCTTCCCTATCAGAATCACACATTCTCAGGGGGTTTTCTAGAATCCTATCTGAGTCTTGCTTGTTCACAATCCTATCTCAGATTGCTTTTTTTTTCCCTTATTATTTTTCCTTGCAGTATTTGTTTTTTCTATTAGAAAGAGTATCCAAGCCTTCAAGGGATCCTGGTTATCAATACTAGAGGCCTCTTCCTGGTCTGGACTGCCTGTTTTCATATTTTTCCTTGGAATTTAGATATACACGCGGCCTGTACAAGGTCAGCCCACGTGTAAATGCTCTCTGTCTCTGTTCTGCACACATTTTCACACGTGTTGTTTGAGTGACATTCGCGTGCTTGTACATGCTACTTTTTTTTCAGGGTGGGGCATTCATCCCCTCCTTTGATAAGAAGTATTCCTCTCAGGTGTTTGAATCTATGTTTGAACAATTAGTAGCTTAGGCTTCATCTTACCCTTAGCCTGCTTTTTCTCAGTTAAAAGTTGACAGAAAAATAAAAATTGTTTTATGGTTTTTAGACAAGTGTGAGAGTCATTTTTTTTTCAATTTCCTTTGTGTGATTCTTTAATATGATTCTTTGCGATCTGTGGTTTAAGCTAGAATTGTTTTTCTTGGTTTTTTGCTTGTCGGTATTTTCCCTTTTTTGCTTTACTAGCACTTAAATAAAAAAAAATATCTTTTCATTTTTCTTCTTTGGTTGAAGAGTGTGTTTCTGCATCATTAGCTAGGGAAAAGTCTTTTATTCTGTAATTTTTTTCAGTTCACTTAGATCATAAGTAGCTCGTAGTCGAGAGAAATTCCTTTGAGTTTGTTGTCCAAAATCTTAGAAAAATTAAAAATCTTTCTTTGTGAAAAGTTGTTGAAATTTTGCATTCAGTAAAAGTTTTTTGTTTCCATCTTTTTCATTCATTTTTTTCCTTCATCTTTTACACATCATCAGTTTCACCCTCATACTCCTTGACATAAGACAAATCCATAAAAGCAACGCTAGTTTTAAAATCTACTAGACTTTTATGTTTGTAGGGTTCACAAACTAGTTCAGGACTAGGGCCTTGGATTAGGTTGGAGAGGAAACTCTTCAAGGCCATTCAAAACCAAACATTAGAGTCTGAGATAGGGAGTGTATAAGTTCAGTTTCATGGAAGTTATCCGGGACCCCCCTCTAACACAGGGGATAAACATGAGGTCGCGTGCGGAAAGGTAGCGTAGATAACCCCTCCAAAGCCGGACCAATCGTATTGGAGAACACATATAGAGGGCTTGTTTTGGGATTCCGTCGTTTGCATTTTCCACGAGGCTTCATGGGTCTCGAATCCATTTGAGGTCCTCAGTTGTCTTCCATATCTTTTTCTCTCTATACCCTTGACAGGTTTTGGGCTCGATACCCTGCTCATTGTGATCTACCCGACTTTCGACTGTACCCGCGTAGTGACTGTTCGTGTGCTGGCAACCTAGTTTCCAATCTTTTTAGGGACATACACAGGTGACTGCGGGGGTATACTGCGGTACCTAGGATAGACATCGGGCCATGCTTTGTAGAGTATACCTAGAGGGTTCTTCCATGTTCGATTTTCACTTGCACTAGTAAGTTGCTCTAGTGTTGGTTGTTGTAATTGTTCTTCCAAATAGTTTAGTGATTGCTTGTCTTATCTCTTAGGGGCTTCTTTTTAGTGTGTGTTACTTTTGAATTTTTAGAATACCTTAGCGTGTCTTGGATCTTCTCACATAGTGGAGGATCCCAAGCTCTACATTTCATGAAGGCTTCTTGGCCTACCGCCGGTTACACTGGAGCCACCCCTGCCACCATTAAGGTGGAAGCTAGACCAACAAGAATCTTTTGAAGCGACCGGGTTACAAACCTTTGTTCCCGAAAAACTCCTGAAGGAATCAACTATTTTGAACCTTGAAGCAGTCGCTCTTGGCTGGATTGAAACCCCAACCACTGATATCTTAGCACCGTTTATTGTACCAATCCAATTTCATGAATGCAAGACAGTGCCTCACATAGCTATGGAAACAAATGTTGTTACTCCTTCTGGGAATTCGTCAATTCCAATCACAGTTGCCACCACAAGAGAGTCATCTCCTAACCTACCATCGTCAATCTGAGCCACCATGGTCTCGGCCGCAACTACGTCACACAGTGGACCGAACCCATCTATGGAGGCAGCCACAACCCCCTACACACCTAGTGTGAAAGGCCCTCCATTCTCATACGGTATGCCTAGTTCAGGTACAAGTCCTATACTAACCTACTCCACTTTACAGACTTTGGGTCTAGGGGTAGAGAGCTCTAGCGCTCCTCTGCAAGGTCACCTTGGGGGCACTCCTATCCCTTTTAACACTTTTCCTTATGCAGGAGGTCATATCCCTCCTTCGTCCCCTTCAGTTGATGGTCCGCATCAACATTCTGTCGGGCAACCTACACACATTACTTTATTTGGAGCAAGGATTCAAGGAACACCTTCTCACAGTATGCCAGTAGGTTCGACACCATTTTCTTGGAACGTGACGTTTGGTAACAACACTTTCTCATCCTCCGCTTTCCCGACTTGGGGCAACCCCATTTTTGGACAATCTACTTCTATGGAGGGTACTATTCCTGCATAGGGGGCACACATAGCAGGACCTTGGAACTCAGGACAAGGATCCATTCCCTCCTCTGGAATGTCGTTCTGGGGTAATTCTTTCCATAGTCAATGGAACCCTAGACAGACTACTATGCCTCTCCCCGTAGGACTGGCATGGGGTAATCCTTCCCAAAGTCCTTCGAATACAATGCATGACCAACACTTTATGTCCTTTGTGGGAATTCAGCTAATGATGTCTCCACAGATGCAAAATCCTTACACTGGTCAAGGCCAGAGTTTCTATCAGAATCCGGGCCAGCAGCCAAACTTTTCTTGGCAACCTGGTGCCAGTCAAACTCCAGGACCCTTTTTCCTAGGTTATCAGCAGCAACCCAAACTACCATTCCTGGCAACGTTACACTTGCCAAATTTGACAAGGTTGTTAAATGATCCTATTTGTCATGATCCACGTTGGCCTCCTATGCTGACGAAGTTGCCTTCGGATATTCCAAAGTCTGAGGCCAAGCCTAATGAAGATCCAGGTGATCATGTGACTACCTTTCATCTTTGGTGCTCATCTAACTCATTGAAAGATGACTTCGTACAGTTGTGATTGTTTCAACGTACTCTTATTGGGAGTGTCATAAAATGGTACATTGAGCTCGATTGCTCAAGATACTCTTCTTTTGGTGAACTGGCGATGGCCTTCTTTAATCATTTCCAGTTACCTGTGAGATACGACATTGGCATAGAGTTGCTCAACAATTTCGAACAGACAACAACGGACCATATCTCTGATCATATCCGAGAGTGGAGACGCTGGAAGAGTTTAATCAAAGTACCAGTCCCACCAGCATTCCTTCTTGAGTGGTTCCTTAAGTCTTTGATCCCACAGTTATCCAAAGACATCGCGACATCCGAAGTTTTCTCCGAGGAAGATGCCATCATGAGGGCTCAACAGTTTGAGCTCATCTATTCTCAGTCTAGTGTTGAGGGATTAGTCAACACTGCTCATCTATTCTCATCTATGTAGGTAAAAAAGTAGTTTCTATTCGATCAAATCTGCATGCAAAGTAGGCCCTAATTTGCTAGTCCGTAGGGTGTTTTTCCCAACAACACATCCCCCGTGCACAGTCCCTCAACTTCAGAGTTTACAGGGAAAATAAAACTTTTTACAGTGTTTCATCACAAACTATGTCGAGATCACAAATGGTTTCATGCGTTTACTAAAGAAGGATGTTCCTTTTCATTGAGATGAAGCCGCTCAGCACTCTTTCGAAGCATTGAAATGTTCCCTCACATCTGCCCCTTTGCTTTGACCACCCAATTATAATAAAGATTTCTTATTGTACTTGGTCACTGCATAGTTGACCATTGGTATGGTCTTGGTTTAGGAGGATGATTTTCTTGAAGAACATGTGATTTATTACTTGATCCAAGGCCTGGTCGGACCAGAAATCAATTATTCCCACATTTAAAAACTAGCATTGGCAGTAGTTCATGTTGTCCATCGGTTCCATCATTATATCTTATTTCACAAGACCACCATCATTGTCGTTGTGAATCTGTTTCAATACGTGTTGACACGACATGTAATTGGAGAAAATATCAATAGATGGATAGTTATCCTCCAGGAATTTGACATGGATTTTGTTTTGGATAAATCCAAAAAGTCACTGGTCTTTGCGGAACTAATCTCAGAACTTCTGGTCGAATTAGGTGATTTTATACCTGAAGAGTCGCCTATTAAAGGAGATATTTTTTTGATCGCATCTACTAACCCCTATTATGGAGATATACTAGTCTATCTCCATACTTTGAAGTGCCCTGCCTCTTCTTCTCATGATGAGCATCGACATATATGCCACCAAGAAAAAAACTATCTCATACTCGAGGACACTTTGTATCATCGAGGTGTAGATTGCATCCTCCACTGGTGTCTCACTCATGAAGAAGCGACTAAGTCAAGAAGGCAAGACTAAGTCTAATGAAGGCAAGATTAAGGAAAGACTAAGTGTAACGAAGGCAAGATTAAGGCAAGACTAAGTAGATTGCATTCATCAGAAGGCAAGACTAAGTCTAACGAATCAATGTTAGCAAGAGAACCCTGAGCCCAAATAGGCTCTAGAAATGGATCTAACTCTTGTGCAGGAGTTGGATCAGGGTTAGCTGAAGATTGCTGGACTAAAGAGTATGCTACCTCAGCGGCCGACAAGGGAATGGACATGCTTGGGTGCCCTGTCTCATCCATCGTGGCTGATGGGGAAGGAAGAATCCAAGGATCCTCAAAGTAAGTCGTGTGGAATGACGAAACTTGAAAAATCTCAACCTTATGGTGATTAGATATAAATTTGATATCATCGTGAGGAGGTGGGTAATCAAAGGTACCCATCAAGGATGGGCACAAACCAACCCCTACATTAATGACACCTAGTTGAGGATTATCAATCATCGGGACCATGGATGCCCCTAAAGCTGGGTCAGGTCTGGAGAAAGACAATTGATCAATGGTCACTATCCGACCCTCATGTGGAAACAACAAGACTTGGAAAACTATAGAAACCACAGCTTGCATAGCATAAGTCCAACTCCATCCTAACAAGAGGTTATAGTCGAGGGGAGCATCAACTACCTCTACTTCGACACACATGGTTTTCCCTCCTAACTGCACAGGGAAAGAAGGAACAATTCCATGTGGTCGGAACAAATGACCATCGAAAGTAGTGAGGAGAGTAGGTGATAGAGACAAAACGAGCTAGCCAATGGCCTTCCAGCATGCTAACGACATAACGCATGTCGAGGCACCCTCGTCGACCATCGTGCGGAAGATATTCCGAGTAAAATTTTTCGTGGGATGAGCCACTACTATCTGAAATGCTACGTGGTAAGGAAAATGAGGTTTTAATTCGATTGTATCTAACATGATGGTGCCCGGATTACAAGTCTCAGTAGAGCCCAAAGCAGTTAACAAGGATTTCCTCTGAGCAGGGCAGCTTTGGAGGACCTCCAAAGCAGACATCGCACAAGGGGTTTGTGATAAATCTTCCACCACAGAGTAATTTTCGGTGGCCCTTGCGTTTGGGTTGTGAGAAGTTTTTTTAAATGCACCCTTTGGAATGTGTGTCATTGTTTCTCCCAACGTCTTCTCAATCTGTAGAGGAAGAGATGGGAGATCAAATTCTTTACCCTTCTCATAAGCACTTGGTTTACTATAGTCGTGCGCTCTAGTTGATATGAAAGCATCGCCCCTAACCATATATACGTTCGCAGATGAGGGATTGTTTAAAGGCGGGCAGGTTTCTTGGCTACCCCCTTCTGTGCTTGTAGAGGCTTGAGTGAGATTTTTCCCATGTTGAAAGGGATTAGTCAACACTGCTCATCTATTCTCATCTATGTTATTCGGTCAAATATGCATGCAAAGTAGGCCCTAATTTGCTAGTCTGTAGAGTGTTTTTCCCAACAACACATCCCCCGTGCAAAGTCCCTCAACTTCGGAGTTTACAGGAAAAATAGAACTTTTCACAAAATTTCATCACAAACTATGTCGAGATCACAAAGGGTTTCATGCATTTACTAAAGAAGGACGTTCCTTTTCATTGGGATGAAGCTGCTTAGCACTCTTTCGAAGCATTGAAATGTTCCCTCACATCTACCCCTCTGCTTTGACCACCCAATTATAATAAAGATTTCTTATTATACTTGGTCACTGCATAGTTGACCATCGGTATGGTCTTGGTTCAAGAGGATGATTTTCTTGAAGAAAATGTGATTTATTACCTGATCTGAGGCCTGGTCAGACCAGAAATCAATTATTCCCACGTTGAAAACCTGGCATTGGCAGTAGTTCATGTTGTCCATCAGTTCCGTCATTATATCTTATTTCACAAGACCACGATCATTGTCGCTGTGAATCTGTTTCAATACGTGTTGACACGACGTGTAATTGGCGAAAAGATCAATAGATGGATATTTATCCTCCAGGAATTTGACTTGGATTTTGTTTCGGCGAAATCCAAAAAGTCACTGGTCTTTGCGGAACTAATCTCAGAACTTTCGGTCGAATTAGGTGATTTTATACCTGAAGAGTCTCCTATTAAAGAAGATATTTTTTTTGATCGCATCTACGAACCCCTGGTATGGAGATATACTAGTCTATCTCCATTATTTGAAGTGCCCTGCCTCTTCTTCTCATGATGAGAGTCGACGTATACGCCACCAGGAAAAAAACTATCTCATACTCGAGGACACTTTATATCATCGAGGTGTAGATTGCATCCTCCACTAGTGTCTCACTCATGAAGAAGGAAAGTTCATGATTAACGACTGCCACACAGGAGCATGTGGTGGCCATTTTTCTGGGTTGGCAGCAACCCAAAAGATTGTACGAGCCAGTTACTTTTGGTTGACATTAATCAAATATTGTGTTGAATCTATCAAGAAATTCCACCCGTGTCATATCTTCTCTTGTAATATGAGGGCACAACCTACTCCCATGTTTCCTGTCATTACAGTTGGTCCCTTCACCAAGTGGGGGATTGATTACACTACTTGCAACCCCCCTTCAGCAAGGGGGCATCTTTATATCATCGTAGCAGTAGACTACTTCACGAAGTGGGTCGAGTCTATGACAAAGTTCAAAGATGATGGCAAGACAACAACTCTCTTTTTGTTTAACCAGATAATAGCAAGATTCGGCATCCTGAGAGAGATTGTCACTGACCATGGTAGTCACTTTCAGAATAAAATGATGTCTAAGTTAATGTCAAATCTTGGGTTGAGGAAAGAAAATTTATCACCCTACTACCCACAAGTGAATGGTCAGGTGGAAGCTATGAATAAGTCCCTTAACACTATACTGCAGCGAACGATCAATTCGGCCAAGTCAAATTGGAATTTGATGTTGTACTCAGCATTATGGGCCTACCAAATGTCTGTTAAGACTGCAACCAGTTTCTCACCTTTTCAACTCATTTACAGGTTGGAAGCAGTCTTGCCTATAGAGTGCCATATCCTGTCTCTAAAATTGGAAGTACAGTTATTGCTAGACACTTCACCATTTGAAGAGCATTTATTATATCTCAAGAAGCTCAATGAGCAGCATCAGGATGCATCCTTGGCCAATGAGGCTCACAAACAAAAATTCAAGTGTCAATATGATTGGTCCATTTGTCCTCGGATTTTCTCCGAAGGCGACCTTGTCCTGGTCTATTACCAAGATAAGGATCCCCTGGGGGCAGAAAAATTCAATCCCATGTGGTTCGGACCTTTCATCGTGAAGGAGGTACTAAAGAAGGGCGCTTATTGTCTCGTAGACTTTGAGGGAAATGATTTGGCAGAGCCTAGAAATGGGCTCTACCTCAAGAAGTATTACTCATAGGTGGGTCACCTTGGGTGACTTCTTGTACATATGTATAGTTTTTATATAGTGATTTTTTCTCTTTTTGTTTTATGGACATGTCATTTTGATGTCATATTTTTCACTGTGGCAAATATCAAGTGAATCGGAGGTGTTTGTTGGGTTTGCAGATGGCGCTAGCCATCACACTCGAAGGCTTGCTTCCGCAATTTGGGTGATTTTCACACCTCAGGGAAAGTTGCTATCTTTAGAAGGTATCTTTTTAGGTGATGCCACAAACAATGTTGTCAAATACAGCGTAGTATTAGAGTTGCTTCATGATGCTTTGTCGCATGGTATCTCTCACCTCCGAGTCTACTTAGATGCTCAGTTGGTTGGGTCCCAGTTAAATGGGGTTTATCGTGTTTACGATCCTACTCTACATCGATGGTTCCTTAGGGTACGTCTCTTAGAATGAAGCTTTGATTACATTACATATATCCATGTTCCTAGGAGATTGAATAAAATCAGAGATACTCTAGCTAATCATGTATTAGATTGGCATATTGCACACATGTAAGAAAAAGCACACACACTCACATGTAAATACATTTGTAAATAAATGTAATCCATAAGACATAAAAATATGTAAATATGCATATATATCGAAAGTATCAGAGTACATAGGTATGCGCAAGCACCTCAAAAATGCATGTCCAGTAAGAGTCACGGGGTTTATTCCCTCAAAAATATATAAAAGGTTCCCTCGACACATAAATAGTCCATCCTAGCTAAGGGCAGGGCCTATTGGCCCTATCGTAGTGAAAAACAATGTTTTCCAAATGCCAAAAGAGTTGGACCCAAGTCCATGGTAACCCAACTACGTGAGGTTGCATCACTGGTGGAAGATACTCGATCTATGCCATAGGGATTGCATGAGTGAGTGCGGTGAGGTTTCACTCCACTCATCTCAAAACTCTCTCAGCCTCTCCTGTTGGAGGTCCCCCTGCTGCTGCTACTAGTTCGGTGGCTGCAATTGGTCCTGCCTCTAGTCGAGGACATTGAAAGGTCCTCGAGAAGTTTGTGGGATGCACCAGTCCCACATCTGTAAATAATAGATACATAGTTGTCAGATAATCTAGTACACATAAAAAAGATATATATAAAAAGAAATAAAATTTAAATAACTTTAAAAAACAAACATACCTATCTCTCCTCGATCTACTTCAGGAGGTATGGCCATATCAGGATCCTTGGAGAAGTTGATCCCGGCATATGGGTATTCCTCTATAGCCAGAATCTGCCGAGACCACCAGTCAAAAAAAAAATCGTGGAAGGCCTCAATGGTCCTCCCTCCCTCGTGTCACGGCAACAACACCGCCATCTACACACTTCTAGGAGAGAGGCCACGTGCAATCATACTATCTCTCATGGACTGAGACTGGGTACCCTCTTGAATAAAAAGGAACATAGAACAGTCTCGAACCCGAAGTTTTTGTTTCTTCGCACATGACACATTGTTATCTATCTCTCCATGCAATCCAGCATGGTTGTGTTCCATTCAAAAACTTGTGCATTTAAGCACTGTACCGCAAAATGCATGTGCACCTAGGAGGCCTAATGTAAGCTCGTGGATCCAGTGATCTTCCCAATAAGTAAAACTATCACTTGCAGTGATAGGTTGGAAATCTCATGGATCAGCACTTGACAACCCAACTTATCTGTGCCATCCTCATAGTATAGCCTGATCAATTTGGCTATGTTGTGAGGCCCGAGAGGAAAAGCACGAAGGTCGACTGGTTCCCCTCTCCTTGAGAGGCCAGCCAGAAAATAAATATCCTAAATCATTGGAGTCAACAATTGTCCCTCGAGCATAAATGCCTCAACATCAAGGTGCCAATAATCTACCAAGGCCTTCAGCAGCCTGGGTTGTGCCCTCATGAATGGACATTGGAAGAATTTCAATAACCCGCATTATGCTAATGTGGTGACAACAACGAGGTATTCTATGACTAAGGAATCAATGTCCTCATGCTCCCTCTCTCTCCAATGGATGTACATCCTGCAAAATGACAAGTTCAAAAGAGAGTTAAATCCTGCATTTTTGAATTTTCCATATAGTTGAGGGTATATGCGGGTTGTATTGGAAACAGTGGCATATGCACTCAGGAAGATCATTTTCTTCCCACGGGCATACGCGTGTTGTCCTAGGACAACCCATGTACATGTAGGGCCAACCTTTTTTAGAGGTTCGTGCCCCCCAAAAAACAAAATAAATGCAAAAGGAAAGTATGGAAATGCAAGAGGAGTTAGTTTGTACTTACTTGGTCCAAGAAGAAGTTCATTTCTTCCATTGAAGCTCCCATAATCAACCTTTTAGCAAAGGGGTGTTTTTGGATTTTTGTCAATTCTCAAATTGCAATGGTGATAATGAGCTGCCAAACTTCTATTTCTAGACTTTTTGGCCCTTTTTGGTCATTTGTTTTTTACCCTTTTGTTGTTTTATGGCTTGAAAATTGTTTAACGTGGTTCTTGAGTTTCTTATGGGAGTTTATGATACACTTCACTTTTGGTCTTGGGAAACTTTTTTAGAGTTGGGTCATTTTTAAAGGTCCTTTGGTGAAAAGTCATTTTCCAAGTTTTTGCAATTAAGTTAGGATTCCACCTCCACTTTCTACATCTTGTTGTCTTTTTCACTTTTCCATAGGATCGATCCCACCAAGTTGCGACACGGAACCATCATTGCTACTTTAGAAGTGTCATAATTTAGTGGTAGAGCCTGCTTCTACATGGATGCCCTAGTTAGATCCTCATTGCCTTTGGCATCCATGTCATTGTTAATGACTTTAGGCTCGGGATTCATTGTTAGTCTTGTCCTGATTATGAGTTTGAGCCTCATTTTTATGATTCATCATCACTCTTGACCTCACCCTCGGGAATCCCAAACAAAATATGAGTCTTCTTTAAGCCCTTTTCAGACTCTTTAAATATGAAAAGATTGTCGAGTGATCTTGTTTCCCTTCATGCTCACCAAACTAAAACTTGAAGGCACATCTATCCAATAGTATTTTACCCCTTTTTTGGTTCGGACGGTCAATTGTATGAACAAAGGTATACTCTAGGAGTTTCGGTTCGCTAGAAGAGTATTCTCAGGTATAATTTTAACCCTTTTTCGGGCCTGAGGGACTAAATTTATGAAAAAGGAACCCCCGCGGAGTCCATAGTTAAGCTCTTTTCAGACTCCCTAAAAATGAAAAGATGTCTGAGTGATATTGTTTCTTCACACTTGTAAAATTGGTCTAGAAGAACATCCCCTATGGAGTCCATAGTTAAGCTCTTTTCAAACTCCTTAAAAGTGAAAAGATTGTCGTGTGACCTTGTTCTTCCACACTCATTAATTGGTTCAGAAAAACATCTACTAGCATGAGTTTACCCCTTTTTCTAGCCTGTAGATTAAGGAGGAAAAAGGTACACCTCGGGAGATTCATCTCGCCCGGAGATTTCTCCTCAGCAAATTTCACTTTTTTGGGCTAGGGAGACTAAATCTAGAAAAAGACAGTGAGTCCATAGTTAAGCTCTTTTCAGACTCCTTAAAATTGAAAAGATTGCCGAGTGATCTTATCTTTGTCACACTCATTAAAATGGTTTTGAATAGACGTCTTTTTAGTGCTAGTTTACCCCTTTTTTGAACCGACTAGACTACCTTCGAAAAAGGTACCCCAATGGAGTCTTCTTTTACGCTTTTTTTAGAATCTCAGAAATTGAAAAAACACTGAGATTACCTTCTCTGGGCTCGTTAAAATTACATCGAAGGACATTATCATTGTGTCTTATTAATTGCATTTTCATCCCTGCATCTTTGGCTTAATGTCGGCTACACATTTCTCTCAACTAAACCATCTAAAGCATGCCTTATACGCAAGCCTTGTAGCACTTTCCCTCTATGTCTTGACACCTTGGCCCTTGAAGGACTTTTCCCAAGTGTCATTTTCCTGCATATGTCTCCTTTCTCTGAGCATCAGTGTGTTCCTTATGATTGGAACTAAAATGTTTGTGACACTCATTCCTCCTTTGTAACGTAGCATTCTTTTATTCTTTTTCAAGCTTTCCAAATTATTGAAAAAGATAAAAAAAAATCAAATATACCCCAAAAAGAGGAAGGGACAAGTATTTTATTTTTGTTGGCAGCACAATGAGTCTCCCTTGGACGAAGCACATCATTATGGTTTTTCGTCAAGCTCTGGGATTTAATATGACCTTAGGAATTTGTTCTCACTACATAGAGATATGTCCTCCTCCATTTGGTTATTCTTCCAAACATATGGAGAGTTTGTGTTGCCTCCTACATCGTAAACTTATGTCAATGCCATGTTGCCTGAGTCTCATCATTTGTCATGTTGTTATCCAAGGGAATTTTTACCCAACTTGAGTCAGCCCTTCTACAAATTGTCTCTTCTCCTCATGACTGTCCATCCCGAAAGTCCAATCAAGTCCTTGTTCAAAATCAATGAAGTTCTATGCTTGATCACCAAGATCCTCTTTTCTTTTCCTGACGAGTCATCGAAGACCTATGGGTAGTGAATTCGTACACTCATATTACACTCCTACCCGAGTTTTGAAGATCTTTAAGTTGTTTCTCGAGCTCTGAAGGCCTCATCTCCATCCATTGAGCGTCATTAGCTTCTTGAAGATGCATACTAGACATGTATATCTTTTAATTTTGAGATGTAGATCCGTTGTCTATTGCTCGTAGCTACACTTTATATATTTATATGACATGGATCTGCAGTGTATTTGATTGGCAGCCATGATTTTATTTCATCCTGAGCATGGGTATGCTTGCCTCAGTGAGACAATTATTATTTTGTAGATAGCACCTTCAGAACTCCGGTCCCTGGCCTCACTTGCTTCATACGTTGGTAAATATTTGTAATGTATTTCAGCCATCAGATGCTCTTTTGACCTCACACAATAGGGGGGCATCTATTATAACCCTAAATTTCACCTTACATGCATACTTGGCATCAAGCCATATTACTTCCTATTTTCTCCAAGCCATCACTGAAAGCTCTTCTTAACAAACCATATTTTTGAAGATGTTCGCACCTTGCACCACTACTACCCACGTACACACGCTTGATGCACCTCTACAACTCACATACGTACACTAGCTGCACCATTACAACCCACGTATACTCACAAAAATTGAAAAAAATAAAAAGTTGCAAGGGGATACAGGTTTTTGGGTAGTTTCCTAACCAATTAACCACCCATAATTGGTCACCCAACTGAATAACTATATTTTTGGCATATAAAATAAGATTTTGGGGTCCCATTCCTACAAGAAGCATGAGAGAAAATAAACTATACCCATTTTAGTATTCCCCCTTGCCCCAATAATTTGCAGCCACATGGTGGGTTTGAGCTAGAATTCCTTGTTTTAGCCCTTTTTCCTCCATTGCAAACCCTTGCCATTTGCCTAGAGAGAACTAAAGAGGAGAAGAATACATGGAAGCAGTTGGAGCTTGGTGAGGAGGATCCGAGGACCGAGTTTGAGAAGAATTTTTTGGTCTCATATTGTAAGTGACTCTGTGAGATTAGTATAAAGAATTACTTTTTCCATCTCGCCAAATGATGTCTTCAATATTTATGATTCATTTATATTTTTTTATGATATCTAACCCACTAATCAATATATAGAATGCATGCTAATAGTTTCTTGTTTGTCTTTTGGTGAATGCATGTTAGCCTTGGGAGGATATCTGCAGTTGAGAAACAATTGAGCACAAAGGGATCAACACCGGATGCGGAGTTTAAGGTAAGCCTACTAGATCCTTATACTTTGTATTTTATGCATGATTGTGGGGTACTGTCAGGATATTTGTTAAAAGTAGGAGACTTTAGATGGTTATCTCTTCCTACACTTTAGAACCCTAGTGTATTTCATAGGGGGGGGTTTCTGCTATAGCATACATGCTTTCTCTCATCTGACCAACCTTTGCACCACAAAGGTGATACTTCCTCCAATTCCCATACTTTTCAGTCCAATCACTTTCAGTGTGACCTACGTATTCCTAGAGTGGATGTGAACAAATTTGATAGCTCATATTCCACGAGTTGGGTCACCCAAATGGAACACTATTTCTCTTTGCATGAAATTACCTATGAATTGGCCAAACTCCGTTATGGTGTTCTCCATTTGGATCTTGAACATTGGAAATGGTGGAAATGGTTTAAAAAGGAACGCCAAGGGTATGTGTCTTGGACACAATTTGTTTAAGAGATTTATGAATTCTTAAACACTAACACCCATCATTTAGGTTGTTTGACCAATTTGAAACAAATTGGCCCAGTGGAAGAGTTTATATTTCCCTTGAGAAATTGGTTTTTAGAATGGAGGGTATGACATATTCTTTTTTCAGGGAATTCTTTATCAGTGGCCTTAAGGATGAAATATGTGCCCATGTCCTCATGGTCCTCCCCCAGACTGGATTAGAAGCTACTAAATGGGAAAAGGAATAAAAAAAAGTAGTCTCATCCCAAACTAGAAAAACACCCTTTATTCCTTACCCTAAAACCACCCTTCCCACCCCTCCTACTACTACCCTCAAAATCCAGAAATTGACTCATGGAAAAATGGTTGAATGCCAACTTAAGAGTCTTTGCTATAATTGTGATAAAACATATTTTTCGGGGCACAAGTGTAAGGAACAAAATATTTTTATGGCTATGTCAGAGGATGTTTCTGAAGAAGAGGAATATGCTTCCCCTGTACTTGAGCTACCCTCACAAGCTGATCTTAATCCACCCTCTGATCCCTAGGAAGTTGAACCAATGATTTCCCTAAATGCACTCACTAGTTTCTCTGCTCCCCAAACCCTCAAAATCATTGCCTACATTAAGCATCGATAAGTCATCATTATTCTTGACAGTAGCATCACCCATAACTGTTAGAAAAATAGGACCGTGGAGCAATAAAATAAAACAAATGCAGAAACAAAAACACAGAATACACACAATACAAGAGAGACACAGATTTACGTGCTTCACCCACTGTGGGCTACGTCCACCAGAGAAATTGCCAGGTCCTTCCTTTATTATTATCCAACAAATGAAGGGATACATCCTACAGCAAAACCTGTTGTAACTTCCTCTTCTTTCTCTCACAGTCTCCTCTCTCAGAATACAATATTCACTCTCTTACATAGCCGCAATACATTTCCCTCATAAAAGAGGGTTGCCTTCTAGGGCAAAAAACCCTAACATAATCTCTACCGTTAGATCTGCGACCTTATAATGAACGGTCCATATTTACAATGAAATTACAATATAATTTTATAAGGCAATTTTTGCTTCGGGGGCTTCACCCCCGAACCCCCGCTGGGGGCCCGCTTGCCCCCAGACCCCCCAGCTGGGGGGATGGACCCCCCGAACCCTGCAGAGGGGGCACCCCCCCTCTGCACTCCCCCGTGTGGAAGAGTGTACATACTTCTAGGGTGTAAATACTTCATGGGGTATAGACACGACTGAAAGCAAAGGACCTCTGCATCAGGAAGATAATCAGGCTCCACAACCAACAATCTCCCACTTGGAGACTGATCTCAACAACTCCACT
>ML781198.1:300828-325993 GCA_009831015.1 Picea engelmannii | reverse complement strand
AGATATGTTTTCTGAAACAAATGTAGAAGGCACTTCCTTCAATCCTTCTTTTCCTTTGTTGTTCTTTGAAGCTTTCACTTGAACCGTGCTCTTTCGTTCCAAGTAGTCTTCATACAACACCTTCACCATCTCGGCCATGGCAATCACCGAATTTTTGAACTCCTTCTCATTTTGAGAAAGTCCTCCTATAGATGCCATTTTGTTCCTTGAGATGAGCTCTTCCCTGGCTAACATGCAAAACTCAAATTCCAAATGTCAACTAGCTCTGATACCACTTGATCCGTAGGATCTTTTAAATGACTATGGTTGAGTTTTAATTTTGCATGCGTTAATTAACCATTTGAGAAACTTAGTGAAATAATGAGGAAAGAAGAGGAATTATAATATCCATATACACATATGCAGATCTGAAATGAAAATATAAACAACAAACCATAACACGCAGATTGATAACGGAGTTCGTCACAACTTTGCCTATGTCTCCGGGCCTTTGTCTCTGTGGGGGAGGCTTCTTTATTTCTGTTCAAAAGGTCAAAACTACATTGCTGCAATGCCAAATGGCTACAATACTGATCTGGTCATTTTCTCCTAGATCTCAAGAACCCTGGAAAGAAAATGGCACGTAAAACGGACGTCCGGAGCTCCCAGAAATGATCCGACAGCGTCTCCTCCTCAAAAGCTTCTCTGCATCAACATGGCTTTGGCTTGGCTTTTCATCAGAGTAAATCTGCTCTAACTTCCCTCTCATGACCTCAAACAGGCCTGGTTTATATAGCCTTGAAGTTGGTTGCTCACCTCCAACTTCCTCCAAGAATTTGGCCTCCAAAAATGCCCAATATCCCCCAAAAATGGAGAGAATCAACTAAAATTAGGCACATTATTAATAAAAAACCAAATACTTATAACAATAACCCACTTCATAAAATAAATCAGGTGCTAGCCCCCGAACCCTGGGCGCGCACCCCCTCTGGCTGGTCATATAGGTGCCATATGGCCATGTGCCATGGCACTAGCCCCCCTTTTGCGCACCTGCTCCCGGTTATGTGGCGTTTCAACAGGACCCGTGGCTTGTTTGTTATACAACCCCCGCGCATTTGTAGTGATAAACCCTGGTATTATGGTATCGACCCATGAACCGGGGGCTTACCACCATTCCAAATCGTTCTGCCAACGCTCTGCTCCTGGTTCCATAGTATATGGTTATATGGTGTATGGTTCGGCGCCGAGGGCTGGGGCTAAGCCCCGGCCCTTTCCCCTGCGGCATTAAACTCAAACCAAATTCATATACCTTTTCGCTCATTTCTATAACAAGGACTACGGTGTGGGCTATTGGTAGCCCACACTCTACCAAATCATTGCCATAGGAGGAGGTCACCGGTTCGAATCCCGATCGATCCATAATAATTTTAACACATAACCAACAGCCAACCACACGGTGCCACGTGGAACCTTAAAAACCAACCAGAACATGCCACATGTCATTCACTGATTGGTCCATGTGCCTTCCACATCAACTGCCGCGTCATCAACCGTACTGCCTAGTTATCCTGCCCTATCAACCTGCCACGTCACTTGATGACATCACCCATGCCACATGTCACCCTTTCACTGGTGACACGTGTCACCTCGGGATACGTCCAACCATACCCCAAATAGAACAAATAAACATGCCACGTGTCACTCCCTAAAGCCACCACATGTCACTGTACAGACCTACCACGTCTCACTGTACGAACCTGCCACGCCAGTGTCCGTACAGACTGTACAAACTGCACAGTCAACAAAATTGTTTTGCCTGTTTGACTTTTCGGACAGAACGCGATATCTTCTCCATACGGAGCCCGTTTGACAAAGTAAATATATCACCGGAATCAGGAAGACGAGACAGACGCAATGGCACAGTTTTCGTCGCATTCTGAGCACTTTCATTTTTTAGCATTTTTCAAGCCCTATCAGGCTTCTGGATCCGATTCCGGATCACGAGTGGTCATGGTACTCAATAAAGAAGGTACTTGGAACATGTATCCTGATTTTTTTTCCCTCAACAAACTCACAATTAAAGAAAAATTTCCCATTGCCGTCATTGTTGACCTTTTGGATGAATTGAGTGGTGCTCGGTATTTTACCAAAATTGATCTCCATTCTAGCCACCACTAGATTTGTATGAAAGAAGAAGACATTCCCAAGACTGCATTCATAACTCATGAGGGTCACTATGAGTTCTTGGTTATTCCATTCAACCTCTGTAATGCTCCCTCAACTTTTCAAAGTCTAATGAATCATGTCTTTTTTCCTTTCCTCCTTTATTTTGTCTTGGTTTACTTTGATGATATTCTCATCTATAACAGAACTTGGCAAGCCCATCTTACCGATGTGGATCAAGTTCTGCAACTGCTATCTTAGCAGAAACGTTTTCTTAAGTAGTCTAAATGTTATTTTGGAGCCTTTGAAGTTCATTACCTAGGACATATTGTCAGCAAGGATGGTGTTAGGGTGGATCCAAAGAAAATTGAATCTATGCAGGATTGGTCACACTCAAAAAATCTTAAACATTTATGTGGATTACTAGGATTGATGGGATATTATCGCATGTTTGTTCATAATTATAGAAAAATTGCAGCTCCCCTCATAGTGCTCCTTAAAAAGAATGCTTTCAGTTGGACTCCTGCAGCCAATCATTTCTTCCATTATTTGAAAGTAGCTATGTGCAGTACTCTTGTTTTGTCTCTCCCTGACTTCAATAATACCTTTGTATTGGAATGCGACACCTCAGCGAAAGGCATTGAGGTTGTCCTCATACAATATGTTTGACCTTTGGATTTCACCAACAACAAAAAAATTTAAGCACCATTTGGGCCAATCCACCTATGAAAAGGAAATGTTGTCTATTTTGCATGTTGTGAATATCTAACATGCTTATCTCTTGGGGCATTGATTTCAAATTAAAACTGATCATCAAAGCCTCAAGTGTTTTCTTTAACAACGAATTTCTTCCCCGGAGAAAAAAAAATGGGTAACCAAGTTGTTTGTATATGATTATGAGATCCTCTATAAAAAAGGAAAAGAAAATGTGGTGGTTGATTCCCTTTCAAGGAAATATGAAGAAGATGGGCCCCTTTTTTCCCTATCATCCATTTTCACAGATTGGATTCAGGAGTTTCACGAGGAATGGTTGCAAGACCCCAAACTTTCCAGACCAATCCAAGCACTATAGCAGGATCCTCAAGCTTCTCCAGGGTAATCATGGCACCATGACGAGTTTTGTTATAAGGGTTTCCTATATTTAAGTAAAAAACTGAACCTTAAATCCATCGTTCTCTCTGAGTTTCATGCCTGACTTACAACTAGGCATTCTGGTTTTACCAAAACCTATGACCGAGTCAAACATTATTTTTTCTAGAATGGTATGAAAAAGGATATCCACGCCTTTTTGGATGAATGTGATACATCTCAATGCAATAAGGGTGAGACAATAAAATCTCTAGGCACACTCCAACCACTTCTGATGCCACCTACTATTTGGATATATATTTCTATGGACTTCATTGTTGGCTTACCTAAATCAAGAAATAAGTTAGTAATCATGGTAGTAGTGGATTGTCTTTCCAAATATGCTCATTTTTGTTCTCTTCAAAACTCGTTCATAGCATCCACCGTGGCTCAAATGTTTATGGATAATATCTTCAAACTCCATGGCATGCCTCATTCTATTGTTTTTTTACCATGATGCAGCCTTTACGAACACTTTCTGGAAAGAATTGTTTGGACTCCAGGGAACCCAATTCCATATCACCACAACATATCATCCTTAGAATGATGGGAAAACTAAAGAAGTCAACAAGTGTTTGGAAAAATATTTGAGGTGTTTTGCATCCTACAGACAAAATCAATGGGTTTAATGGTTACCCCTTGCTAAGTGGTGGTACAACACCTCTTACCATACCGCCACTCACATGAATCCCTTTGAAGCAGTCTATGGACAAAATCCTCCCTTAGTTCTATCATACTTACATGGTGTCTCTAAGGTTCAACAGGTGGTTCAAACTCTTATAGTATGCATGGCCATTCATCGTACACACAAATAAAAAAAATTCATGCCTCAAAATTGCATGAATCAACAAGCAGATTAGGGTCATTATGAATGTGAATTTGTTGAAGGAGACCAGGTGTTTCTTCGTCTACAACCTTATAAGCAGACTTCACTCAAATCCTAGCACTGTTAGAAACTTGCCCCCAAATGTTATGGTCCTTATCCTATTCTCAAGAGAGTGGGGTGAGTGGCCAACTAGTTAGAGTTTCCCAATCACTCTAAGATCCATCCTATTTTTCATGTTTTCTACTTAAAGAAAATGCTCGGCACTAGGTGCCAGACTCAGATAAATCTACCTGATTTGGATGAAGAAGGTTCCATTTGGTTGCAACTGCAAAAACTCTTGGACCAACGTGAGCATCATCTCCACCAACACACGATCAAGGAATTTCTAGTTCAGTGGAAGGACACACAGCCAAAATATGCCACCTAGGAGTCGACTACCATTCTGTAAAACAATTTCCTCGTATCAAGCCTTTAGGACAAGGTTGTTTTTAAGGGGGAGGGAGTGTTAGGGATCTGACCTCCCTAGCCCCTCATATAGGTATAATATGTATTTTCTATGTAATAAAGGTCAATATTAATTAATAAGGCCTAGTTAATAAGGTGAATAGGTCAAATTTAAGAAGACCTAATAGAAGCTTCCACTTCTAGAAACATATTCCTCTAGATTGTTCTTTTGGTACATGGATTTAGTATAAATAGGATTCAAGGGAATGATAAGTCTTTTCCTGATAATTATTGTAATAGAGCGCTACTCTATTGGAGGTTTCCCCTTCAAAGAGGAAAGTGAACATTGCTTACATTTCAATAAAGGTATCATTTCAGTGTGTTATTCTCTATATTATATTTTTCTATTCATAATTTCTATGATATTCTTTTTTCTTCTCAATATAACATAACCAAGTGCATAACACAGATTTCATTTTCTAGATTGAAGTTAGAGGGAGATGCTTTAACCTGGTGAGAAATCCATATAGAAACACTTAGGATGGAGGTTGATCCTCTAGTAACTAGGTGGGAGGACTTCAAAAACATCATCAAGTCCCAATTCTACTCTATCAAGTATGTAGAGGACCAATGGACCCCATGGCACTACTTCAGGCAGTGGCAGGGGTAGAGTGTACATGATTACACCTCTAAGTTTAGAAACACGACCATCATGATGGATATATCTCCAAAGAACCCATATGTACTCCTAATAAATTATTTGGGGGGTTTACATAGTCATCTATGAAAGTAGGTGATTCTATTCAAGTCAAGTAAAATGGATGAGGCATGTGTACAGGTGCAGTACCTGCAAACCACATGCCAAAAGAAGGGGCAACCAAGTGGTTCGAGGTAGAAAGAGAAACAAGAAGCTTCCAAGGAGGGGAATAAGAAGTGAAAAGGGGGAAAATATAAGAAGAAAATAACCACTACACATCAATGAAAATATCCTAGCAACCATTGCAATCATTGCAACATTGATGGACACACCGAGGAAAAATGTTAGAAACTACATCCAGAGTTGAACCCGAAGAACCACAAGAAGGAAAGAAAGAAAAAGAATATTTTAGCCACATATTCAATCAATCAGGTTGAAAGTATCTCGGATATGGATGAAAATATTGTGTGCACATTTATGCAGAAGGAGGTGAATTTGAGTATCATTCATCACCAAGAAGAGAAGGATATGACCAATCTCTTCGACATTTAGATTCAGGTCAAGAAGACCAAGATAGATGCTCCGTTCAACTCTAGTTCATAGAATAATATCATAGCATCAAATTTGGTCAACAAGATTGGATTGGAGGTTCGTCATCACCCTATCCCCTATCCATTATATTTGGTAAATAAGGATGCATAGATAAAGGTAACAAAACAGTGTAAGATTGAGTTTTCTATAAGTGTTGATTTTATTGATGAAGTGGAATTGGATGTAGTACACCTTGATGTATGTGGAGTAGTGTTTGGAAGCACCTACATGTATGTGAGGGATGAAATATTCATGCAGAAATCCAACCAGTACTGACTAATTAAGATTGGTAAGTCCTACATCATCAACTTGCATAAAGTCAAGTCAAATATCTCATCGGTAAGTGCCAACCAAGCCAAGAAGTTGATAAGTTCTAGTAACAAATGTGTTTTTCTTTTCTCAAGTGAAAATCAATCTCATGATGAGTCAATGAGAGTGAAGGCATCCATGGAGGGGTGTACTAAAGAGAAAAAACATCATTTGGAGGAGTTGCTACAATAATATAGAGAATTTTTCAAGGAGCCTAAAGGGATACCACCCAAGAGGGATGTGGAGCACGAAATATAGTTATTGCAAGAATCCCCATTGTCAAATATTGAGTTGTATAAACAATGCTCTAGAAGCGAATGAAGTGAAGAAGAATTTGTTGGAATAGGGTGTGATTCGACCAAGTACCTCACCTTGTGGGTCACCCATCATAATTGTACCAAAGAAGGATGGGACTTGGAGAATGTGTATTGATTATAGGACATTGAACAAGATCACACTAAAGAATTGATACCCTCTGTCAAGGATCAATGATCTATTGGACCGGCTCCAACATGCCAAGTACTTCACTAAGATGGATTTGAAATCAATATATCACATGTACGATTCAAAGAAGAATATACCTAGAAGATTTCCTTCAAGACAAGGCAAGGTTTGCATGAGTGGTTGGTTATGCCATTCAATTTATGCAATACACCAGATACATTTACAAGATTAATGAATAATGTTTTACTCCCTTCTCTAGATTCAATTGTTATTGATTATTTAGATGATATATTGGGTTTTAATGCTACTTGGGAGGATCACATATCACATCTTATGCAGGTGTTAGACACAAGCTCTCCACTCAGTGAACCTATGACATAGCACTTGCATTCATGGGTTATTAAATAATACGCCTAATTTCACTAGATATTGAAAAATACCTCACAAAATATTTTGGTTGAAACCCCATTCCAATACATATTTCCAATAAAAAAAACATTATTTTTACTAGATATCCCATTTTTTTTTTACCAAATTCCAATTTTTAACCCCTTCAACAGTAATAACCCCCTTGTATACTACATCACCCCCCGCCAATACCTACAATATATTGACCCTATTTTTGACAATTTTAAAACCCCCTTTATGAATGAACATGATAAAATATTGGTCAACAAGGTGAATCCCCCATGGTGTTAGAGACTTTGAAAAAGTACCAACTACTGGCTAATCTCAATTAATGTGAGTTTTCTCAGTAGTATTTGGTGTATTTGGGGTATGTGATTGGTGTAGGGGAGCTCAAGATAGATCCTGCAAAGAGGAAGGCCATCACGAAATGGCAAGTTCGTACAATTGTCACTGAAGTTAGGAATTTTTTTGTGGTAGCACAATACTTTTGGAAGTTCATAGATATAGTTTTAGCGATAACTGCACCACTCCACATCATAAAAACCAATGGTAAGTGTTTCTAGTGGGGGAAGAATCAACATAAGGACTTTGATGAGATGAAAATAAATATCGGTCAAGCACTATTGATCACGCTACCTGATTTGTATAATACTTTCTAAGTGGAGACATATGCATGTGGGTATGCCATAGGAGCAGTCCTAATGCAGGGAGGTAGGCATGTCTGCTATCATTCCAAAGTATTTAATGGGGAAGTTCTCAACTACCCTACCTATGAAAAGGATCTCTATGCCTTGTTACAAGTTGCCAAAAAGTGGAAGCACTATCTTATGGGAAAGGATACCATCATCCACATGGATCACTGGCCACAATAATATTTATAGGCCCAAAGCAAGCTACAAAAAACTAGATATTACAATTTGATGGGATTTTTACAACAATTTATAAGCTAGAACACATGCTTTCACGACCACCCACATCCAAGATTACAACACTGGGAACTCTGATGCACATGGATCATTTTACCCATGGTGCATACAAAGAGACATGCATAGAAGATGAGGACTTCAGGGATTGGTTTCAGTAGATACAAGGCCAAATTCATATAGAATAAGGTGACAACAAGGTTGACTATCATTTCTAGAATAGCTTACTTTACAATATTGACAAGCTCTGTGTCCCTAAAGGTGAATGAATGCAACTTATCTCAGAGGCTCCCACCTCCAAGGTTGTAGGACATTTTGGTGTTGGGAAGACAATTGCCAATTCATTGAGGTATATGTACTAGCCCAAACTATAAGAAGATGCAGAACAATATATTAGAGGGTGTATACTTTATTTTGTTATCAAGCCCAGTGACATGAAGAAAGGTCTATACCATCCCTTAATTGTACCTACTCGACCTTGGGAAATTATTTCCATGGACTTTGTGGGAGGTTTACCAACAACCAGAAAGGGACATGACTATATATTTGTGGTAGTTGTCAGGTTTAGAAAAATGTGCATTATCATGCCTTATCAAAAGACCATCAGTGGACAATAAGAAACAAACAAGTTCTTTGAACAGCTCTGGGTGGACTTTGGGATACCAAGGAGCATCATCTCAGAAAGGGATACCATATTTCTTAGTGCATTTTAGACTACATTATGGGAGAATATGGACACTAAGTTTAAGAGGTCTACAACATTCCATCCATAGACACATGGGAAGACAAAAGTAGTCAATAGGAATTTGGTGTATCTTTTGAGGAGTTACAATCAAAAGCATCCAGAGAATTGGGATGAAAATATGATCTATATACAACAATACTATAACAGAGCAGTCCACACTTCTATTGGTAAGTCACATTTTAAAATTTTGGTTGAGTATTTTCCACCTTCACTCTTAGATGTTGTATATGGACAACAAGGAGGAGCGAGGGAGGACCTCACAAGAGATGCATTAATAGAAAAAAAAAAAATTAATAGGTTTAGACAAATCCATTTGCAAGTAAATGAGACAATGAAGAATTCATGGGAAAACTACAAGGCTAGACATGACCAGCACAGAACAAAGAGAACATTTAGAGTGGGAGACAAAGTATGGTTACAATTGAATAAGGAAAGGCTATAAGGTCCTGGTAAGAATATCAAGGCTCTACAGTATGGTCCTTTTGAGGCATTGGAAAAGGTGAGAGATAATTCATACATACTCAGTCCACCCCCATACATGCACATTTACTCTGTAGTGAATGTGGAGAATCTCAAACTCTATGATCCTTCCATGTTGGATCAAGAGGAGGATCAAGTCCAACCTTCCATAAAGAACTTATCAACAGATTCTTAGGCAGAGTTAACAAAGGACATCGTTTTGTAGAAGAGGTATAGAATTACAAGATAGGGGAAACATGACCTTTGGCAGATTGGGTTAAAAGGAAAAATTCCAGGAATATCAAAGTGGTACTCCAGGGAGAAGGTAGAGGAGAATTTTCCTCACCTCATTCAATAAATATTTTGGGGACCAAAATCCTCCCTAAATATGGAGGTATGATCTAGATTGGATCATTATATTAGTTTTCATCTATCTCAATACTTTCAGACTGGAAAAATGTGGAGGAATCAACTTGCAGGGTCATTTAAGTGGAAGGTCTTAGTTTGGAAAATTGGGGTCTGGAACCTTTTGGGGCCATTTTGAGGCACAAAATGACATGTTTTGGGGTTAAAATTTTTCTAGCATAGTTTGGGTCCTATGACACTATTCTACACATCGAGACCTTTCCAATGGTGCAAAAATCGCGTCGATCGGAGCTTGTATGCAAAATTTATGCCTCCCGCAAGTTGACCTCCTCTATTAACCACCATAGTTTGGGAGGATGCTACATCAGCCCCCATTACTCATACATATGGGGCTATCCATGTATGTAATTTAAACAATATTCTATAAGGTCCAAACCCCTATCAAAATTAAGGGTTGAGGAAGTCAAAAACCTACCCCTAGATGGTTATCAGGGTATGTTAAATATCAGGCCACTAGGAGGAGAAGGGGTTCCATTCTATGTTATTTTATTTTGTACCATACCATAGCAGAACAATTGGGAGTGGAAAATTAGAGGGGGTTAATGTTTTGTAATAGCCTAATTGTATATTTTAACCTTGTACAATATTTTATTGCAAACATATTTTCAATAAAAGAACATAAAAGATACAATGGAAAATACACACATTACATAGATATTTTTCCCCTGGAAACCCAAACCGGGAAAACCAGCATATTCTATATTCATTCATAGTGATACATTGTTTACAATACAATATACATATAGGAGCCAATGAAATCCAAAACCCTAACAAAATGACCTGGATTAGTCAACAACCCTAATTACTTAACCGGAAATAGAAAACCATTGGCAAAACTGTGTGCCGAAAAATCGCCCAACAAAAATTGAGGCAAAAGTGAAAAATGTTTCTTGAGGAAAAAAAATCTCGGGCACACTACCCTTGAACCCCTCTGCACACATAATGCAATGTAGCAGACATTGCAGCTAGTCATGCAAAGAATATAACACACACCCAACATTATCCCACTTGTTGTTTTCTTTGCATATAGGGGGTTACTGGGTTACATAGTCAACAATCCAGGGTAGCAATGTCCATGGATCCTCTACACCAAGATAACTTATTAGTACTCACAAATTTTGTTAATGAATATGAAACATTCCTCAAAGTGTCCACCTTCATTAGCAACACTTTTGTTTCTTCAACCATGTCTCTCACAAAGTGATATTGAATATCAATATTCTTTGTCTTTGAATGATAAGACGAGTTCTTTGCCAAAACAATTGCACTCTCACTGTCACAATCTATCCTTACAGCTTGATGTACCAACCCAATATCTGAACACAATATTTGTAACCATACTTCTTCCTTACTTTCATGAGTGATTGTCATGTATTCAGCTTCTTTACTTGAAAGTGCCACTACAACCTATCTTAAACAGGTTAAACACATACCCTCTTGTAGATCTCCTGCGATCCAGATCTCCAATCCATTCTGCATCCACAAAGCCATGTATGTCCAACACTCTGTCCAATCCTAGTATTCCTTGGTAGCACAATCCATAGCTATCAATACCACACAAATACATGAAATCCATTTTTACTGTTGTCTAATGGTCCTTCTCTAGTTTTGACATATACCTTCTCAAAACTCCCATTGCATGTGCAATTTCTGGTCTAGTATAGACCATTGCATACATCAAACTGTCAACTATGCTTGCATATGGAACATGATACATGTCCTCCTCCTCTTCCCGTGTCTTGGGACACTTATCCACAGATAACTTTACACCATCACCAATAGGGACCTTGACCAGTTTACATTCCTGCATACTAAACCTCTGCAATATTGTTTCAACATGTTTTCTTTTATTTAACCATAGTTTCCTCTTTTTCTGATCTCTTTTAATTTCCATGCCCAAAATGAAATTTGAAGCACCAAGATCCTTCATTTCAAATTTAGAAGACAACTGAGTTTTCACATCCTGGATAATCTCCTTGTTATTTCCTATCAGCAACATGTCATCCACATACAAGAAAAAATAAATCAAATAATCACCAATTAATTTAAAATACACACAATGATCCTCTTTTCTTCTTGTGAAGCTAAGTCCCAGCATATAAGTATCAAATTTTTGATACCACATCCTTGGTGATTTTTTTAATCCATACAGGTACTTTTTCATATTGCATACCAACTCCTTTCCCTTCACAACAAATCCTTCTCATTGCTTCATATATATTTCTTCTTCCAAATCCCCATGTAGGAATGTTGTCTTCACATCAATCTGTTCCACTTCAAAATAAAATGCAGCAACAATAGATAACATAAATCTTATAGAAGTTAACTTGGCAACATGAGAAAAAACATCATCAAAATCAATTCCCTCAACTTGGGAATAACCCTTTACTACTAACCAAGCTTTGTATTTCTCCACTTTTCCTTCTGCATTCAACTTCTTTTTAAATATCCATTTGATTCCAATGGGGTTTCTTCTACTCGGAAACTCCACTAGATCCCAAGCCTCATTCTTATCCAAGGATGCCATTTCTTCATCCATGGAATTTTTTCAGAGCTTTCCAACCTCTGAATCCACTACCTCCCTAACAGTTCTAGGATCATCATCAATAATAGACAAATAAAATTTTGAATGGAAATTAGATGGAGTATACTTGTCTGATAGTCTTCTTTCTCGAACCAATGTCCTCAATATTGGAGTATGAGGATCTTATTCTTCTGATTCATGTTCTTCTGTAGAGTTTGATTCATCATCATTTAAATCAAACTCTAGTTTCTTTGGTTCTTCCTTACTTGGTATGACTTCCTATTTAACAACATACTTCATTTCTCTAAATACCACATCTTGTCTATACATAACCTTCTTAGTTTCTGTTAAGCCCTAATATTGTCTCATTACCCCTTAATTGGGGCATATTACATTAGTAATGTTATTTTATTTATGTCGGTTGTATTCCATTAGTTGTAATTATACCTCCTAGTATCCTATATATACCAAGGAGACATTTGTTGGTTGTGGAGCCTGATTATCTTCCTGATTCAGAGGTCCTTATTTTCAGCAGTGTTTATACCCCATGAAGTATTTACACCCCAGAAGTATGTACACTCTTCCACGCGGGGGAGTGCAGAGGGGGGGTACCCCCTCTGCGGGGTCCGGGGGGCCTATCCCCCTGGCTGGGGGGTTTGAGGGCAAGCGGGCCCCCAACAGGGGTTCGGGGGCGAAGCCCCCGAAGAAAAAATTGCCTTGTAAAAGTATATTGTAATTTCATTGTAAATCTGGACCGTTCATTATAAGGTCACAGATCTAACGGTAGAGATTATGTTAGGGTTTTTTTCCCTAGAAGGCAACCCTCTTTTATGAGGGAAATGTATTATGGCTATGGATGATTGTGAATATTGTATTCTGAGAGAGGAGACTGTGAGAGAAAGAAGAGGAAGTTACAACGCGTTTTGTTGTAGGTTGTATCCCTTCATTTGTTGGATAATAATAAAGGAAGGACCTGGCAATTTCTCTGGTGGACATAGCCCACACTGGGTGAACCACGTAAATCTGTGTCTCTCTTGTATTGTGTGTCTTCTGTGTTTCTGCATTTGTTTTATTTTATTGCTCCGCGGTCCTATTTTTCTAACAACATTTTCATTTGGAAGCATCTTGTACTTGAACATTTATGTGGGGTAAAAGGAGGTTGCCCCCTCGAAGAGGCTTCTTATCTGAACTTATCTCTTTTTCAAGGTGTTGAGTACTTATTTTGAGGTTTTTCTATGCTATATTGATATTTGGTTCTTAACATATGGTAGAAAAGATCAAGGTCTTGGGGTTTCACTGCTACATCTGAGACATTGTGGAATTTTCTCTATAAATTGTTTTATACAGCGATTCAGAAGGAACGTCTTGGAGGATATTTAGTACACATATTAAGGTACGTTGGGTTGAAAATTCCGCTCCTGAGGCCTTATACTTTCAGAGATACAACCTTTTTAATATAGGGTACTGGAATCATCCGGAATTGAGTCATTGCAAAATTTTCTATATAAAATGTGTTTTGTAATGTTTCAGACCCTAAACACCAGAGGATATTCTCAAAAATTAGTAAGGTATCTGTGGTATCAATTTCATCTTCTGGGTCATCTTAAATTTGTAGATACACCCCGTGGAAGGTAGGGTATCTGACTCGTCCTATTGACTAGTATCAAGCAGGTGTTTTGGGTAAAACAATCATAAATGCTTCCTAGAGTATCCAAATTGAGTGAGACTAGTTGCATTAGATAGTGGATAAACCATAGTAGTTCTGGTACAAGTTTCATAATTTTATATCAATTATTTTGTGCGAGGCATGCTATATAAGTAAGATCTCCTGGAAAGGCCAAAAATCAACAAGTTGTGGGGAAGTTATAGTAAATTCCAGTTGGCACATCCAATTTTTATCAGACCTATGGCATTGAAGAGAAGCAATATCAGATACCTAAAAAGAATAAAAGTTCATACTCATAAGGGCCAAAATTTTGGAGATACAATAAAAGGAAGATTGTCTAGTAGAACCACCTCAAAATCAAGGTTTAAAGAGATACTTGACCAACATGCCACCAAAAAATGGAACTTCTACACCAAATAAGCCTCCATACAATCCTACTTGGAATCTTGATGAAGCTGAAGAAATATGTAGGGACATAAATGATTTACAAAATACGACAGTAACAAAAGATGAACTACAAGAGATGATCGATTCAACAGAAGCTAAGTTTGAGGCAATAAATACTAAGATGGACGCTTTAAAAGGGGAAATCATGGAAGGATTGAAAAAATTCCTAATAGAGAGGACACCTAAAAGTGAAAATGTATCCCATGAAATTCATGATGAGGACACAAGGAAGGTGAATCAAGAATGGAGAAACTCCAACTTTGGGTTGAAGACCAACCATGTTCCTAAGATCAATATGAGGAAGTTTGATGGAAAGGACCTAATCACATGGATACTTCAGATGGAGCAATTCTTTGATCTACATAATGTGCCACATACACAAAAGGTACGAATTGCTTCTTTATATTTAGAACCCAATCAATTTGTATGGTATCGATGTCTTTGTTCTCACAAATCACTCGTTACTTGGACATTTTTCACGGAAGAAATGATAGCACACTATGAGGATACAAGGAGAAATACCTTCTTTAGCCAATTTATAAATCTCAAGAAAAAGGGTTTAGTTACCGAGCACATTGAGAACTTACAAAGATTGAATATAAAGGTTGTTGTTCCTGAGTCTGTACTAAGGCTTAAAGTATAGTGTCAAGGCATCCGAAAAGAGGTAAAAGATGTATGCAATAATAAAGTCTCATTCGGTATGGGAAACTAAGGGAGATTTCTACGTTCTCTATGTCTAGCTTCCAACTGTTCCTGGGTTGCGATATCTCGTTCAATGGCTGCCCATGAACGTTCTAATTCTTCCCGAGTATTAGCAGTTCTAAGGGTCGTGCTGAAAAGACTTAACGCAATATTAGTTTGATCTGATATCCCGAGTTGAATATTAGGTTGAATTACCGTGGGTACAGTCATTGAGGAACAGTAAAAGGTATGGAAATTGTTTTAACAAGAGATTTTAATGGCTGATTCGATTTAGTCAAAACAAGAGAAATATTCGTATGAGGAATGAAATAGGACTGCAAACAAAAGGCCCTTTCCCGTAACTATATGATTTTTAAATAAAAGATATGAAATTAGGGAAAAACATCTAGTTGCAAGTAACGAAAAGTTCTTATCAATAAAGACTTATGTATACATGGAAGAAGAAATTGACATGAACATAATTGACATAGTGCAAGTGAACAAAAAATCTTGCAACTGTAGCTTGGTCTTACACCTGCTGATAGCTGGTGCAGAGGAAGGGCAAGAGACAATTACCATGATGTGAACTTGCTTCACTATAGTAGTGGTCGTACTAAATTACAGTGATACACGTCAGTTATGTAGAGAAAAATGAAGAGAACCAAAGAACATAACAAAACAAACTAATTATGTAGAGCAAAATGAAAAGAAACAAAGAACATGACAAAACAAACTAATTATGTAGAGCAAAATGAAAAGAAACAAAGAACATGACAAAACAAACTTGAAATACAGTCGGGACAGGATCGGGAATCTTGAATTTGCTTTGTATTAACTTCCTTCATGAGARAATTCYGTTACAATGAATACCAAAAAGTCCARCCYYHKGTYCTTCTWTCTCTRTTCTATTTATACAAAAGGKTGCCARGTKCTTTCTTTACATGAGTYGGCGCATATGATACACTTGTCCGTAAAATTAGATACAAGYTGTGGTGGTTCCGTTTGGCAGCTGTTAGGAGTGAAGCCACTCCATCTCTTCAACTCCGTTTTCAAAGTGCGCCAGGTGCTTGTCTCTGCATAGACTCAGTGCATATCCTACATTTGTCCAGGAATTGAGATATGAGCTGTGACGGTTATGCCTGACAACTGGCTTCGGAAAAATAGCATTCTCGTGCTAACTGCGGAAGTTGATTTCTCATAAATTCATCAACAATATTAAGGGTGTCGAGTTGTGCGCTAGGTTGAATTAGATGCTCGTCAATTTGAGCCATCCCTGGCCTGTCCATTTTAGAGATTTCCACCAAATCTCTCTCATTTTTCTCTTTTATGTCAAGGGAGATCCGCTCCATATTTATTTGCCTCAGCGCCTCTGTGTCTCCTCCATTTCCCATCCCTAATAGTTTAGAGTTTATGTTTTTGCAGGTTTCTTCGAGTGAATTTGTCACTTTTTGTGCCTGTTCTCTGCTCAAAGTAATATCATGCTCCCAGTTCTTTAACAAAATATTACCTCTTGTCTGTTCGGCAATGGAGAGCCCGGGGGTTCCTGTTGAAAACCTGTTATTGGTAGCTATCACTACTTCCTGGAAGACAATTCGAGCAGCCTCTGCGTTTCTTTCCTTGATAATCAGATTCTCAGAAATCTGATTCATTAACAAGCATTCGTTTCGAAACTCCCCGATCTTGTTTAGTAGGCTCTGTTGAGCAGAAGAGACCTTGCTTCGAATGTCGATTGCTCAAGATTTGATCATCTCGACGTCGATCACCTTGCTCTCTGCAACCTCTACTTTAGCCTGTAATTGCATGATCGTATCCCTCTGGTGGTCGGACTGTACCCGACCATTTCGGATAATTGAATTCGCCTGTTCGAGCTTGGTCTTGAGGACCTCAATTTCTTTTCTATCAGCCAATTGGGCCAGCTCTATTGCCCTGGTTGTTTGACTCTTAGCGTTTTCTTCCGCCGAAGCCACCCTGGCTTCTAAGGTCTTGATCAGGCGATTTTTTGTTTTGAGCTGCCTCTTTAATGCTTCGACCGAGAATCGATTTGTCGTTGCGTACGCTCCTAGCGTTCCTGCAATTTCTGTGGAAAATTCATCCTTCTTTTTATTCATTCCATCGGTCATTACTTTGAATCTTTTAGCAGTAGACTCTCCCTCTTGATAAAACTCTCGCTTCACCATGGCTTTCCTCTTTTTGTCAAAAAATAATTTGTTGGGAGGTAGTTCTTCTGCCCTTATAGGCCTCAATTCTTCGCCAAATATCCAACTTTCGCTAACATCTGCTTGTGTTGATTGCAAGGGTGTGATAGAGGTCATGGGTTGCCCAATTTGTTTCGCAGCTTCCCTCGGTGTGCTGAGTCGACTTTGTTGTTTCGGGGGGTCGGGAGTCTTCTTTCCTGCCTCTGGATTCTGACCTTCGGGTGGACCTGTATCTTTTATTTCCTCCTCTGGATGAGGTCCCTTGGGAGGACCAGCAGTTTTCTCTCTTGTTTCGGGATTTCCTCCTTGTTCTGGATTCTTCTCCTGCTTAGACTCTTTCTTCGTCTTGGGATTCTTCTCCTGCTCAGGGCTCTCCTGCTGCTCCCCTTATTGATGTTTTTCGAGGTTAGAGGTTTTCCCCTCGGAACTTTCGACCTCCTTTCCCTGATCTTTGGGAAGTCCCAGGCCTCCCAGCACCACGGGGAGACATCGTTTCCTGTTCGCCTGAAACCTTAAGACAGAATCCCTGTCTTCGGCCGGTAGGGATTTGATTCAGAATTGTACTTCTGAATAGGATTGGGCCCCTCGGAAAAAATCATCCGAGGGTGAGTCTTCATGCTCGAACCTTTTTAAACCTCAATTTCCTAAATGAGTACTCACGACCCTCTGTGGATCATGCCTTTTATATTCAATGTAGGCCAAATTCAAGCCTTCTAAGGCTGCAGCCTCAGCCTTAGCATGCCCAAAATCTAACAAGGAAAAAGAATTAAGCCGGATAGGAAAAGATGGCCATACCTTCTTTGTTGATGCTTTTAATTCTTTGCTCACACCTCCAATCACTGTTTGGCGACCGATTTCTCGACATGCCAATTTGTCGGGGATAAATTGTGGGAGCGCCAGAGGAGGAACAGCAGCTCCGAATACTCTCAAATAGGAGAATTCCTCTTCCACATACCAGTCTGCGATATGACTTAGATTTGCGGCGATGCCATCAGGGATGCGGGGTTTCAAAAGGCCAAAAATGGTGACGTGCAGGGGCACCATCACCCAGTTAAAAATTTCATAAATGAAATTATTTGCATTATTCTCCCACAGTTTATCGTGGTATATATGCATAGATTTGTCTTCGGATGGACTCCAAGCCCATTTCATTAAAGGAAAAGGCGTCCTGGCACATATAACATCCATGATATACGCGGACATGTAGAATCCGGACGGCTTCCCGGCTGCCTTTTTCTCTTGGTACTCGGTGATTTTGTTGAATAAGTTATCAGAGAGTATTTTTGCCCAATTGAATGAGAAACCTTCTGCCACCCGAAAAATGAGGGGTACCCATTGGACATAAAAATGAGTCGTGTCCTCCAATCCGAACAATCGACAAGTCATCATCGCCACATATCTGTAGTTTGGCTCCAACGAAGAAATCGAATACACACCCTCGTTGTTCACCTTGAATGTGGAGGAGCGAGATACCCAATCCTTTATCAAGCCTGGCATAGTCTTGTCAAATTCATTGCATTCCTTCTCTTTGAACTCTACGAAGAATTCTTCGCCAAATATGAATTCAGAGGTCGTTGGGAGCTTATACATGGCCCGGATGTGTTCGGGCCTGAAAGTCCCAATAATGTCCCATCGGTCATTTACAATAGTCCTGGAAGGCAAGTCGATGTGATTCAATGCCAATCGGATCATATCGAAGTACGGGAGCAATCGAGGTCTGGCCGCAACAAGATGCATTCTCGACTGAACAACAGTCTTGTATCTAGTGTTCAGGTCGTCTTTCACGATATCATAGTTGTAGTCATCAGAGTCTGAACAGTTTACTGCCTCGGATTGTAGGATATCTGTAATAGAAGACCAGGTAGAAACGGAGCTGCCTGTCCGAGGCGAAGTGTCTGAAACGTTGTCCGAACCTTGTGCTGCGGCTTCGATATTTGCTTTGGCTCCTCTTCTTGGCACCATAGCTGAAACTGGCGTTTTCGTTCTTCTGTGATAAACCTGCGTATACATGCAGAGGCTAGTTCACTTGGAGAAAGACTTGCTCTATACACTTAATGAGAAATGTTTTTCTTTTAATAAATAAAACAAGTTTCGTATATATTTCGGAAATCATGTACCTTCGTCATGAGTTCATTAAATCGCGAATAAAACTAAATTAATTGAAAAAATCCGATCTTATTTTTGTCAGGGATTTACCCTATTTCCTCATTAATGTCATGAATATTGGGCGGCTTGACAGGTACTCGGGTTATGGAGAGTAAATGAATCTCTTGTGAACTATGCCAACCTCGGTGCATGGGACGTACCTTACTTTTAAAAATATTTTTCTAAAAATTTCAAATCTTAACGGCTTAGAGATTTCCTCGTTTTTCGTCATCTCGTGAAATTCCCTTTAACGTTTTGACTTTACAACTCGCGAGATTGCAAATTCCCATCTCAGTATTAATTAACAATAAAACATGATGTATCGGATCCTTAATGATATGATTAACTTAATTGCTGGATCGTGAATCGGGAATTCGAAGACAAGTTTTTAGGAGAATGATACGCCGAGTCGTGATATTGCGATGCAGTGATAATTAAGGCTCAATAAAATTATATCGCGACTTCGTGAATCGGAGTTTCGGATATTTTAACTTTATGAAAGGAAATGCCGAGAACCAATGTGCCGAGAACCAAGTTTAACTATGGTTAGTTGTTTACTCTTGGTTCTTGACTATGGTTATTTTAAAAAATCATCGCGTTCTCGGCTCTCGGGGTTGAGAAGAAAAAAATTTAGGGTCGAGAAATGCCGAAGTGCGAAACCCCGACAATGTCATAATCAAGGGTTAAAGGTCTTATACTATTTTCACCTTGGACGAAAATTAAAGCCGAGTTCGCACTCTCGCGACTCGGGACTTGTGAATTCAAGAAATAAGGTGTCCGGCTTGCGAGATCACGAAACTTGAAAAATCCTAAGGACAAACTTATTTGCGAAAAACGGGCCCTTTGTAAGTGACAAAGCATTACTATTTGGGCAACAAAAGCTTTTTTCAGAGTTTTATGACTTTGGAAGGAAAAGGGAAAGAAAAACAACTTTATATCTCAAGTATCAGAATATTCTAAATTGTGTGAGGCGAAAAAACAGGGGCGGCTCCAACATAGGCTCCAACTAGGGATCCCGCTTCCCTGTGAGGCGGGAAGAACAGTAGACCAGGTGCCAAAATTGGGTAAATGGAGTCATAAACTAAAATCAAGGAAAAATCTAAGGAAAAAGATAGAAAGGGGAGAAAGAAGCTTTCGTCTGATAACCGAGAAGCTTTCCGAACTCAAATGCTTTTTCCGAATATAGCTGAAGTCACCTTCGCAATTTCCTCTTTCTCGCTACTAAGTTTGGGGAGCGCTTCAAGAAGTCATAACGATCCTAGGATATTCAACAGGTCTTATTATTCTCAGCTTGCATGAAAAGGATGATATATTATATAATCTAAAATGGGGAAGTCCCGTCTGAATTTTGGGAAATGATCAGGTTTCCGGAAAGTGTTGATTCCCGGAGTATATTGATGGTTTATGTATAACAGCCTTATAGATCTCCCAGACATTGCTTCACTGCCAGCGAGCCTGTTCAGTACCCCGGTGAAGTTGCCTGACCCTTTTCTACTGAATTTCTTTTCACCACTTCGGAAAAAATTATGCGTTTAAATGCTAAGATGAGGGCAATCATTTATGAATTTCCTTTCATCGTCTTAATAGACCAGGTGGGGGAAATCATTTCTGAATTTCCTTTCACCACCTGTCTTAATATTTTATCTTTAAATCACGAAGATGGGAGAAATCAGTTTATGTCAGGGCTGAGATCTGTAAAATATTTTTACCAAAGGTCTGTCTACTTATTTTGATTACTCGGTATCAACCTTTCCTTGACCCTTTCAAGACCTTTAATCCATAGGGGGGTAAGGGAGAAAGAATGAAACTTTAAGGGACATCCTGTTCAAGCAAACTTTGTTATTATCGATGCTGTTGAAAAAACCCAGAAAGGTAAGGATCACTATAAACGTCCTTTAGCTTAGCAGGAGATTAAGTAGTTGTAAGGACCAGCTTTCTCATTAAGGTATGTTCAAAGATATTCTAGGTTTTAAAACGAAAAACCTTTAACTCCCATTCAAAAACTCAGGAAGACAATGACTTGCTAAAATCGGGCCCAAGCATGGACAGAAAACCAAGGAGCAATCGAAAAAGGGGTAATATCGAAAAAGGCCACAATAGTTCTGGACTAGTCTTCGAATGCATTCGGGGACAAAAATTATGACATGATTACCTTTGATTTAGCGTGTTCATTCAAGTTTAGTTTGAAGATCAAAGTCCAAAAAATAATCCTGTTATCTAGCTTTTTATATTGCAATTTGGACAATATTACCTCAGATTGCTTTAAACAGCCTTTCATGATATATGTATCGAGAAAACTCACCTCTGTCTTTCGATTTCCTCGTGGACTATGGATTATCTTATGTATCACCTGATTTATGTTGTTCTGTTATCCACACCGGTCTGCACATTATTTTCTCTGTCTTCTTCGCCTGAGGCTGTAAACCTTCAAAAATGAACACAAGTCTTATTTGAAAATGTGTTGAAAATTTAAGAAGGAAAACCCAAAATTGAAAACAAATATTTGGACAAAAACATCAATATGTACAAACTCAAAATGACTTTATTTATTTATAAATGTGTATATACATATATAACAATTTTCTATCCGACTATGGTCAAGTCATGTAGTGTTTCAGATATTGTCCATTGACAGGGGCACTGAGAACTTCTCCATCGATATTTTCCAGAAGAAAATAATTCTTTCCTTCTGGAGTCGAGACCCTGAATGGTCCATACCAAAGGTGGTCAAATTTGCCATGTTTCCCGGCTTCTTCTCTTCTCGTATCCCATATTAACACTAAATCACCAGGAAGGAACTGTCTGTCCTTCGCCTTGAGATCAAACAATGTTTTCATGTCGTCTTGGTAATTTGCATTTTCTCATCGACCCCCACTCTGAGCTGTTGAACCTCAATCAATTGGTTAATTCTTCTGGTTACATGATTGGGCTCTTCGTTTTGATCTTGCCATAATTTCATTACTGGCAATGCTAAGTTTATGGGCAGAACCGCCTCAGTCCCATATACCATTTGAAATGGCGAAATGCCAATAGATCTCTTAGTGCTGATGCAGTTTTCCCACAATGCATGCTTCAAATGTATATGCCAGGCCCTCTTGTTTTCGTTCAGTACCTTCTTTATCACGTTTACTAGGCTCTTATTAGATGATTCAGCCAGCCCATTTCCCTGAGGGTAATAAGTCGTGGAATGGCCAAGGACGATGCTATACTTCTGGCAGAAGTCGATCATAGCCATGGACTTGAAAGCCTGAGCGTTGTCTGTAACAATCTTTCGGGGACACCCAAATCTAGACAAGATGTTATTTTCCATAAAGTCAATCACCACCGAGTCTGTTGCCCTTTTGGTTGGAATTGCTTCCACCCACTTGGTAAAATAATCTACGGCCGTTAAGATCCACTTATGCTGAGCACTAGAATGAGGATTAATTTCTCCTATGAAGTCTAACCCCCATTGTTGAAATGGGGCTTCGGTTTTGACTGGAACGAGTGGTAATGCAGGAAGTTTTTGCTTACCAGCAAACATTTGACATGAATAACAGGCACGTACTTTGGCATTAACATCCGAGAATAGTTTCGGCCAATAATACTCGGCCCTCAAGATCTTATAGGCCGTGGCTCTCCATGCATGATGCCCTCCATAGATTCCTTCATGAAATTCTTCTATGACTTGTGGAGTTTCTGACTCAACCAGACAAACCAGTAAAAACCCGAGTGGATCCTTCAAGAATAGTTGATTATCGGAGATGCAATATTTTACAGAATGAAGTTTTAAAGTTCTGTATTTGGCTGGTGTTATCCCATCCGGGCATCTCAGGTTTAGCAAGTAGAAGACTATATCTTTATACCAACTTGATGATACAAATTTGTCTTCAACCTTGCATGGATATGTCTGGTCATCCTGCTCTCACACACGTATATCTCCGTCTTCCTCTTGTAGGCAATTGATATCGAGAGCTTTAAGGTTTGACTCAGCTAGGAGTTTGGCCAAACCCTTTCCCTTTACCAATTTAGTTGGCTTGATTTCTAGATCAAATTCTTGTATCTTAGCAAGCCAGCGCCCTCGTTTTCCATCGCTGTCTGGCTGCACCAATATATCCTTCATAGCACTAGTTGGTACATACGCAATAATCCTTGAATGTAGGACATAAGTTCTGAAATCCTTAAGCGCTTTTACCATTGCGTACGCCTGTTTTTCCATTATGTCATATTTTAATTCAGCGTCTCTAAGGCTCTTGCTAAAGAACGCAATCGAGCGCTCAAAGCCTTCATCATATTTTTGCAGTAACACTGCGGCGATAGTATGCTGAGAAGCAAATGAGAAGATGAGGAAATCTTTCAAGTAATCTGGGCTTGTTAACACAGGTGCCTCGCTGATAACTTTCTTAATATGTTCGAATGATGCTTTAGCCTCAGTGGTCCAATTTACTCTGCTATTTTTCTTCAGCATTTGTGTGATTAACTTAACAATCTCAGCGAAATTTGGTATGAACCTTCGTAAAAAATTTATTGTACCCAGGAAAGCTTGAATTTCTTTAACGTTTCTGGGAATCCTGGTAGTTTGTATCGCTTCGACTCTCTTAGGGTCAATCTTGATTCCATCTCTAAATACAATATGCCCTAGAAGCTTACCTTCCTGCATGGTGAAATGTGATTTCTTTGGGTTCAAAGATAGACCATACCTGCGGCATTTTTCGAAAGTCTGTTTTAAATGGATTAAATGTTCTTCATCAGTTTTAGAAAAAACTGTTAAATCGTCGAGGTAGATTACTATGAACTTATCTCTTTCCCCAACAAAAGCAATATCCATGGTGCGCTGGAAGGTAGCCCCTGCATTCATTAAACCAAAAGGCATTTTATCGTACATGAATGTACCCCATGGCGTGGTGAAAGCGGTTTTTTCTCTATCATGCTCATTCATGGTGATTTGGTTATACCCAGAGAATCCATCTATCATAGACATCCGATTTGCTCCAACTACCCTTTCTAGGACGTGGTCCATTTTGGGAAGTGGATAATTATCTTTAAGAGAGGACCTGTTCAAGTTTCGGAAATCTACGCACAGTCTGATTTCTCCGTTCTTTTTTCTGACAGGGACCAAATTTGCTATCCAGTCAGAGTATCTTAGAGGTACGATTATTTTTGCGTCTAAAAGCTTCTTAACCTCCTTTTCGATAACAGGCAACAAAATGGGATTAAACTGCCTGAGCTTCTGTCTAAAAGGCTTGACTCCGGGCTTCAAAGGTATCTTGTGCTCAATTATAGAAGTATCGTATGTTCGAAGCTCATCATATGACCAGGCGAAAACATCTTTATACTGTTTGAGTAAATCTTTATACTGGTCTTTTACCTTAGGGGGGAGAAACTTAGATATCCTTACCACCCTGGAATCTTTCTCAGTTCCTATGTTGCAATCCTCCACTTCCTCTGGTTGAGGCTGCAAAGTAGACTTCATAGGTATGTCGTTATGATCGAAAAGTCTTTCCAAAGGAATTAAACCTTTCGGGATTTGGTTATTTTTGAGGACCAACATGCAGTGATCTGCTATTTTTTCTCGGAAGGTTTCAGGATTTTCGTCTTCTTGCATAATCCATCTTGGATCATTTTGGTTTTCTTGGTCTGGATAGGTTTCGGAAAACTCACCTATTGCTATAAGAAATTTATGAATTTGTTCGTCATCTTCAAAACCTGCCAGTGTCAGATATTGTCTGGTATAGAGGGTTTATACCTGATCTCAATATGATACTTTAATTTAACATTTGTGGGAGGGGAAAAGGTTGAGGCTGCCTTAGCCAATGCATCAGCATGCAGATTCTCTGTACGAAGAATAGAATGGATTTTTACAGATGAGAAAAAAATTTCCATTAGATCCCAAGCGCAATTTCTGTAGGTTCTCAATCGGGGATGTTTGGCTTGGTATTGTCGGTTTACTTGTTTCACTATTAATTCGGCATCACCGTAAACCTCC
>ML781198.1:262910-276184 GCA_009831015.1 Picea engelmannii | reverse complement strand
ACACTGGTGTACTGTGCATGTGTGTGATTGTTTATTTATTACTGCTCATTATTGGATAATAATTCTACATTGATATAAAATTTGAAGAAAAAGGATTATAATTACGTTATTATTGATTCACCCCCCCTCTCAGTAATCCAACATGAGGTTTGGTTTATGAGTATACAATGACAGGTTTGGTAGAACAAGTTATGACTATGAAATATTCATTTTCTACATTTGACATTTATATTTCAAGGCGGTTGGATGGGGCAAGGATAGGTTGTTGTAGCCACCTTTTGGTTGTATCCGGAGAACACAGGGGGTTTTATCCTCATTCTGGTTGTAGCAATAGAATTGGGGAGTTGGATCTTCCCTTAGGTTGTAGCCTAAGAAACTTGGGGGGCAAAGCCTCCTTCCAGTTGTAGCTGGAGAATTTAAAGTTGGTGCTTCCTTGAATGTAATTCTTGACATATAAGAAAATAATTCTTTGGTTTTCTCCTGCATTAGGTTTCCACATAAATATTGGTGTATTGTGCATTATGTGGATGTGTTTGTTATTGTTTATTATGCAATGATGAATGTTAATGCTTATGATACAGTAATATATTGATGATGAACAGATGAACATGGTTGAATAAGTAAAAGAATATACTTTGTGGTTTAAAGGATTAATAATTGGTATAATTTCTCATTACTGATTCACCCCCCCCCCTCCCATCAATCCAACAATTGGTATCTGAGTAGGTTCCTTCAAGAAACAGTTTAACCATTGGAAGGAGATCATGGATTATTATAAGAATGGAGTACCATTGATTAATGGTCAAAATGGTTTAAAGTATGATATATGGAGCAAAATGATGAAAGTGTTTTTAAAGGCACAAGGGTATGATATTTGGAAATTGGTTGTTACAGGATATGATAGTTCAAAAAGGGAAAAGACTACATCAAAGAAGAAACTGAAACAAAATAACAAAATTGCAATAGATTTCATTTTGGAAGGACTATATGATTTAGTAAAGGAAAAAGTGGGTAAATTTTCATCAACTAAAGAACTTTGGGATAAGTTACATAATATCTATTCTTCACCCATCACAGAGTCAGAGAATGTCAAAGAAGATGCAGGTACATACCAAGAAGAAAGATGTTCATAATGTCAAATAGTTTCAGAAGATGAAGAATACATAATCAACAAATGTATGTTACTTTTTTTTTAATTGTGAAAAGCGTGGACATCTTGAAATGGACTGCCATGAAGGAAATGAGACAAAAAAACTAATTGAAATAGAAGACAATTATGAAGCAGAATTTATCAGTTCTTTAGATGAACTAAGAAAAGAAAGAGAAGAAAAGAAGTCACTTAAGAAAGAATTAATGAAACAAAAGGAAAGTTTTCACATTTTTTAAGAATCCCAACAGGTCATCGAGAACTTAAGAACTCATCTAGAAGAAGCCAGAAATATCGAAGAAAATATTGAAGATCAAAAGAAGTATTTAGAATCCAACATAGCAGCACAGAAGGAAGAAGAAGAAATGAGAGAGAAGATATTGACAGATCATCTTAAGGAAAGAACTAACAACCTAAACCAGCTTGAGGAAGAGTTTGGTCAGGAAGAGAAAGGACATAAAGAATAAATAATCACATTAAAAATCCATCTTGAAGAAGTGAAGAGAACATAATAAGTCATAAGTCTCAGATAATGAAGAAAGAATAAGAGGTTGAGAAGCTTGAAGAAGAAGTTGTCACATTGAAAAGTAAAATCGCCAAGCTCAACAAGAATGTTGAAGAGATAGAAACATCAACATCACTTGTAGAGAATGAAGAGAAACACTCTAGGTTACTAGAAACTAAGAATGAAGAAAAGAGAAAGAGTTATGCAAAAGTACTCAAAGGAAGGAATCATGGTCAACCAGAATCTAAGAAAACTAATAAAGATACATATTCAAGAATACCATCCATGTTCAAGACACAAAGAAGCTTCAATCATGATCATGATAAGTCAAGGAAAGAATTTAGAAGGACTACACCACAAAGAAGATCATTCACTCCCAAGAATGTAAGTTTATTTTATGGTCTTTTTTTATTGTACTAACTTTGGACATAAGGTTGCAGATTGTAAGGATTATAAAAGAATAGTTCAAGCAAGAAATGATTATGTGGCCCCATGTAACATTGAATGTTACAAATGTCATAACTATGGACACATAGCTTGTGATTGTAGAAGCGTGATCGATAATTCCATGAAAGAGAAAACTGATATCATATATAAGAAAGTATGGATAAGAAAACATGAAGAACAAGTGAACAAAGACCAGGTCCCAGAGATCGCAAGATTGGAAATAAAACAAGATGAAGACAAATCTATAAAGAAAAAGGAAGATGTAATATATAGAATGGTTTGGAAAAGAAATGAAAGAAAAGGACAAGTAAATAAGGAACAAGTTGAAGAGATTGTACTTTCAGGCATTGTAGTGAAAGATGAATCCACAGACAGAAAGAAAGAAGTGTGAGTTCAGAGAGATGATGAATCTACCAATGAAGATGATGATGACTCTGCATCAGAGCGAGAATTGTTCTAAGCCATCTGTCTTAGAGACTCCCAGGTAATATGAATATTAGAAAGGGGGATTCTATGTGGTAGCTGAGACATATGAGAGAACCATCCTTCGAGCAGCTTGCAGAGTTTGAGTAAACATATTCATAGCAGTCAGCTAGAAAGAGTACAGTATGATAGATTGATCAGTTGTAGTAGTGAAGACTTCATGATACTACAGTGACATATGGGTCAGCATTATGGAAAGTTATTTATCAGAGTCTTAGATAGTATGGATAAAGATGTATTTGTAAGAACACTTAGTAGGTTTGGACAAATATATGATAGTGGACAAGAGCATGGATTCATAGATTGGTTCAAAGAGTGGGTCAGAGACAAAGGAACATTATCATAATGGATGATAATTACATAGGAATATTTGGAAGCTTATTCTTGAATGATTTTCATATATGTCAGTTGATTACATAAGGAAGCACCAATGGACAATAACTCCAAAAGGCAACATGTATAGGAGGACTTATATTTTTTCTACACAACACCTTGCAGAGAAGTTAAGAGAGAGAGAGAAAACCAAAAAGATAAGTAGAAATGTCATTCAGATAATTTTTCAGATACAGAGGTAAGAATATATGTATGATTTCATGGGAAGAGATTCATCAGATGCAGGATAGAGAGTTAGATGCTTGGAGAGATAGCACATAGGCATGTTTCAAGGGGGAACAATTGTCACAAGGGGATAAAGAGTGATATGACTTCAGTGTTGCATAAGAGTGATACCCTTTGTCAAAGGGGGAGATATTATTCATATGAAGGGAGAGAGAGTAATCAGAGGCTTCGAAACATAGAGAAAGATCAAATGCATTTAGATTGGGGGAGAATCCCTAAGGAGAGTTCAGTCAAGGGGAGAAGCCCCAAAGGGATAAATCCTTTGCCATTGATGTCAAAAAAGGAGAGATAGAAACATTGATGAGGATTATAAGCATGAATGTTATCATGACTAAGTGTTTCTATCAATGTTGGTGTTTCCATCAATGCCAAAGGGGGAGATTGTCAGATAGTTGTCTTAGATTGATGGATAGTTGGTATGGATTTTTGGTTGTCATTGATGTCAACCCTTGGAGAGTGATATTGTAGATTGATGTCAACCCTTGGAGAATTCTAGTAGTGAATTCTAGTAGAACAAATGCATGGGTAAGGGACCCAAGTCTTTTTGAGGTATAAAGGCATGAATATCGATGAATTTATAGGTAAGACTATTCTAGATGGATAATATATGTCATGCCATTTCCGGTGATATGTGGAACATCACATAACTCCTCATGGAGAATTATGGCCATATCAAGTTGGAGAACCCTCATGAGTGGATAAAGTGGTTAAGTGAACAAAGTGGCTAAGTGGACAAATTTGGTTAAGTGGACAAAGTGGCTAAGTGGACAAAGTTGTTTAAGTGGACAAAGTGGCTAAGTGGACAAAGTGGTTAAGTGGATACTTCTAGAGGAAGCTACTTGGAGAGTATAAATAAGAGAGAAAGGGTCTCCCATTAGTATCCATTGAGAATATTGAATATCTACAAGTGATTGAGGTAACCAAAGGATATATAAGGAAAATTTTAGAGGGAAGGTGAAGTAAAGAAGGTTGAAATTCAAGGGAGGATAAAGTCTTTTGATGATGCTTTCTAAGGTATGTTATTTACAAGCCATCACACCATTTTTGCAATAAATTTTTTTCTAGAATTATTCAGACATAGAAATATGGATTTCTTTTATTAAACATATCCAAGTAACTGTGATAAAAATTTCAGCTTGTGGGTCGTTGTATTTTGGGAGTTACACTCTGTGGAAAATAGGGTTTTTGGCTAGTCCTGAAACTAGTCTAAAATATGTGTTTCAGGTAAAACCATCATAAATTATTCATAATAGATCCAAATTCAGTAAGACAAAATGTATTGGTTAGAGTATAGTCTGTTGTATGTTTTTTACCATTTTTAGATCCACACAACAAATATTCTGTGCGGGGTATTCTCTACAAGTTCTCTCTCTATAATAAGTCGGAATTCAACAAGGTATGTCATTTTTGCTATAACGCCTTTTCTGGGAGGTTCCAAGCAGTGAAACCTGGATGAATTGCAAACAAGACACTGAAGAACATTATGTACTATTTTTAGATCTTTGTTCATTACGGGTACATAGTTATTCTTATTGCAAGTTAGGGTTGTTGACTAATCCAAAATTAGTCATGTGATACTAAAGTAAAGTTTGATGAAAATGCTAGTCTCTTGTTGTTAAAGTTAAGGAAGGTTTGCAGGTATGTGATTGTATACACCATGTCTATTAAAGAGTTACAAATCAGATTTGGATGATGAAATTGATGAGGGATTTTGGTTGAGGTATGTTGATGAAGTTATTGGTACATATAGAGGTTGTATAACAGTGAGTTTCTAGCACATGGTTTGAGGTACAGACTTGTGGTATAGTGTTTGAGGTATATGTGATCAGATCAGATTGGTTGATGAGTATATAGTGACATATTTGATAGAACATATTGTGACTGTGACATATTCATTTTCTACCTTTAGCACTTATATTTCAGGGAGGTTGGACGACGAAAGGATAGGTGGTTGTAGCCACCTTCTGGTTGTAGCCAAAGAACATAGGGGGTTGTATCCTCCTTCTGGTTGTAGCGAGAGAATTGGGGAGTTGGAGCTTCCCTCAGGTTGTAGCGTGAGAAACTAGGGGGTCAGAGCCTCCTTCCAGTTGTCACTAAAGAATTGGAAGTTGGTGCTTCCTTGAATGTAATTCTTGACATATAAGAAAAACAAATTGTGGTTTTCTCCCACATTGGGTTTCCACGTAAATATTGGTGTACTGTGCATTGTGTGGATGTGTTTGGTATTGTTTATTATGCATTGATGAATGTAAATGCTTATGATGCAGTAAGATATTGATGATGAACAAATGAACATGGTTGAATAAGTAAAAGAATATACTTTGTGGTTTAAAGGATTAATACTTGGTATAATTGCTCATTATTGATTCACCCCCCCTCTCAGTAATACAACAGATTCCATTCATGGCCTTCAATTATCCTTCTCTTAGATCATGTAGATAGCTGAACCAACCAAGATTTTTCATTTTTGCTTCTTTGTAAATGAAATATTTCAACAAGATTAGGATTTATGTAACTATGACTAGCTCTAGAATCAATTAAAATGTCTATGGGTCGATTATCAATATTACCTTCTACTTTAATCATGGGATATTGGTACTCTAATTTCTTGTTGTCCAAGGATGCATAAATCCTTGGCATGCTTCTTCCTATGTCCTCCACTATGTCAAACTCTTGAATATTTTGAACAATCCTAATATTTTATCCTTTGTGAGGGATATATGTATACAAGTGGTCTCCCTCACATCCCCAACATTTTATGTGATGTTCTCTTGGCATTTTCCCAAATAAATATGTCATAGTGGGCTCATTTTGTGTTGACTTCGCTTGATGATATGTTTGAGATATATTTCTATAAAAAGGTGGCCTAAACCATTTCTTTATTTTCTCCATCATGCCTTTCTTTTTGTCATCCCAAACCTTCTGGAAATCTAGTCTTCCTCTATTCTACTCATAAAGGTACTTTTATTTCCTTATGGTCTCTTCCAATGTCTTGGGCTCATCAAAGTGTATCTTACCACTGTAGAAAGAAGATATCCCACTTAGAAACCTTTGTATTGTAATATTATTGTCTCTTATAAATCAAACATACCTAAAAAATTTGAAGAACCTTCTCTCATACTCATCCATTATCATGCTTCCAAGCTTGAGTTAAAATAACTGTTTAATATTCTTTTCATAATACTTCTCTGACAAGTATTGTTGTTGGAAATATCTCTTGAATTTCCTCCAAGAAATTATCTTTTGATCGATGCTTAACCTTCTTCAGTTGATCCCACAACATAGATGTTTTTCCTTGAAGATGGTAGGTTTCAATTATGGCTTCTACATTTGATGAATAATTGTGCAATTAGAAATATTTTCTCATTCCCAACAACCATGTTTTTGCATCTTTCATCCTTCTTGTGATCACCATAAAATGTGGAAATCTTAATCTTTATAAGATCTCCTTCAAGTCATCTACCTTAGACCTCCTCCTTTGTCTTTGGATAGGGGACACACTTGGGATGCTCTTCGACCTTGAATGTGCATGCACTCTTTTGGTCAAGTGTTCCAGTGAGTGATGATGATGGTTATGCCTACTAATACTTTTTTATTGTCTAGATCCCTCATGGTCATCCTTCGTACAATGTGATATTGATTCTTCTACTTATATTGCACTAGCTACATACTTTGTGACATAACTTTTATTGACTTTTATTCAGACTCTGTAACATCTCTTCCTGATCTCTCATCATCTTTTCATTTTCTATTATATAACTTTGCACTTATTTATACAAGATTCTCATAGTCTTATCCAGATCTACAATCTCTACTCTAACCAAACATCCATTGGACTGAGTATCTACATTTCTCATGCTGACATGTAGAAATTTGACCTCCTCTTCATGGCTATAAGATCCTTTGGAATCCTCCATATCTATAGTTTTCATATAGGAATACGAACCAAATATGATTTCTTGTACCTCTAATTCTACCAGAAATGTGCATGCAAGAATTGTTGTTAGATTTGTTTCATAAATTAGATTACAGGTCATCCTTTCAACTGAATTTATGAGTATGGATGCATTGAAATATGATTCTAATTATATATATATACATTCTCCTCTAAATAAAATTTCTAGTGACTGCTTGTTTTCCCAAATTGGAGCTCTGAGTTGATAGTTATGGTCCACAAATGTTTAGATTGTTTCCTCATTTTTATCCCTCCATTCCGTAAGTTTCTTTTCTTTCATATTATACCATTTCAAGCAATGAGATTCCAATTTTGATTCCACAAATGCCTTCTATGGTCCATGATATTTCCATGGACTACTCATGTGCCTCAAATGGATTTATGAGCAAGGAGTTATTCCCTTTGAAAGTAAATTGGTACCTAAATTATACCTTGTACTATTTTTGTTGTAACTTTGTCATACTAGATATGTTTTTCACTCAACATATCTTGTTGGAAATATCTTACTGAGTTATTTCATTCTAGAAACAAAGACACTATGTATCGACGGTACAAACTATTGTCTCAATTTCAACTACCTCAAAATGTTGTTTAGGCCCTCAAAATGCCTCCACAATTTGATGACCTTCAAAATCTAAAACAATTTGTAGAAAATGATTGATTTACTATTGTAATAGTTTGTAAACCTGATTTCTTGATATCAAAATTGGGAGTAATCCCAGTTGTCGATTCGCTAAACTTTGCCAAGACCATGGATGAATCTCAACCATTGATCGCCAACTTGAAAGAAATCTAGACCATCCATTCTCCACCATCCAGAACTCCATCAACGATCAATGATTTTGTTTGGAAAACAAACCACCTCATTAATTTCGTCGACCTAATCATTAATGATCGACAATTTTCCTTTGAAAATTGACATGTGAGACTTCGCCGAAATTGTCGACCAGACCATCAACAATTGGAGAATTATCTAAGTGACGTGGCATGACATGTATATGTTGATGTGGTAGGATACGTGGATGTTGACATGGAAACTTGGCTAGCATGGCATGACACTTGAATGTTGACGTGGCATGACATGTGGATGTTGATGTGGCATGACACGTGGATGTTGACATGGTATGGCACATCATCCTCTTATTTTTCCTTCATCAGTGATTGAAAATTTATTTGGGATGGATTGATCCAGATGGATATCGGTGGCCACCCACCTTTTCCAACTGGCTTAAAACAGCTTTCTAACATTTTTGGCAATTTACTATTTTTAGCAGTTTTTACTTCTGGGGCCATTTTGAGGGCCTAAATGAAGGTTTTTCAGTATCGAGCTCCTGAATAATAGTAAAAGGAATAATTGAGCCCCCAAAATGAATCTTCTCGACGATACCTTTACAACGAGCTATCACACGCCTAAAACGGAGATCGTATGAAAAAGTTACGACCCCGGGAAGTTGATGTACTAGCTTACCCAAACGGGGCCCACATGGCTTTTGGCGCTTCATCTCCTAGGGTTAAGTTTTTGGATGTCTAGGGTTTTTGGAATTCTTGCTTATTGTAAAAATGCCTTCAGAGCCTCATTGTAATCTTCTTCTTACAAATGCGCACTGCCGTCACATCTTTTCTCAAAGATAAGCCACCACCATTCCAGCAAGCTGGTTTCCGCTGCATTTTACAGTTTCAGCTTATTTCATTATTGAATAGAAAACCAGTTTTACTATATCTCTGTTATTTTCTATTAAGCACCTTTTAATAATCTGTATTCATTTCATTCTTCTCATAAAATCTGGATCAGTGGTATCAGAGCGGTCTGCTCCTTGTCGTCTTAATGCATGTCCCCAACGAGGTCGGAGTACAAAGAGTTGGTTCTCGAGCTTGTTTCTCTTGAGGACAGAAGCTCTCTCACACCCAAGCGACCTCCCATGGTAGGAGAAAATAAAGATGACGGGACAAGAGATCCTTTCAAACTATTGATTGAGAAATCCCTCACGCAACAGAGGAACGAGATGATGGATAGTTTCGCACAAATCCTTCGACGACTACCAACAGGTGATGCATCTTCTTTGAACGGAGGCGCCGCCCCCTTCAAGGTACAAATAAACTTTGATATTCCTATATTTGAAGGTCAGATAGACGCAGACACTATAGATAAGTGGTTGATTCTACTAGAAGGGTATTTTTTTGTTCATAAATTTTCAGATAGAGAAAAGATTACTTTTGCGCTCCTCAAAGTCGTTCCCCATGTCAAAGATTGGTGGGAAACTTTCTGTGAGCAAAAGGAAACATAGGAAACCTCATTATTTTCAGTCACAGCCACCTGGGAATCCTTCAGGGATGATATTAAGAAACAATACTACCCTGTCAGAAGTTATGATGACCTGTATACCAAATGGACCGCACTGCGGCAAGAAAGAGACCAAGCAGTGCCAGATTTCACAAATATATTCCATACCTTGCGCACCAAGTTGGGTATCAAATATTTGAAGCGACATCTAGTGCTCAAGTATCGTGGTGCTCTGCATAGATACATCCAGACCAAAATGGAATTTCTGGACATCTCATCCTTGGACGCGGCCTACCAATATGCCGTCAAAATCGAGCAGAAGCTCAAACAAAAGACGTGGCAATTTGGGCCTGGGAACCCCTCACAACAAAAGCCAGGAAAGGGAGGCCCCAACCCACCGAACAAAGGACAGAGCAAATATGGGTAGTATCAAGACAACCAGTACAAGCCGCAAGCAAAGAAGGACACCGTAAAGACAAAGAAAGATACCGGGAAGTGGTGCGACTTCCATAAGAGCCCTTGGCATAACACTGTTGACTACCTCTCAAAGCAGTCGCTGGTGGCCGAAGTGAAAGCCTCTAAGTCATATGCATGTTTTGACTCTAAGACAGAACCAGAAAGGGGAAGATGGATCATTAACACGGAACCTAGTGCCACCGTTGCTACCACCAAGCTCCAGCCTGGTGAACCAGAGGAGCCAGAAGAAGGAGAGTGCCTCTTCCATTCACAGATGTGGGTAAAAGGCACCCCATTGCACTTCATCATTGATAGCGGTAGCCAGAAGAACCTCATCTTAGCAGAGGTCGTCAAGCGGCTGGCCTTGTCAACAACGCCGCACCCACAACCCTACACCATTGGATGGTTGTGCCAAGAAAGCAATCTTCGTGTCAGCCAACAGTGTCGACTGTCATATGGCATCAAGCCCTTCAAAGACAAGGTATTGTGTGATGTTGCTCCTCTCGAAGTTTGTGATGTTCTTCTGGGACAACCTTATTTATGGAAACGTCATGTTGTATACAAGTCTAGGCCTCGTAGTGGTATTATTACTTTGAACAGGAAATTGTATAGGATACCTGAGGCAGTCCCACCTAGTGATATTTCCTTGATCTCTACTAAGCAATGCAGGAAGGTCATCGCGCAGATGGGGAAGTTTGTCTTCTTCATGATTCGCTCTCAGAACAAGCAAAAGATCGTAGCCACATCCAAGGTCTCTATGGTCGATCTCTCCACACAGCAGAAGCAAGTAGATAAGGTCATGGAAGAATACTCAGATATATTCTCCTCACCTACAGGGGTACCTCTGCATTGTCACGTCAAGCACCCCATCGATCTGACCCCCGATGCACCATTGCCCAATGGGCCAGTCTATCGTTGCTCTTTGTTAAAGAATGAGGAGATCAAGCGACAGATCCAAGAACTTCTCCACAAGGGGCACATCCACCCCAGCTCATCACCTTGCGGGAGCCCAATCATGTTAGTACAGAAGAAAGATGGAACCTAGTGACTCTGTATTGATTACCAGGCTCTGAATAAAATCACTATCAGAAACCGGTACCTGATTCCCCGAATCGATGACCTCCTTGATCAACTCACGGGGGCCAAATACTTCAGTAAGACTGATCTGAAGTCTAGCTACCACCAAGTCTCGATAGAACATATAGATGTATAGAAGACCGCCTTCAAGTCAAAGGAAGGACTTTTTGAATGGTTGGTCATGCCCTTTGGTTTGACAAATGCTCCAGCCACTTTCATGAGGATGATGGATGATATCCTGCGACCATTCACCAATACTTTTGTAGTGGTGTATCTGGATGACATTCTAATTTATAGCAAGACTTGGGTCGAACACTTGCAGCACATTCAACAGGTTCTGCACACCCTGCGGTAGCACAAGCTATACGCCAACCTGGAAAAATTCTCCTTCGGCATGGACAGGGTCCATTACCTGGGCTACATTATTGATCATCATGGCATACATGTGGATCTAGCCAAGATCCAAGTCATCCGTGACTGGCCCCAACAACACTCACTGAGCTTCGGAGCTTCTTGGGACTTGCTAATTTCTACCGCAGGTTCATCTTGGGTTTCTCCCATATTGCATGGGCCCTCAGCCAAATAAACAGGGGTGGTGGTAAGGAAAAATTTGCGTGGGGCCGGTCCCAACAACAAGCGTTTGATGATTTGAAGCAGCGCTTATGCTCAGCCCCAGTACTTTCATTACCGGACCTGCAACATCCCTTTGAGATCGAGACAAATGCTTCAGTCTATGCTGTGGGCACCGTTCTCACTCAGCACGACCACCCCGTGGCCTATCATAGTGAGACACTGTCTGATATTGTACGTAAGTACCCTACTTACGACAAAGAAATGTACTCCATTGTGCAAGCATGCCACCAGTGGAGACATTACATTCTTGGGAAGGAGACAGTCATCCACACTAATCATAAGCCATTGCAATTCATGCAGACACAAGGAAAACTGTAGAATGACCGCCATCAAAAGTGGTCCACATACTTGCAACAATTCCACCTCAACATCAAGTATAAAATAGGAAGCACCAATCACGTCGCTGATTGCCTCAACAGATCGCCAGTCGCAGCACTCACCACGGTGCTAGACTCTTGCAACCATGAGACATCTGGATGGCCCCAACTCTATGAGATAGACCCTGACTTCGCCACCACCTACCAAATGTTGGGTGCAAATGCAGTTGTCGATAATTTACATCTTCAGGATGGGTTGTTATGTCGTCTGGGTCATATCTGTGTTCCATCAAGTGAGCGAGCGAAGCAAATCTGGGAAGCCCATTACACTGAGGTGGCAGGGCACTTCAGTGTTGAAAAGACAATGGCAATGCTACAGAAACATTTCTACTAGCTGAAACTTCGACAGGAGGTCAAGAAGTATATCAGGTCCTACACTATTGGCAAACCGACCACTAAGAAACAGGGCCTGTACACCCCTCTTCCTACTCCTGACAGGCCATGGGAATCCATCTCAATGGACTACATGTCAGGCCTCCCATCTACCAAGCGAGGAAATGACTGTGTTTTTGTGGTTGTTGATCGTTTTTCTAAGATGGCAATTCTGGTTGCCTGCAAGAAGAGCATCACAGCAGAGGCCACTGCCAAGCTCTTCTTTGAACAAGTTTGTGTACATTTTGGAATCCCACAAACCATTGTATCATATCAGGATAGTCGATTTCTCATCACATTCTGGTCGAGCCTCTAGTCACTGCTAGACACCAAGCTCACCAAATCCACGGCCTTCCACCCCTAGACAGATGGCCAAACCGAGGTTGTAAATCGAATGATTATGCATATCCTTCGCATGTATAATTCAAAGAACCCTCGCACATGGGATGAGAGCCTTCCCTATGTCCAGCATAGCTACAAACGAGCCTTGCATAGCTCAACCGGCCACAACCCCTTTCAAGTGGGGTTGGGATTCCAACCATTGGGTCCCATAGATGTTGCACTTCCCCTTGCGGTCACTTCGACTGACTCATCTCCTGCTCCAATTGAAGCTGACAAAGCCACCCAGTTCATTGAGCGGATCTAGCACATCTGCAAACAGGTTCAGGATATCCTACAGAAGTCCAATGACAAGTACAAACAACGCCATGATCAACATCGGGTGCCGCATAAGTTTCAGGTGGGCGACAAAGTTTGGTTGTGCTTGTAGAAAGAACACCTTACAGGACCACATCGGAAGCTTCTCCCACTCTGTTATGGGTTGTACACTATGATCAAGGTTGTGGGGGATAATTCTTTTGAGCTCAACATTCCTCCTTTCCTTGGCCTGCACCCAGTGTTCAACGTGGATCTCCTTCGCCCTT
>ML781198.1:192115-238931 GCA_009831015.1 Picea engelmannii | reverse complement strand
AACAAAAAATCATATAATTTATTCAACATCAAAATATCATATAATTTATTAACATCTAAATTTTTAGAACTTTTCATTTCAAAACACCTTAATATCAAAGTTTTCATTTCAAGAAATAACCCATTAAATAAACAATTGGATTTTTTCTTTAAAACTATTAATATCAAGACTTTAGTCAAAATTAATGTAACCAATGTCAACAAACTTTATTCCACCTACTTCATAGATCTATAAAGATAAATTTCAATTAATAGAGTATTTAAATTTATAAATTTATTTAAATAAAATATTTAAATTTATTTAAATGAATAAAATTAAATAAATTAAATTATCACACACAATAGAGTAAGAAACTATAATTAAAAAATTAAGAAACTTTTTTTCCTATAAAAATATTTGAATTATATAGTCTCAATAATTAAAATCTCCAATTTTATTTATTTTTCTCAATTTTTAATCAAAATTAAATAAATAAATAAATAGAAACTAGAAAAAAACATTTGAATTATACAATGTCAACAACTAAAATCTCCAATTTCATCTATTCTTTTCAATTTCTAACCAAAATTTAAGCAAATAAATGGATCGAAACTACAAAAAATTAAAACCTTATTGCTTTTAGAATACACATATATTTACGCCGAAAGGTGTATATCTATTGGAGATTTTAGTTGTTGACATTGTATAATCCAAATGTTTTTTTTCTAGTTACATTGAAAGGCGTATACCTATTGGCAATGGGCATGATTAATGACCTTTTAATCTAAAATTCTAATCTGATGGCTAACAATTGAAGATGTTGGCATATTCTTAGTCATCCTCCCAAATCAATGAATGTGATTTACTCTTCATAACTTCCTTGTATTTTTTAATGCATCCTTAACCTGTTTACTTTTTAACATTTACCTAATCATATTAAGAAATTATTGTAGCACCATATAATTGCCACGTTTAGATTATTAACGAGCACTACTTCAACTTCCTCCTCAACTGTCCATGCATCTCAATTGTCCGCGCATTTCATATTCGATGGCCGACCCAGCTATTGCATGAGCATGGAGCGTTTCATGAGCATGGATGGTTCGCGAGTTAGCAGTTGTGTCTTTCATGAATTTCGTAAAAGGCATAGGCTACACTGCACCCAAATATGCATGGGTAGTTAACTGAAAAGGATAAAAGGAATCGTGGTTATTGAGATCGTAAGCGAGAAAAAATGCATGGACGCAAGACTGCCTGCCTCTCTTCAGCTTCTTCTCGAATGGGTGAGTCTTTGTTTTGATGAAGATAACTTTAGTTTGATCATTATATCAAAAAGATCTTTTATTACACATGAAATATTCAAATGATATAACTACCACAGTCGTTAATTACCAGCTGATACCTTTCGGCATTCTCAGTCGCGAGTTAGCCATAGAATTCCATACAAATTTTCAAGTAAGGAGGCCCCAATTCGGCAATCGGGGCCAATCATGAAATTGGGACTTTGCCATAAAAGTATTTAGGGAGGGAGGCCCAAATTTGGTAGTAAGGGCCAATTGAAAAATAAGGACAAGGGAAGATGTGAAGTAGTGAAGAGAGGTCCTAATTTAAGAATCAAGTCGATCATGAAATTAGGTTAAAAAAAGGTTTCGACCAAAACTTCATCAAATTCAAAAGCAAGTTCAAAGTTTGAACCATGGGTTGACAGGATGCCTGAATAGAAAATCAGATTCAATTTGGAAATTAAGAGGAATTTCAAGTACCAAAAGTAGATGAATGACTTGATTAAAAAATTGTGCCTGATATCAAAGTTGGAGAGAAATTCTATAAGGTGGAGGAACAAGGCTCGATCACAACATCAAAATTTTTATCTTTGAAAAGGAAGAACTTGAATTCAAACTCTTAACCTTCATGATCCATTCATAAAAGCATTCAAGTAGGAAGGTCTTGATTTTCTAGTTGGGTTCGATCACAAAATCAAGGAAAGAGAGTAGATGAATTTGTGAAGGAGGGCCCAGATTGGAGAATTGAGGTGATCATGAACTTGGGCTTAAAAATATCGGCAAGACTTCATCAAAGTTCGAGATCTAGTTCCAAAAATTTGAGCCACAGGTTAATTGGAATCACAATTTGAAAATCAAAACCCTGATGAAAATAGGAGAGAGCTTGAGCACTAAAATAAATTAATGACCTGACTGACAAATCAAGCCCAATTTTGAATGATGTGAAAATTGGTGCATTAAGGTAAATTAAAAACTAATTAAGGAAGAAAAAATTATGGAAGGGAGAGAAACAAAGTCATAATCTGATCTAAATTTTATGAGCAGAATGAAATGAATACAGATTATTACTAAACGATGCTAACATAGAATAACAAAGATACATTAAAAATGGGTTTTATTCAATAAGGAAATAAGTTGAAACTATAAAATGCAGCGAAAAAAAACTTGCTGGAATGGTGGCAACTTATTTATGAGAAGAGATGTGACGACTGCGCTCATTCGCAAGAAGTTGATTACAATGAGGCTCTCAAGGAATTTTTACAATAAGCATGAATTTCAAAACCCTATAAATCGAAAGACCTAACCCTAGGAGATGAAACGCCAAAATTCATGTGGGCTCCGTTGGGGTAAGCTAGTACACCAACTTCCCGGGGTCGTAACTTTTGCATACGATCTTCGTTTTAGGTGCACGATAGCTCATTAGAAAGGTATTTATGAGGACTACACATTTTCCCTTAAAACACTAACTTCATGTGCTATTTCACTTTGGAGACCCCTAAAAATGTTGTTTAGGGCCTCAAAATGGCCCCGGAAGTTAGGGACCTAGAAACTAGGAAAAAACTGCCAAACTGCAAAACTGCAAAAAATGAACCAGTTGGAATTGGTGGGAGGCTGCCAAAATCCATCTAGATCAATATCCCCCTCTTAGGAAGAAATGGTATCCATTGCATTGAGTTCCCCCATCAAATGAGCAAATTTCTGTTGAATTTGGCCTCGGGTGAGCCATTTTCCTTGGTGCATGAGTTGCCCTGCGTTGAAAACCCAATAAAGTTGGATCCTTTATTGTCAAGTTCCAAAATGTACCCATAATCGTTCAAAGAAGAGTATAGCAGTGGCTTGTAATGTGATTCTTTTCTTGCAGGCGGCCATAATCGCCATCACGGAAAAGCGATCAACAACCAAAAGAACACAGTCATTTCCCCTCTTGGTGGATGGAAGGCCCGACATGTAATACATTGAGATGGATTCCCATGCCCTGTCAGGAGTAGGAAGAGGGGTGTACAAGCCCTGTTTCTTAGTGGTCAGTTTGGCGATAGCGCAAGCAGTGCAGGACCTGATATACTTATCGACATCATGTCGAAGTTTTGGCCAATAGAAATGTTTCTGCAACACTACCACTGTATTTTCGATGCCGAAGTTTTCAGCCACCCGATTGTAGTGGGCTTCACAAACTAGCTTCGCTCGTTCGCGTGAGGGAACTTTGAGATGGCCCAGATGGCACAAAATCCCATCCTGATGATGGAAATTAGCGATAGTTGAGTTTGCGCCCAACATTTGGTAGGTAGTGGCCAATTCAGGGTCTGTCTCATAGAGGTGGGGCCATCTGGAGGTCTCATGGCCGCAAGAGTCTAGCACTATGGTGAGGGTTGCAACTGGAGGTCAGCTAAGGAAATCAACAACTCGAATGGTACTTCATGTTTTATACTTGATTTTGAGGTGGAACTGCTGCAAGTATGTGGACCACTTCTGACGACAATCATTTTGCAATTTTCCTTGTGTCTGCATGAATTGCAGAGGCTTATGATTAGTGTGGATGACTATCTACTTCCCAAGAATGTAATGTCTCCACTGGCAAAAGGCTTTCACAATGGAGTAAATTTCTTTGTCGTAATTAGGGTACTTATGAAGAACATCTGATAGTGTCTCACTATGATAGGCCATTGGGTGGCAGTGTTGAGTGAGAACGATGCCCACAACATAGTCTGAAGAATCTGTCTCGATCTCAAAGGGTTATTGTAGGTCTAGTAATGAAATTACTGGGGTTGAGCATAAGTTCTACTTTAAATCATTGAATGCTTGTTTTTATGACAGGCCCCACACAAGTTTCTCCTTACCACCACCCCTGGTTACTTAGCTGAGGGCCCATGCAATATGGGAGAATCCCAACACAAACCTGTGATAGAAATTCGCCAGGCCTAAGAAGCTTTGAAGCTCACTGAGTGTGGTTGGGGTTGGTGAGTCACGGATGACCTAGATCTTAGTTGGATCCACATGCACACCATGATGATCAATGATGTAGCCTAGGTAATGGACCCTGCCCATGCTGAAGGAGCATTTTTCCAAGTTGGCATATAGCTTGTGTTGTTGTAGGGTGTGCAGACCCTATTGAATATGTTGCAAGTGTTCCACCCAAGTCTTGTTGTGAATGAGGATTTCATCTAGATAAACCACTACAAAATTATTGGTGAAAGGTCACAGGATATCATCCATCATCCTCATGAAAGTTGTTGGAGCATTTTTCAAACCAAAGGGCATGACCAACCATTCAAAAAGACCTTCGACTTGAAGGTGGTCTTCCATACATCTGTCTGTTCTATTGGGACCTATTGGTATCCAAAATTTAGATCAATCTTACTGAAGTATTTGGCCCCCGTGAGTTGATCAAGGAGGTCATCAATTCATGGAATCGAGTACCAATTCTGGACTATGATTTTATTTAGGGTCTAGTAATCAATGCAGAGTCACCATGTCCTGTAATTCTTTTGTACCAACACCATTGGGCTTCCATAAGGTGATGAGATGGGACAGATGTGCCTCTTGTGGAGTAGTTATTATATCTGTCACTTGATCTCCTCATTCTCTAATAGAGAATGGCGGTAGAATGGCCCATTGGGTAGCGATGCATCGGGGGTCAGATCAATGGGATGTTTGATCTGACAGTGAAGAGGTACCCCGGTAGGTGAGGAGAAGATATCTGAATATTCTTCGACAACCTTATCCACTTGCTTCTACTGCATGGAGAGGTCGGCCATGGAGGCCTTGGATGTGGATGTGATCTTTCGCTCAGTCTTAGAGAAAATCACGAAGAATACAAACTTCCTGGTCTGAGAGATGGCCTTCCTACATTTCTTAGCATGTCAAGGAAATAATACTAGGTGGGATTGCCATGGGTATCCTATACACTTTTCTGCTCAAAGTAATAATAATAGTGCGAGGCCTAGATTCATATAAAGTATGACATTTCCACAAAATTTAAGGTTGGCCAAAAAGAACATTACAAACTTCTAGAGGAGAAACATCACACAATACCTCATATTTGAAGGGCTTGATGTCATACGACAAGTGACATTGTTGGCTGACGTGGAGATCACTTCCTTGGCGGAGCCATCCAATGTTGTAGGGATGCAAGTGCAGCATTGTCAGCAGGTCTATCCACTTGACGACCTCTATTGAGATGAGGTTATTATGGCTACTGCTATCCACATTTAAGTGCAGTGGGGTTCCTTTCACCCACATCTGTGAATGAAAAAGGTGTTTGCCTTCCTCTAGCTCGTTTGGTTCACCTGGTTGGAGCTTGGTGGTAGAAATGGTGGAACTGGGTTCCGCATCAATGATTTGTCTCCCCCTTTATGGTTTTGAATCCAAGTCGAAACCTGTATATGATTCAGAGTCTTTCACCTCCGCCACCAGCGATTGCTTTGAGCGACAATCAACAATGTTATGCCATGGGCTCTTGTGGAAGTCGCACCACTTCCAGGTATCTTTCTTTGTCTTTCCAGTGTCCTTCTTTGCTTACGGCTTGGAATGGTTGTCCTGATGTTGTCCATATTTTCTTTGTCTTTTGTTCTATGGGTTGGGGCCATCCTTTCCTAGATTTTTTTGTGAGGGGTTCCTAGGTCCAAATTGCCACATCTTGTGTTTAAGCTTCTGCATGATTTTAATGACATATAGATAGGCTATCCCAAGGACGAGATGTCTAGAAACTCCATTTCGGCCTATATGTATCTATGCAGAGCATCACGATAGTTGAGTACCAAATTTATCTCAGAATATTTGATACCCAGCTTTGTGCGCAAGGTATGGAAGAAATTTGTAAACTCTGGCCTGGCTTAGTCTCTTTCCTACCACAGTGTGATCCATTTTGTATACGGGTCATCATAGCTTCTGACAAGGTAGTATTGTTCCCTTAATATCATCCTTGAAGGACTTCCAGGTGATCGCGACTATAAATAATGAGGGTTCCTCTTTTCACTTTTGCTCACAGGAAGTCTCCCACCAATATTTGACATGTGGAATGGCTTTGAGGAGCGCAAAAGATATATTCTCTCTATTCAAAAAGTTATGAAAAAAACAATTACCCTTCTAGTAGATTTAACCATTTGTCTACAACGTCTGTGTCTATCTTACCTTCAAATATAGGAATATCAAAGTTGATTTGTACCTTGAAGGGGACGATGCTTCTGCTTAAGGAAGATGCATCGCCTGCCGGTAGTCATCGAAGGATTTGCATAAACATATCCATCATCTCCTTCCTGTTGCATGAGGGATTCCTCGATAACCATTTTTAAAGGATCTCATGTTCCATCATCTTTATTTTCTCCATCCATGAGAGGTCGCTTGGGCATGCGAGAGATTTTGTCCTTAAGGTAAACAAGCTCAAGACACAATTCTTTCTACCCAGACCTTGTCGGGGTGATCCGGATTTTATGAGCAGAACGAAATGAATACAGATTATTAACAGGTGCTTAACATAAAATAACAGAGATACAGTAAAACTAGTTTTCTATTCAATAATGAAATAAGCTGAAACTGTAAAATGCAGCGGAAACAAGCTTGCGGGAATGGTGGCGGCTTATCTCTGAGAAGAGATGTGACGACAGTGCGCATTCGCAAGAAGAAGATTACAATGAGGCTCTGAAGGCCTTTTTACAATAAGAAAGAATTCCAAAACCCCTAGACATCCAAAAACCTAACCCTAGGAGATGAAGCACCAAAAGTCATGTGGGCCCCGTTTGGATAAGCTAGTACATCAACTTCCCGGGGTCGTAACTTTTGCATACGATCTCCATTTTAGGCGTGTGATAGCTCGTTGGAAAGGTATTGTCGAGGAGATTAATTTTGGGGGCTCAATAATTCATTTGGATATAATTGAGGAGATCGATACCGAAAAACATTCATTTAGGCCCTCAAAATGGCCTCGGAAGTAAAAACTGCTAAAAATAGTAAATTGCCAGAAATGTCAGAAAGTTGTTTTGAGCCAGTTTGAAAAGGTGGGTGGCCATCGATATCCATATGGATCAATCCTCCCTCCTTAGGAAGCAATGGTATCCATTGTGTTGAGGTCCCCCATAAGATGAGGAAATTTCTGTTGAATTTGGCCCTGGGTGAGCCACTTGCCTTGGTGCAGGAGCTGCCCTGCTTTGACGACTCGATAAAGCTATATCCTTTGTTGTTGAGTGCCCTTGATCTGTCTGTCCACAATATAATCTTTGGATGCCTATTGTATGTAGTCGGGGTTGATCTCTGTTGGTTTCAGTTATTTTGCTACTTCTGAGGTGTCCAATAATGGTGGGAAATAAGGGCAAACGAGATCCACGTTGAACACTGCGTGCAGGCCAAGGAAAGGAGGAATGTTGAGCTAAAAAGCATTATCCCCCCAGCCTTCGTGATAGTGTACGCCCCATAATGGAGTGGGCGAAGCTTCCAATGGGGTCTTGTAAGGCGTTCTTTCTGCAAGTGCAACTAAACTTTGTTGCCCACCTGAAACTTATGCGGCACCCGATGTTGATCATGGCGTTGTTTGTACTTGTCATTGGACTTCTGTAGGATATCATGAACCTGTTGGCGGATATGCTGGATCCGCTCAATGAACCGGGTGGCTTTTTCAGCTTCAGTTGGAGCAGGAGATGAGTCAATCGAAGTGACGGCAAGGGGAAGTGCAACATCTATGGGACCCAAGGGTTGGAATCCCAACCCCACTTGAAAGGGGTTGTGGCCGGTTGAGCTATGCAAGGCTCGGTTGTAGCTATGCTAGATATAGGGAAGGCTCTCATCCCATGTGCGAGGTTTCTTTGAATTATACATGTGAAGGATATGCACAATCATTCAATTTACAACCTCGGTTTGGCCATCTGTCTAGGGGTGGAAGGCCGTCGATTTGGTGAGCTTGGTGTCCAGCAGTGACCAGAGGCTCGACCAGAATGTGCTGAGAAATCGACTATCTCGATCTAATGCAATGGTTTGTGGGATTCCAAAATGTACCCAAACTCGTTCAAAGAAGAGCTTGGCAGTGGCCTCTGCTGTGATGCTCTTCTTGCAGGCAACTAGAATCACCATCTTAGAAAAATGATCAACAACCACAAAAACACAGTCATTTCCCCACTTGGTAGATGGGAGGCCCAACATGTAGTCCATTGAGATGGATTCCCATGGCCTGTCAGGAGTAGGAAGAGGGGTGTACAGGCCCTGTTTCTTAGTGGTTGGTTTGGCAATAGTGTAGGCAGTGCAGGACCTGATATACTTGCTGACCTCCTGTCGAAGTTTTGGCCAGTAGAAATGTTTCTGTAGCATCGCCACTTTCTTTTCGACACCGAAGTGTCCTGCCACCCGACTGTAGTGGGCTTCCCAGATCATCTTCGCTCGCTCACTTGATGGAACACAAATATGACCCAGATGACATAACAACCCATCCTGAAGATGGAAATTATCGACAACTGCATTAGCACCCAACATTTGGTAGGTGGTGGCGAAGTCAGGGTCTATCTCATAGAGTTGGGGCCATCCAGATGTCTCATGGCTGCAAGAGTCTAGCACCGTGGTGAGTGCTGTGACTGGCGGTCTGCTGAGGCAATCAACGACGTGATTGGTGCTTCCTATTTTATACTTGATGTTGAGGTGGAATTGCTGCAAGTATGTGGACCACTTTTGATGGTGGTCATTCTGTAGTTTTCCCTGTGTCTGCATGAACTACAGTGGCTTATGATCAGTTTGGATGACTGTCTCCTTCCCAATAATGTAATGTCTCCACTGGAGGCATGCTTGTACAATGGAGTACATTTCTTTGTCGTAAGTAGGGTACTTATGGACAGTAACAGACAGTGTCTCACTATGATAGGCCACAGGGTGGCCATGCTGAGTGAGAACGTTGCCCACAACATAGTCTGAAGCATCTGTCTCGATCTCAAAGGGATGTTGTAGGTCCGATAATGAAAGTACTGGGGCTGAGCACAAGCCCTGCTTCAAATCATTGAATGCTTGTTATTGGGACCAACCCCAAGCAAATTTTTCCTTACCACCACCCTTGTTTATTTGGCTGAGGGCCCATGCAATATGGGAGAAACCCAACATGAACCTGTAGTAGAAATTAGCAAGTCCCAAGAAGCTTCGAAGATCAGTGAGTGTTGTTGGGGCTGGCCAGTCACGGATGACTTGGATCTTGGCTGGATCCACATGTACGCCATGTTGATCAATGATGTAGCCCAGGTAATGGACCCTGTCCATGTCGAAGGAGTATTTTTCTAGGTTGGCGTATAGCTTGTGCTATCGCAGGGTGTGCAGAACCTGCTGAATGTTTTGCAAGTGTTCAGCCCAAGTCTTTCTGTAAATTATAATGTCATCCAGATACACCACTACAAAAGTATGGGTGAATGGTCCTAGGATATCGTCCATCATCCTCATGAAAGTGGCTGGAGAATTTGTCAAACCAAAGGGCATGACCAACCATTCAAATAGTCCTTCCTTTGACTTGAAGGCGGTCTTCCATACATCTATTTGTTCTATCGGGACCTGGTGGTAGCCAGACTTCAAATCAATCTTACTAAAGTATTTGGCCCCCGTGAGTTGATCAAGGAGGTCATTGATTCAGGGAATCGGGTACCGATTTCTGACAGTGATTTTATTCAGAGCCCGGTAATCAATACAGAGTCGCTAGGTTCCATCTTTCTTCTGTACCAACACGATTGGGCTCCCGCAAGGTGATGAGATGGGGCGGATGTGCCCCTTGTGGAGTAGTTCTTGGATCTGTCGCTTGATCTCCTAATTCTCTAACAAAGAGAGACGATAGACTGGCCCATTGGGGAGCGGTGCGTTGGGGGTCAGATCGATGGGGTGCTTGACCTAGCAGTGTAGAGGTACCCCTGTAGGTGAGGAGAATATATCTGAGTATTCTTCCGCGACCTTATCTACTTGCTTATGCTATGTGGAGAGATCGACTATAGAGACCTTGGATGTGGCTGCAATCCTTCGCTTGTTCTGAGAGCGAATCACAAAGAAGACAAACTTTCCCGTCTGCAAGATGACCTTCCAGCATTGCTTAGCATAGATCAAGGAAATAGCACTAGGTGGGATTGCCTCAGGTATCCTGTACAATTTCTTGTTCAAAGTAATAATAACACTACGAGGCCTAGACTCATATACAACATGACGTTTCCATAAATAAGGTTGGCCCAAAAGAACATCACAAACTTCGAGAGGAGCAACATCACACAGTACCTCGTCTTTGAAGGGCTTGATGTCGTATGACATTCGACACTGTTGGTTGACACGGAGATCGCTTCCTTGGCGGAGCCATCCAATGGTGTAGGGTTGTGGGTGCAGCGTTGTTGACAGGGCCAACCATTTGACGACCTCTGCTGAGATGAGGTTCTTCTGGCTACCACTATCAATGATGAAGTGCAACGGGGTGCCTTTTACCCACATCTTTGAATGGAAGAGGTGCTCTCCTTCTTCTGGCTCGTCTGGTTCACCAGGCTGGAGCTTGGTGGTAGCAATGGTGGCATTGGGTTCCGCATCAATGATCTATTTTCCCCTTTCTAGTTCTGTCTTGGAATCAGAATCTGCATCTGATTTAGAGGCTTTCGCTTCAGCCACTAGCGACTGCTTTGAGCGATAGTCAACAGTGTTATGCCAAGGGCTCTTATGGAAGTCGCACCACTTCCCGATATCTTTCTTTGTCTTTCTGGTGTCCTTCTTTGCTTGCGTCTTGTATTGGTTGTCTTGATACTGCCCATATTTTCTTTGTTTGGTGGGTTGGGGCCACCCTTTCTTGGCTTTTGTTGTGAGGGGTTCCCAGGCCCAAATTTCCGCGTCTTTTGTTTGAACTTCTGCTCAATTTTGACGGCATATCGGTAGGCCGCGCCCAAGGATGAGATGTCCAGAAATTCCATTTCGGTCTGGATGTATCTATGCATAGCACCACGATACTTGAGCACCAGATGTCACTCTGAATCTTTGATACCCAACTTGGTGCACAAGGTATCGAAGATATTTGTGAAATCTGGCATTGCTTGGTCTCTTTCTTGCCGCAGTGTGGTCTATTTGGTATACAGGTCGTCATAACTTCCGAAAGGGTAGTATTGTTCCTTAATAGCATCCCTGAAGGATTCCCAGGTGGTCATGACTGAAAATAATGAGGTTTCCTCTGTTTCCTTTCGCTCACAGAAATTTTCCCACCAATCTTTGACATGGGGAACGGCTTTGAGGAGCGCAAAAGTAATCTTTTCTCTATCTGAAAATTTATGAACAGAAAAATACCCTTCTAGTAGATTCAACCACTTGTCTACAGCATCTGCATCTATCTAACCTTCAAATATAGGAATATCAAAGTTTATTTGTACCTTGAAGGGGGCGGCGCCTCCATTCGAAGAAGATGCATCGCTTGTTGGTAGTCGCCGAAGGATTTGCGCGAAACTATCCATCATCTCGTTCCTCTGTTGCGTGAGGGATTCCTCAATCAACAGTTTGAAAGGATATCCTGTCTCGTCATATTTCTTTTCTCCTGCCATGGGAGGTCGCTTGGGCGTGTGAGAGCTTCTGTCCTCAAGAGAAACAAGCTCGAGACCCAACTCTTTGTACTCCGACCTCGTTGGGGACATGCATTAAGACGACAAGGAGCAGACCGCTCTGATACCACTGATCCGGAATTTATGAGAAAAACGAAATGAATATAGATTATTAATAGGTTCTTAATAGAAAATAACAGAGATACAGTAAAACTGGTTTTCTATTCAATAACAAAATAAGTTGAAACTGTAAAATGCAGCGGAAACAAGCTTGCTGGAATGGTGGTAGCTTATCTCTGAGAAGAGATGTGATGACAGTGCACATTCAAAAGAAGAAGATTACAATGAGGCTCTGAAGGCATTTTTACAATAAGAAAGAATGCCAAAAACCCTAGACATCGAAAAACCTAACCCTATGAGAGGAAGCGCCAAAAGTCATGTGGGCCCCATTTGGGTAAGCTAGTACATCAACTTCCCGGGGTCGTAACTTTTGCATACGATCTCTGTTTTAGGCGTGTGATAGCTCATTGGAAAGGTATATTTGAGGAGATTCATTTTGGGGGCTCAATATTCCTTCAACTATCATTGAGGATCTCGATACCAAAAAACCTTCATTTAGGTCCTCAAAATGGCCTTGGAAGTAAAAACTGCTAAAAATAGTAAATTGCCAAAAATGTCAGAAAGTTGTTTTGAGCCAGTTGGAAAAGGTGGGTGGCCACCAATATCCATCTGGATCACAGGGACATGCATTAAAAATGACAAGGATCAGACCTCTCTGATACCAATGATCTGTATTTTATGAGGAGAACGAAATGAATACGGATTATTACTAAAAGATGCTAACATAGAATAACAAAGATACAATAAAATTGGTTTTTATTCAATAAAGAAATAAGCTGAAACTATAAAATGCAGCAAAAAACAAGCTTGCTAGAATGGCAGTGGTTTATCTCTGAGAAGAGATGTGACAATTGTGCTCATTCACAAGAATATGATTACAATGGTGCATAGTAACTTTTGCATATGATCTTTGTTTTAGGTGCACGATATCCCATTGGAAAGGTCTATTCAAGGAACACAATTTTTTCCATCAGACTCTAATTCCGTCTACAGTCTAACTGTGGAGAGCCCTAAAAACGTTGTTTAGGGCCTCAAAATGGCCCCAGAAGTCAGGGACCTAAAAACTAGGAAAAAACTATGAAACTGGAAAACTGCCAAAAATGAACCAGTTGGAATAGGTGGGAGGCCATTGAGATCCATCTAGATCAATCCTCCCCCCTTAGGAAGAAACGAAATCCATTTCATTGAGTTCCCCCATCAAATCAGGAAATTTTGGTTGAATTTTGCCCCAAGTGAGCCATTTCCCTTGGTGCATGAGTTTCCCTGCTTTGACAACCCGATAAAGTTGGATCCTTTGTTGTCGAGTTCCCTTAACTTGCATTTCCACAATCTGATCATTGGATTCATGTTTCCTGCAGTCAAGGTTTATCTCTGTTGGTTTCAAATGTTCTGCTATGTCTGAGGTGTCCAATAATGGTGGGAAGTATAGCCGAAGGAGAGCCACGTTGAATACTGAGTGTAGTCCAAGGAAAGGAGGAATATTGAGCTCAAAGGCATTGTCACCCACAACATTGGTGATGGTGTAAGGTCTATAATGGAGCGAGAGAAGATTTTGATGGGGCCCTGTAAGCTGCTCTTTCTGCAAGTGAAACTACACTTTCTCTCCAACTTGAAACTTGTGTGGAACCCGATGTTGATCATGGCGCTGCTTGTACTTGGCATTGGAATTTTGTAAAATATATTGAACCTATTTGTGGATGTGCTCTATCTAGTCAATGAATCAGGTGGCTTTGTCATCTTCAATTGGAGCAGGGGACGAGTCGACTGATGTAGCCTCAAGGGGTAGTGCAACATCCATGGGGCCTAATGGTTGGAATCTCAATCCCACCTAAAAGGGGTTGTGGTAGGTTGAGCTATGTAATGCTCGGTTGTAGCTATGTTGAAAATAGGGAAGACTCTCATCCCATGTGTGGAGGTGCTTGGAATTGTACATGTGCAAGATATGCACGATCATCCGATTTACAACCTCCATGTGGCCATCTGTTTGGGGGTGGAAGGCAGTGGAGTTGGTGAGCTTGGTGTCTAGCAGTGACTTGAGGCTCCACCAAAATGTGTTGAGGAACCGACTACCTCGATCTGAGACATTGGTTTGTGGGATTCCAAAATGTACCCATACTCGTTCAAAGAAGATCTTAACAATGGTTTCTGCTGTGATGATTTTCTTGTAGGAGACCAAAATCGCCATCTTGGAAAAGCAATCAACAACCACAAAAACAAAGTCATTTCCCCTCTTGGTGGATGGAAGGCCCAAAATGTAATCCATCGAGATGGATTCCCATGCCCTATCAGGAGTAGGAAGAGGGGTGTACATGCCCTGTTTCTTAGTGGTCGGTTTGGTGATAGCACACGCAATGCAAGACCTGATATAATTGTCGACATCTTGCCGAAGTTTTGTCTAGTAGAAATGCTTCTGCAGCACTGCCACTATATTTTTGTCGTCGAAGTGTCCGACCACCCAACTGTAGTGGGATTCCTAGATCATCTTCATTCTCTCACTTGAGGGGAAGTAGAGATGGCCCAAATGGAACAACTCCTCATCCTGAATATGGAAATTAGCGACAACTGAGTTTGCACCCAACATTTAGTAGGTGGTGGCGAATTCAGGGTCAGTCTCATAGAGGTGGGGCCATTTGGAGGTCTTGTGGATGCAAGAGTCTAGAAATGTGGTGAGGGTTGTGACTGTAGGTTGGATGATTCAATCAACGACTTGGTTGGTACTTCCTATTTTATACTTGATGTTGAGGTGGAACTATTGCAAGTACGTGGACCACTTCTGATGGAAGTCATTCTGCAATTTGCCTTGTGTCTGCATGAACTATATAGGCTTATGATCAGTGTGGATGAATGTCCCCTTCCCAAGAATTTAATGTCTCCACTGGAGGCAAGGTTACATAATGGAGTACATTACTTTGTTGTAAGTAGGGTACTTACGGATAACATATGATATTGTCTCACTATGATAGTCCATTAGGTGGTTGTGCTGAGTGAGAACGACACCCAAAACATATTTTGAAGCATCTGTCTCGATCTCAAAGGATTTTTGCAGGTCCGGTAATGAAAGTACCAGGGCTGAGAAAAAGCGTTGCTTCAAATCATCAAATGCTTGTTGTTGTGACAAGGCCGACAAATTATTTTCCTTACCACCACCCCTGGTTACTTGGTTGAGGGCCCATGCAATATGGGAGAATCACAACATGAACCTGTGATAGAAATTGGCCAAGCCCAGGAAGCTCTAAAGATCAATGAGTGTGGTTGGGGTTGGCTAGACACGGATGACCTGGATCTTGGATGGATCCACATGCACACCATGTTGATCAACAATGTATCTTAGGTAATGGACCATGTCCACATCGAAGGAGCATTTTTCCATGTTGGCATATAGCTTGTGCTTCCACGGGGTGTGAAGAACCTATTGAATATACTGCAAGTGTTTCACCCAAGTCTTGTTGTAGATGAGGATGTCATCTAGATACACCATTACAAAATTATTAGTGAAATGTCGTCGAATATTTTCCATCATCCTCATGAAATTTGTTGGAGGATTTGTGAAACCAAAGGGCATGATCAGCCATTCAAAAATGATTTCTTTTGACTTGAAGGTGGTCTTCCATATATCTGTCTGTTCTATTGGGACCTGGTGGTAGCCAAAATTTAGATCATCTTACTAAAGTATTTGGCCCCCATTAGATGATCAATAAGGTCATCGATTTGGGGAATCGGGTACCGGTTTCAGACTGTGATTTTATTCAGAGCCTGGTAATCAATGCAAATTTGCCAGTTCCTATCTTTATTCTGCATGAGCACGATTGGGATCCCACAAGGTGATGAGTTGGGACGGATGTGCCCCTTGTGGAGAAGTTCTTGGATCTTCCGCTTGATCTCCTCATTCTCTAACATAGAGCGGAGATAGAATGGCCCATTGGGTAACAATGCGTCAGAGGTTAGATCAATGGGATGTTTGACCTGACAGTGCAGAGGTACCTTGATAGGTGAGGAAAAGATATATTAGTATTCTTCCACAACCTTATCCACTTACTTTTGTTGTGTGGAGAGGTCAACCACGGAGGCCCTAGATGTGGCTACGATCTTTTTCTTAGTCTGATAGTGAATCATGAAGAAGAAAAACTTCCCAGTTTGAGAGACGACCTTCCTTTATTTCTTAACAGAGATTAAGGAAATAACACTAGGTGGGATTGCCTCAAGTATCCTATACAATTTCTTGTTCAAAGTAATAATAAAACTGAGAGGCCTAAATTCATATACATCATGACGTTTCCATAAATAGGGTTGGCCCGGAAGAACATTACAAACTTCGAGAGGAGAAACAACACACAATCTCGTCCTTAAAGGGCTTGATGTCATACAACATGCGACACTGTTGGCTGACATGAATATTATTTCCTTGGCGGAGCAATCCAATGGTGTAGGGTTGCATGTGTGAAATTGTTGGTAGCGCTAGTCTCTTGATGACCTCTGTTGAGATAAGGTTCTTCTGGCTACCACTATCCATGATGAAGTGAAACAGGGTGCTTTTCCCCCACATCTGTGAATGAAAAAGGCACTAGCCTTCCTCTAGCTCGTCTGGTTCACCGGGCTGGAGCTTGGTGGTAGCAATGGTGGCACTAAGTTTTGCATCAATGATCCATTTCTGCCTTTATGGTTCTAACTCTGAGTTAGAACTCGTATCTGATTCAGAGGCTTTCACCTCCGATACCAATGAATTCTTTGAGCGACAATAAATGGTGTTATGCCAGGGGCTCTTGTGGAAGTCGCACCACTTCCCAGTATCTTTCCTTGTCTTTTTGGTGTCCTTCTTTGTTCGTGGCTTGGAATGGTTGTCCTGATGTTGTCCATACTTTCTCTATCCTTTTCTCTGCTACTTGAGGCCACCCTTTCCTGGCTTTTGCTATGAGGGGTTCCCAGTCCCAAATTGTCGCGTCTTTTGTTTGAGCTTCTTCTCAATTTTAACGGCATATCGATAGGTCGTGCCCAAGGAGGAGATGTCCAGAAACTCCATTTCGGCTTGGATGTATCTATGTAGAAAACTACGATACTTGAGTACCAAATTTCGCTCATAATCTTTGATACCCATCTTAGTGTGCAAGGTATGGAAGATATTTGTGAATTCTGGCACGACTTGGTCTCTTTCATACCGCAGTGTGGTCCATTTTGTATACAGGTCGTCATAGCTTCTGATAGGGTAGTATTGTTCCTTAATATCATCTCTGAAGGGCTCCCAGGTGACTGCGACTATAAATAATGAGGGCTCCTCTGTTTACTTTTGCTCATAGAAAGTCTCCAACCAATCTTTGACATGGGGAACAACTTTGAGGAGAGAAAAAGTGATATTTTCTCGATTCGAAAAGTTATGGACAGAAAAATACCCTTCTAATAGATTTAACCATTTGTCTACAACGTATGCATCTATATAACCTTAAAATATAGGAATATCAAAGTTGATTTGTACCTTGAAGGGTGCGATGCTTCCACTTGAGGAAGATGCATCGCCTGTTGGTGATTGCCGAAGGATTTGTGCAAAAATATCCATCTTTGCGTTCCTTTATTGCGTGAGGGTTTCCTCGAGAAACATTTTGAAAGGATCTCTTGTCCCGTCATATTTATTTTCTCCCACCATGAGAGTTCGCTTGGGTGTGAAAGAGATTTTTTCCTCAAGGGAAACAAGCTCAAGACCCAATTCTTTGTACCCTGACCTCATCGGGAACATGCATTAAAAATGACAAGGAGTAGACCACTCTGATACCACTGATCCATATTTTATGATTAGAATGAAATGAATACATATTATTAATAAAATATGCTAACATAGAATAACATAGATACAATAAAAATGGTTTTTATTCAATACGGAAATAAGTTGAAACTGTAAAATGCAGCAGAAAACAAGCTTGCTGGAATGGTGGCAGATTACCTCTAAGAAGAGATGTGACAGATGCGCTCATTCACAAGAAGATGATTACAATGAGGCTCTCAAGGCCTTTTTATAATAAGCATGAATTCAAAAACCCTAGACATTCAAAGACCTAACCCTAGGAGACGAAACTCCAAAAGTCATGTTTGCCCCATAGGGGTAAGCTAGTACATCAACTTCTCGGGGTTGTAACTTTTGCATACGATCTTCGTTTTAGGTGAACGATATATCGTTGGAAAGGTCTATCCAAAGAACACACATTTTTCCATGAAACTTTGACCCAGTCAATAGTTTAACTATGGCAAGCCCTAAAAACGATGTTTAGGGCTTCAAAATGGCCCTGGAAGTCATGGACCTAAACACTAGGAAAAACTACCAAACTAGAAAAATGCCAAAAATGAACCAGTTGGAATAGGTGGGAGGCCACTGACATCCATCTTGATCAATCCTAGACCCTTAGGAATCAATGGTATCCATTGCGTTGAGTGCCCCCATTATATGAGGAAATTTCTATTGAATTTGGCCCTAGGTGAGCCATTTGCCTTAGTGCATGAGTTGCCCTGCTTTGACACCCCGATAAAGTTGGATCCTTTGTTTTCGAGTGCCATTGACCTCCGTGTCCACAATATGATCGTTGTATGCCCATTTCATGTAGTCAGGGTTGAGCTTTGTTGGTGTCAATTGTTCTACTATGTTTGAGGTGTCCAATAATGGTGGGAAGTATGGCCGAAGGGGAGCCACATTGAATACCACTTGCAGTCCAAGGAAAGGAGGAATGTTGAGCTCAAAGGAATTTTCACCCGCAACCTTGGTGATGGTGTAAGGTCCATAACGAAGCAGGTGAATCTTCCAATGGTGCCCTGTAAGGTTCTCTTTCTGCAAGTGCAACCACACTTTGTCTCCAACTTGAAACTTGTGTGGCACCCAATGTTGATCGTGGCACTTCTTGTACTTGGCATCAGAATTCTTTAAAATATACTGAACATGTTGGAGGATGTGGTGTATCCTCTCAATGAACTAGGTGGCCTTTTCAGTTTCAATTAGAGTAGGGGACGAGTCGTTCGAGGTAGCCACAAGGGGTAGTGCAACATCCATGGGGCCCAATGTTTGGAATCCCAATCACACCTAAAAGGGGCTGTGGTCGGTTGAGCTATGTAGTGATTGGTTGTAGCTATGTTGAACATAGGGAAAACTATCATCCCATGTGTGGGAGTGCTTGTAATTGTACATACATAGGATATGCACAATCATCTGATTGAAGACCTCCGTTTGGCCATCTGTCTAGGGGTGGAAGGCAGTGGATTTGGTGAGCTTGGTGTCTAGCAGTGACCAGAGGCTTGAACAAAATGTGTTGAGGAACCAGTTGTCCCGATATGATAAAATGGTTTGTGGGATTCCAAAATGTACCCATACTCGTTCAAATAAGAGATTAGCAGTGGCTTATGCTTTGATGCTTTTCTTACAGGTGGCCAGAATCGCCATATTTGAAAAGTGATCAACAACCACAAAAACACAGTCATTTCCCCTCTTGGTGGACAAAAGGCTCGACATGTAATCCATTGAGATGGATTCCCATGCCCTGTTAGAAGTAGGTAGAGGGGTGTACAAGCCCTGTTTCTTAGTGGTTGGTTTGGCGATAGTGTAGGGAATGTAGGACCTGATATACTTGCCAAAATCCTGTCAAAGTTTAAGCCAATAGAAATGTTTTTGCATCACTTCCACTGTCTTTTAGACGCCGAAGTTTCCATCCACCCGACTGTAGTGGGATTCCCAAATCATATTTTCTCGCTCACTTGTGGGAAAGTAGAGATGACCTAGATGGCACAACAACCCATCCTGAAGAAAAAAATTAGCGACAGTTGATTTTGCGCCCAACATTTGGTAGGTAGTGGTGAAGTCAGGTTTTGTCTCATAGAGGTGGGGCCATCTAGAGGTCTTGTGGTCGAAAGAGTCTAGCACTATGGTGAGGGCCACGATTAGAGGTTGGTTGAGGCAATCAATGACTTGGTTGGTAATTCCTATTTTATACTTGATGTTGAGGTGGAACTGCTACAAGTATGTGGACCACTTCTGATGGCGGTCATTCTACAATTTTCCTTGTGTCTACATGAACTGCAGAGGCTTATGATCAGTGTGGATGACTTTCTCCTTCCCAAGAATGTAATGTATCCACTGACAGAAATCTTGCACAATGGAGTACATTTCTATGTCGTAAGTAGGGTACTTACAAACAACATCTAATAGTGTCTCACTATGATAGGCCACTTGGTGGTCGTTCTGAGTGAGAACGATGCCCACAACATAGTATAAAGTATTTGTCTCAATCTCAAAGGGTTGTTTCAGGTTCAGTAAAGAAAGTATTGGGGTTGATCATAAGAAATGCTTCAAATCATCGAATTGTTGTTGTTGTGACAGGCCCCACACAAATTTCTCCTTGCCACCCCCCCTGGTTACTTGGATGAGGGCCCATGCAATATGGGAGAATCCCAACACGAAACTGCGATAGAAATTGGCCAAGCCCAAGAATCTATGAAGATCAGTGAGTGTGGTTGGGGATAGCCAGTCACATATGACCTAGATATTAGCTGGATCCACATGCACACCATGTGGATCTAGTGAAGAAGATAAGAAGAAGAAAGGTGAAGTAACACTGCCACAAAATCCCCCTGATGTCATAGATAAATCTAGCAAAAGAAAGGTTTCCCCCACGAAACCTTCTTCACGGAGGAAGTCCAAATATAGAAAGCCCAATATGGAGACTCTACTCACGATGGATGACATCAACCTAATCATCGTTGTTGTCTCAGATACTGCAGAAGATATTTTATAGCACAATGAAGAGAAACAAGAAACCATGTATGAAAGAATCAAAGAAGAGTTGAGAGGGGTCCAAAAATCCCTTCACTCCACCCGTGTAGTGTCCACTGCGCCCCCACCATAAAAAGAAACAGTGTTGGGAGATGAACATGCACAACTCCGTAGAATAGTTGATGCGACCGAATCTCACCTTCGTCGTGTGCAGGAAGAAAATGAACAGGCCAAAGTGGCCCTGAAGAAAGCACAAGAAGAAGTCATAGATAAACATTGAGCTGCGCGGCAAGAAAAAGATGACCTGCAAGTGAAGTTTACAGAGGATAGAGCGCAGATCCAACAGGAGAAATAACAACTTCTCATGGAGCAGGTTGGAGTTAAAGAGGAAGTCAATATATCACTTCTCTATGTGATAGGATTAGAACATATAGAAGAAGACCCAATGGAGAATCAAGTAGCGAAGCTTGCTGAAGCCATTCAGTAGCTCCAACAGAGGGTAGTATAATTGGAGTTACAAGTAGTACCAAGCACTCCGCAGGAAGTGCGAGACCAACGGGAGGAAACTTCCCAAAATGTAATCTAGAGAATCAAGGCATTAGCCTTGGAATGTAAGAAGCTTAGCAGTCGAAGTGTGCAGAATTATGAGCGCCTTACCAAGGACCCTGAACTGAAGACAATGGAGTCCCATCTCCAAGAGGAAAAGTAGCAAGCAACAACAGTACAAGCGCAGTTGAAGCCCTTGTTAGTGGTCGAGCAAATGAAAATATCCCAATAACAACGCACATCTCAGCAACAGGTCTATGCCATAAAGAGAAAAGTCATGGAAGTGACTTAGAGGCTCCAACCAGTGTAAGATGCAACTTGCCTACTTTTTTAGGAGATTGAAGGAGGAGGAGCAGAACTAGAACAACCAGTCACTGCAGTTGAACAACACTTGGAAGGATCGATGACCGAGGTAGTTATTCAGGAGTTCGTCGAGAAGGATGCCCAGGCGAAGCAATAGTTCGAAGCAACTCAAGATAAGTTCGAGTTATTTGAGGTAGAATTACCCAGAGCAGACTGACTCGAGATGAGTCACAGGTGAGTGTTGGGGGCCTGTTAGCCCTTGACCAAGTTTTCGAGAACCTTGGTCGTGTTTTGACTGATTTTGGGACTTCGACAGGCTAGTCAAAGACAGAGTGCCATGTGAAGCGAAGATCATAGGATCTAGCCCCCTTTTCAAGGCACTTTTGGGTTTAGGGTTTATGAAACTGGTATGGGATGTCGACCCATGGGTTTACCCATGTTTAGGCCCATTTTGTAATGTATAAATAGGAAGCTAGGAAATGTAAGAAAGAAGAGATACCTAGTATAATCAACTTAGTGCGGATCTAAAGGTTTTGTGCATAATATGTGTTAATAATTGCAGAGCTAAGTGCAAGTGATTGTAAGAGGCTTGTGTGGAGACTGTGTAAGAAGGATTTGTGTTGTGATCTAACTCGGGGAAGGAGGATCTGGTGAGGTGCATGCAGATCTCCTGTCCTATGCGGACTTGGGTTTGATGCTCTGTGCATGTAAGGAGATTTACAGAAGATAATAAAGAAGAAGAAGAGTTGGTGGATGTAGCCCCACACTGGGGTGAACCACGTATATCCTGTGTTATTGTTGCTTTGTTCATTATGGTTGTTATATTTTTCATATGATTTAAGCTTAGTGTAGTAATTAATGTTTAGATGAATCTGGTACGATAGCTTAGTGCTTAGTGATGTGAATGAATGCTAGATTGGATCTCTTTCTATGTGCTAAGTGCTTAGATGTGTTAGATTTGGTTGAACACTCTGTTGTTCTATAATTAGGGTTTGAATATGTGATGTGGATAAGGGTTAAATACCAATGAATGTTAATTTCTAAGTGCTTTGCTAGAGTGGTGTAATCACATATCTATGTCCCAACTAGTTTGCAGACATTTGAGTCATGCAACCACCCCTGCCTCTACCTCGAGTAAGACTTCATCTGCTTCACAGGTTTTTTCGAAAGGGCTAGTAGTTAGGGTTTTGTTGGTGCATTGTTGATAATTGAACTCTGGGTCTATCCCTGTGCCAACACTACAAGGACCATAAACATTAAGTAAATTAATCACTTTGTGGTTTTCTAAAGTGATGCCAGTAAGTAAAATGCCCTTGTTGCATAATGTAGGATCGAGAACGAACTTGTTGGGGTCCCAAGTCACTAGGAGGCCACCCGAGTTACCCACTGAGCTAACATGACATGAATACCATCTAGGAACAAACTTAAGCATAAACTGACGAGCCTTTTCCTCTTCTACAAGTGTCTCTTGTAACAAAATAATGTCAGGTTTGACTTTAGTAAGTAATTTGTGCATGGAGTCCATTTTTAGGGATCCCCCCACCCTCTGATGTTTAAAGTGAGTAAGATCATGATTTATCCTATGCAAGGTATTTCAAACTTATAAGCGCCCCAGTGTCGGAAAAAATAGTAGTAGTATGGTCAAGTGTAACTGTAGTGAAGGTGGCTTTTTTACAAGCACGTCTTGTCTTTATAGGCAGTCTCATATCCCAAGCCTTTAGACCAATCATAGCTATACCCCACCCCCCCAACACAGTTCCCTAAGTGGCAAGAAGGTTCAATATAACCCATAAGAGTAATAATTGTTTTACCCTGAAAAGTAGTAAGCAGAACATAACTCTCCACCTCACAAAGTAATGGGACTAGTGAGTCCAGAGTCTCCCCCAGAGAGATATCACCCAGATCGTCTTGCCTGTAACCCAAGAGTATATAAGTTTCTTTACCCCCCTCCTCAACCTCCAAGAGAGCATCCAATGAGATTTCAACAATACCCGGAATGGGGGACCCCGTCCCAAGCAAGGAGCTGGTAGTAGCTAAATTAAACATCCTAGAGTCCTCCTAAGGAAGGTTAAACCGAAGTGGGTCAGTCAGAACCTTATCCCCCAAGTGTAAAGGTTGATATTCCTCTAAACTCGAGGAGAGAACATTATTAGACAATACATGTAAACATGGCGGATTTATAGGGACAATCCTCGACCGAGAAGTCACGTCCAGAGCTAACTTTTCCCAAGAAGTAAGAGAATAAAAAAAATAGGGCATAATGATTTGAGTTTACCTGTGAGAGTGTTGGAGTCCGAGAATGAAGGAGAAACCAGAGTCTCATTAAGGTGTGATTCTCAAGCATATGAATCCACGGATAGTGAGTCAGATATGGGCATCTTCCCAAGGCGTGTGTTTTCTGACTCCTCTTCCTCCACGATACCTTGATAAGTGCTTCTCAAATGGCCAGTCTTACAACAAAGTGTGCAGCGGAATGGAAGACCCAAATAATCCAGCCTCTGAGAAAACAACTGGTCTCTCCACTGTATATCCAATATCTCCAACAAACCCAAGTGGATATCAATCTCCACAAAAATCCTTCCCATTTTTCTATCAGGTGCACCAAGAGCCTATTCATCAACACTGATAAAATGACCAATAGTATTCCCTATAGCCGTCAGAGCCTTAACACTCTAAAAATTGAGTGGTAGGCTAGGTAGGAGTACCCATGGGTGTCTAAACTGAAAATATTCATGTGTGGGATCAAAGGAAACCCTCCACCATTTGAGCATAATGCTCCCACCATCAAAGGACCACAACCTGTCTAAAATATTAGCATCATCAACCGGTGAAAGAAATTTGAAACCGAACCAACCACGCAAGAGATAAAATACCTCCGGTACATAACCTAAAATGGGTAGCCAGTGTGTATTTGCCTAGGTAAAGAGTGGAGTGGTACACCACTGATGGTATGAAAACCTCTTAACCAGGGAATTTAGTGCTAAGGTAGTCACTTCCTCCAGGCCAAGATCATCCCCCAAAACCATTTTTCGTCGAGTTCGGTTTGGAGGCCACGATTTCTTAGAAGTAAATCTACAAGGAGAATTCTTAGGGATAGATAGATCAGAGCTACCACAAGGTGGTTTAATACCATCATCGGGGCATAGACGAATACCTCTATCAATGTTACACATAGTAGGGACCTATGCAGAGCACCCCGGAGCAAGTTTAGCAAAAGGTGGTAAACCTTTACAATAAGGTGATGAAGAAACTAGAGGTAGCATCGATTCCAAGGACAATAACTCCTGATCGAATAGGTGTCCATAGTTTAAATTCATGGTAGGTGGATCAAAGAGTCATGCCTTCTCCCAATCCTCCTCGTCATTCACACTCATAAGTGCGCTGACGACCGCATCCGTCATGGAGGCTATCTAATACCAAGGAGGAACTGCCACCTAACTCCCACTGTGATCTCCTTGGGAGGGGGGCAGGAACCAAGGTAAGCCACAAGTCCAGAAAAAAATAGAGTTCGCCAAAAAAACCACAGTAGTTCAGTCAGATAGGACAAGTTCAACAAAAACCCTGCCAAATCCAGGTGATAATCAGGTAGTTATAAAAAGTTTAAAATAGCGAAGCCTCCAAAGTTAGTACTCCTCTAGCCCCTCCATACTAGAAGGAAGAAAGAAGCATAATATATCCACCTAAGGGGTCCTCCAGACACTTAAGGAGAGGTTCTAAGATAAAATAAAAAATAGCTAGAAACACCACCAGCAGTGGAAGCGCCCATAGTCTCCAAACACCAAGGTTCCAACAAGTGTATCCTGCTAGAAAAGTACCTAAACTAAACCTGATAACGAGGAGTGTCGCCGAGATCGCTAGTACAAAACACCGACGCCATTAGTGTCCTCCAAAGTGTTGCAGTTTTTCAAACTATCTGGTTCCCACCCACTCGAAAACGTCAAGCCATAATTAATAATAATAATCTAAGTTCTCTCTAGGCGTGACTTATCATGAAATATATACATAGTTTTATCATGTTGCATTTGAAATTTTAACACCATGTGCATTAAGCAATTATTTATGAAAGCTTGATTTGCGCAGGAAATATTATCCTTGATTGGTGTTTGGTATTTAATAAATTATTATTTCATAGAACAATGCGAGATATAAATGTTATTATGATTGGTTGTTGTTATTTAATAAACTATTAATTCATAGTAAAATGCGATATATAAATGTTATTAAGTTGGTGTTTGTTGATTTTTATTAATAGTTTTTATTTTGATAGAATTGCAAATACGGAAAACACAATTCACATATGATAATTAACAATCACACAGATAAGAAACAAGGGGATTTCACGTGGTTCACCCAAATGTTGGGCTACGTCCACCAAGCATAAGCATCGGTTGTCTTATTATTCAGATCATGGAGATTACAATAGACTTACAAGTTCTCTCATTCCTATCACTCTATCGTATCTGCCTCTATGGGATTACATGAATTTGTATACATTTACACAAGAAACTGATTATTAAATGCACTCCTATACATATTCTAACTTGGTCTATTTTAGTTGCAACCAACGCAAAATAATAGGATCCAAATCCATCCTTACAAGAATTCATTGTCACCAAATCCCAACAATCTCCACCTTGACAACAATTAGCATGATACCTTTCTCCTTCCTTTTGTTCATCACCTTTTCTGCAAGCCAAGAGAAGCCAAGCACCACTGCAACTTCTCTAATAAAATTGGTTTCATGATCTTGCATGTGTGACTTGTACAACTTTGGATTTCCCGAGGGGTCACTCCACCTCCAACATGTCCTCCACAACTATGTTGTGAGACATATTTAGTGATATATCTCCTTCTATCCAAGACACTTGTAAAATATACATTACAATTATCACATACCAGCTCAATGTAACCATTATAGGTGACATTTGTGCTTCTCAAATGCTGAAGAACCCATTTCACTGAAGCACCTGGATCTGTCACATATTTGACAACATCATTATCATGTGAAACATTTGGTCTTAACCATTTCATCACATACAATAGACCTCCAACTGAAATTACACAAGACATAACCTTTTCTTATTTATAGACATGACCTATGCTTGAAGAAAACTTATAATGGAAAGAAACAGGGATAAAAACTGGTTTTACAATGTTCATACTGAACTCCAACCACATCTTACCATTACCATCTCCATTCACTTCTATGCCCATAATTGTTTTTGCTACTCCTTGATCCCTCATCTGAATTGTCATGTCCACCTAAGTCATTTTCTTACAGATTTTATCCACGCTTCGGCTTGTATCGAGCATATCATCAACAAATAACATCAAGACTGTGAATGTACTATAAATTGTATATTCATTCCTACCCTTTGAAAATTTCTGACTCATTATGAAGGATTCAAACCTCTTGTATATTTTCCTGGGTACCAATAGGCCATACAATGAATTATCTAGCATGGAAACAAATTTACCGTTGTGATCTTGAATCAACCCTTTTGGTTGTTCCATACATACTATATCTTCATCAATGATGACCTTGTGAGAAGTAGGATCCCACACACAATATCCCTTTATACCACCATCATAACTTACAGAGATATAAAACAAGAAGGAATTCAAAAATAAAGATTTTAAGTCTCGAAATGATTTACCGCTTACCAGTACCTGCAATTCTTTCTTGCTCTTATGACCTTGATGATTTTGCCATAAACAAGACGATACATCTATCACTTCAGATGCTACTTGAGTACTCCCTTCCATCTTATAAATGTTATCAACCTCTATTGCCTTCATCACTACTAAACTACCTTTTGACATTGTGAGTGCTCCACCTTGACCTGTATACTTATATCCACAAGAATCCAACACTCCTAATGAAATCAAATTTGATTTAAGCTCAGGTACATATCTAAATTCCATTAATTCCTTAACAATACCATCGAACATCTTGATTCTAATATTGCCAACCCCAACAATTTTACAGGGAATACCATTTCCCATAAACACTACACACTCATCAATAGATTGGTAAGAAATGAACTAATTTCTATGTGAGCACATGTGGTGGGAGGCACCTGAATATAACTGCCATTCTTCTTGATATTGTAAATTACTAGAAACGGATAAAACTTAATCAGTGATACCTGAATTTGCTACAACCAAATTTGCTTCCTTCGTAGAGTTTTCCTTGGATTCCTTTCTCTCCCAACAATCTTTCTAGAGATGTCCTATTTTTCCACAGTACCAACATTTTGCTTTACCCTTTTTGTGTCTTGACTTAGATCCAGAAAAAATTCTCTCATTCTTCTCTTTAGTTCAACCTCTAACCAACATCGCCTCTAAAGTTGAGGTTTCTTGACTAGATTTTATCCTCATCTCCTCAGCCAACAAAGCTCCCACAACAGAGTCATAATCTAAAACATCTATTGAGCTAAAACTAATAGAGGTGACTAGATTATCCCAAGACTTAGGCAACGAACAAAATCATGTAATAGCCTTATCTTCATATTTGAATTTAACTTCCATACTAGTCAATTGAAATATAAGGTAATTGAAGGTATTTAAATGGTCAACAACTTTGTACCTTCTTTCATCCTTAAACTGTACACATGCCTCTTAAAGTAGAATCTTCTCGTCAAGGACTTCATCATATATAGACTTTCCAAATTGCTCCATAAGCCTGATGTTGTATCCTCTCCTACGATATTAAATAGAACATCATATGCCAGCCATAAACAAATGGTACTAAGAGCTTTTGCATCCAGATATTCCCATTCTTCATTCTTCATGGTTGTTGGTTTCTTTGACTTGTATGCCAATGATTTTTTCAACCATTGTTGCACCAGTAAATCCCACATCTCGAGCTTCCAGAGCTCAAATTTTCTTTTACCACTGAACTTTTCAACTTCAAACTTCGAACTCTACATTTTAGACATTAGCACAAAATCTGCTAATGCCCAAATGACTGCTTATAATAACCAATGCCCTTTAAAAGATAATGTGGAAGAAAAAATGGTATACACACCACAAGGTTTAATAAAAAATCCTTTTACCAACCTCTCCTTTTATTTAAAATAAAAAACACCTTTTTAAAACCTCCACCTTTTAAATATTATATTTAATCCCAAATATAATAAACCTTTACTCGATTAAAAAAAAAAAAATTTACTTCATCCACCCGCGTGACTTTCAATGTTCACACTTTTAAACAAGGAAATTCGATTTTTGAAAAACTCAAAAAATTATGGTGACTTTAAAAACATGAGAATTTTGAAAGGAGATCGTGACTTTGTTTTTAAAATTAGTCGTCGCACCTCCTGGTGCAGCTAGAGTGCAGTGATCTTAAAGGGTCGTCACACTGTACCACATGGATGGACCGTGACAGTTTGAGCATTTTAACTGCAGGAGAAGTTTAGCTAATAATACATCGCACCCTTCAAGAGGAGGGACCTGCGACGATGTGGAAATCGACACACCTCACACAGATGTTGTTGATCCTATGAAATTTAACTCCCATGAAAACCTCTCCTCTAACCAACTCTAATACCACTTGTTAGAATTGTAAATGTAGAAAACACAATTCACATATGATAATTAACAATCACACAGATAAGAAACACATGGATTTCACGTGGTTCACCCAAATGTTGGGCTACGTCCACCAAGCATAGGCATCGGATGTCTTATTATTCAGATCATGGAGATTACAATAGACTTGTAAGTTATCTCATTCCTCTCACTCTGTCGTATCTGCCTCTATGATATTACATCAATTTATATACATTTACACAAGAAACTGATTATTAAATTCACTCCTATCCATATTCTAACTTGGTCTATTTTAGTTGCAACCAACGCAGAATAATAGGATCCAAATCCATCCTTGGAAGAATTCATTGTCACCAAATCCCAACATCTTTAACATAAGTTGAGGTTAAAGTGTTGGATTCATGTGTATAATAGTATTTCTTGAACGCATGTTGACTTTAAAGTGTTGGATGCACGTGCATAGAGTTCTAAGGGCTGAAGTATTTTATTTATAAAATTGAAGGGGAAAATGTAATAATAGTAACATTGCTTTTGCAAGCGTGGTAAGATTATTGTTATTTCCAACTCTAACCAAAGATTCTTTAAAAATTAATAAAGTTGGCACTAACTACTCCCTAGTTTTTCCTCTCACAATATGAGCTACTATATTTACAATTAGTATAGAAGACTAGGTGGGTATCTTGGTTATGGAGAAATTAACCATTGAGCTAGATGGATAACTTGGCCATGGAGAAATCAACCATTGGGCATGCAAATAACACTAGTTTAGAGTGGGATATCTCAGGAGAAATCTTCCTTTCTGAGTTACCTTTTCGGCAGGTTTTTTGTTGGCTCGCTTTTAAATTTTCGGCCAATCTAGAACTCTGATCAATTTTCTGAGCATCTGGGTTGGTTTAAAATGGGGAAAAACCCCAAACATAAGATTCTGAAATGCATGGAACTTTGATCCATGCAAAACTTAGACTACCCTTGAAAATCTGAACGGATTCATACCCATTTTTTTGCGTGAAAAATGGGTCTATTTTCTCTAAGTTAGCCTATTCCATATTAGTATTATTAGTATTTCTTGCTAGTGGAATGAATTACAATATACAATAAAATTAAACTTGGATTCATTGTAGCCAAAACATAGGTGTTAAATTAGATTAGTGTATTTTTTTTATATGTGGAAAGATTTGGACTTTTTAGGTGTTTTAACTATTGAAATATTTGCAATGGTAGAGTGGTAGAGTCTTCCCTGCGAGCGCTCCACCTCCACCTTCACTATGTTTAACCCAAACCCTTTAAGACTTTAAGACTACCCTTTAATTACATCAATGATTAATGCAAACCCTTTAAGACTTTCACTATGTTTTTATTTTTTTCTTTGACATAGTTTTTTAAGATTTACTACATTAAACATCATATGTTAAATGTTGTTGATATTAAACGTAACCCCAAAATTTGTGAATCATTTTCAATCGATTCATCTCAAGTGTGCAGAGGATCTTTAGCAATCAAAACTACATGGAAATATCTCTTTGGTATATGTATAGTCCATAAACACAACCTTGTTAAAATATAATGGGATTAAACAATGAGAAGACGTCTTAACAAAAGGAAACTAAAGACTAATATAAATAATACATCACTTAAATGACAATATTAAAGTATGAAGATTTTCACATTTCCTCATAATGTTGTTTTTAATTTTGGAAATAAACTGTGTATTGACAGTTTATTTCCAAAATTACAAACAACAAAATGACAATATTTTTCGATAACTTGATCATAGATACATGGATGTAGGTATCTAGACAAGTTTCATATTTTCCCTCCAAACCATGTTATCAAGATCCCACATACTGGAAGATGATTACTTTAAAATGATGTAGGTTTGTTTCTTTTTGGCATTAGCATTAGTCTAAGTTGCTTGGATTTTATCTTCCATGGAAGAGTTAAGGGTATTAAATCAAATTTAATTGCAGAAGAATCATCTAACAATCACATTGGTAATAGATGAATTTTAGTTGGAGGGGAATTTAATGTCAATTCAAACTCAAGGTATCAGAGCATTATTATTGAATGCTTACAAGTAAAATGCATGTATCAAAATCCCATGAAGTGGTTACGTTGTCATTCGAGATGGGGAAACTCAAATTACCATCAATTATAGCACATGTGCAAATGATCAACATTTTCTTTGATTTTTGTGCAGTCTATCCTATTGATCCCATCTCACCCATTTTTTTTCACACTATGATTGAGTTGTACTAGTTACCCACTAAAATGTCCCAATACACAACTATCACCCTCAATTCCCTCTTAATCCAATATTCCTCCCACCATGCATCCATTTATGATTAACTTGTTACAATCTTATTTTGGGGGGAACTATACATGACTACCATTTGTGTACGAATGAATACTAAACAATTTGAGTTGTTGAATGGATCCTCTATTGTTTATTCATCTATCGTCCAACAAAAACATCTCCTATATTTAAGCATTGTAATCACTAGATCAATTCAACGTTCTCTTTCCCCCACTTCGAGGGTATGCTAGTTTAGGTATAATCCAAGAAATATTAGTCATGATATAATTCATAAATATAATATTATTAGGAATTGTTAACCACTTTCATTCTAGGTGCCAAGTGTTTATATTGGATATGATTTCTTTTGTTCAGATTTGGAATCATATTTGATTTGTTTTTTTGTGGGAAGGAAGTGAGTTGTAAAGGATCGGTACATGTGCTTGACTGAATCTATAAGGTTTTCGATAAGCATATAGCATAAACAATTAAGGGACCCCTACCTTCTCAACAATAACTTCTCAAGCACAAAAATATTAAACAATATAATATTTGGTTTATAATTCAATTGAGGAATTTGATCTTGGTATCTTCTACAAAGGAAATTATTTTTATAGGAGAACGTGGAAGTTTTTAATGGGGGAATGTAACATCCCTCTCTTGCAAGAACATGTTATTGACTTGTTATTTGAGGGCACTTGCATGCAAGTGATCTAGTTTTAGTATATGGTTATTTGTTCACTTATGGATTCTTATGATGATGTAGATGGATTATGATGTTAGGTTATTTGATATCTATGTATTGACATATGTTATTGACGAGTTTCCCTTGAGTGTGCAGGACACTTGGTGGATTGAGGATGCCACTGGCATCAATGGACCTCCTTGGACTCGGGATCAAGTCAAGGAGTGGACTGTTTTGGTTTGGGTGATTTTTATTTATGCATATGTGATATATGATCGGGTATATTATGATGTTGTTTATGGATCATTGACAATGTTTCGTTGATGGATGCAGGTTGACGATTGCTTGCTAATCAGAATCACATAAGGAGTAAAAGGGCCATGCACAACAACCAGATATTGAGGGAGAGGTGTGACAATATCCCTGTCACAACCTACTAGCACTCCCGTCGTGGCTCGAATTGTAGGTTAATGATTACCTAGTTTGAGAGATCCACGATGTCGTGAGGGGAGACTGAGACAGTTGCTCGTGAAGATTCTAAGGGGTGCACAATAAGGCATCATCTGTATTCCTTAGAGGCCCTTAGTCTCTCACAAGGTCACCTAAATGGAGTATTGACTCCAAGGGTTGGAAAACTACCAAAACCAGTCAAAGGTGAGTGGCACCCTTGGAGAATGTAGTGTGTCTTCAAAGGCACATCACATAATTCAAGTTTGAATCAAAGGCAAGTGGCACCCTTGGAGCATGGAGTGCATCTTGAAGGGCACGTCACGATATAAAAAAAAATGAGTCAATGAATCTAAGCAGCCTAGAAAACTTGAGCGAATGATAAAGCTTAAATATTGAGCACCTGTCGAATTAATTAATTGATTAATTAATTAACTAAAGAATGAGCTTATTAAGCATAATCCATAAAGGTCTAGGCATTTGCAAATAAATAATTAACTAAGCCTAAGTCTAAGTGAGTGAGAAGACTAAAAACTAAAAATTTTAAATTAAATGATGAGGGATGAAATAAATCAAATTAAGAATAAATGAAAATAAAAATAAATCCTAAGGAATGATTAATACACTTGTGCAAGTAAATACTAAATTAGTATTTTAGTTGAGAAAGGAATAAAGCATAAATGTGTAAGCATAGAAAGGTATCTAGTCTAGTCTAACTAAAGAACTTTCCTAAATTAAACACAACTAAGTTTTAGAAAGGCGTTATCCATTAAATGGAAATAGAGGGAATAAAGGGACAACTAGGAGTGATTTTATTAGCGCTTTTAGGATGGGTGAGGGAAATTGACATTTATTTTAATCAAATTGTGGATTTATTGGTGAAACTAAGGGAACAGGTGACAAGTGTATGGGGGGGGGGGATAATTCCTAATTAAAATTAAAAAATATGAATTAAATGTGCAAATGGAAAGTGGTCACTAAGAAAAATTCTATAAAAGAAATGGCTAAGGGGAAGAATGGGGGGATGACTAGTATGAGTATGGTTATGCTACATAAATTATGAGTGGTTTTACTTGTGAGAGTTGGGATACCCAACTCGAGAGACATAGTGGTAGCTCTACCTTGCGAGGCGAGCTGAGAGCTAGAGTATTCTGGTTGCGGTTGTGTGGCCCATTTGTGGCTCAGGGGGCTGAGGGGAAAGAAGAGTACTCGTAGCATTGGATGGGAGGTACTGGTAAAGTTTGCATGGTTAGCAAGTTGGAAGTTGGATGGAGAGAAAGTGCAAAATAATGTCTTCGACTTTGTTTCCTTCGATCATGGTATTCCTCACTGAATTAGTAAATGCAATGTATTAAGTTTATTGTATTTTTATTGAAGTCGTAATGTTTTAAGTGTTTCTTGTATATATATTTTGGGGTATTCTCAGCGTTTGTATTGCGTACAGTCTATGTGTTTTCTATTTCACAATAGCCCAATGATTTTTGTTACGTTTGCCCAACGATCTTATTGATTTTTTCCCAGTGGTTGGGTCTCTTTAAACCTCTACGATTTCCTTGTTACCCGACGTCATCTCCATTGCTCATCGATTATTTTTAACTTGTTACCCAATGATTGTATCTAATGCTCATTGATTTTTTTTAACCTTTTCTACCCAACGATTGGTATCCATTTTTCTCAGCATTTGACTATAATCCCTTCTGCAATCTGCCCACATTACTCAATGAATTCTTTCTTATTTTCCTCCGCAAAATTTGTATGCTTTCCTCAACAAATTTCTGAAGTGAATACTCTCTGCGATTTCACCTTCCCTCATCATTTGAAGTGATATCTTGACTCTGCTTTAACCTTAATTGAACTGAGTTTTCACCACTGTCTTTGCGTTGTTCACCATATTTTATATTTGAGTTTTGGAACTCTTCGCCCATAATTCATTCCCTCCTGGCGTTTTAGTCACTGATTTATCTCTGTGTCGAAAATAAAATGTCGCCCAACTTGAGCTCCCTCCTGGCGTTTCTTTCCCTTATTTTTTTCCTCTACGTTTGCTAGCATTTTCCCCCAGTACAGTGAAAGACTCACTTGGAAAATTCTCATGTCTCTCCTCTGCGACTTTGGTTGATGACCTATGTATTTAACATTTCTCCCAGCATGCAGTGCCCATGCGTTTTAACATTCGCTCAACATTTTTGTTTTTTTAACACTCAACAATTGCACTTAACCCTCAACGTTTTTATGCACCTATCACTCAATGAAATTACTGTCTTAAACACTCAACGATTATGCACTTAACCCTCAATGTGTTTGCAGTATTAAACACTCAGTGATTATGGACTTATCCCTCAACGTTTTTATGCACCTATCACTCAACGAAATTACTATCTGACACTCAACGATTTTGCCTTTTACACTCAACGTTTTTTTTCTCATCCTTCTCTGTGTGTTTTTCCCTTCCTTTAATATCTCTACTAGGCCAGACTGTCCATGAGAAGTGTAAAGACTGACAATCACACTCTCTCGTTGTACAATGACAGTTCATTTCTAGCGTAGACTGTTTTTTCCTAAAATTTTGATTTTCTTCTTAAAATCGGATTTCTTCATAGACTTGTTAGAATGTTGCATTCCCTCCCTAACGTTTCTGACTCCATTTCCATTAAAATGAGGTTGAGCTTACGTATTACAATGACATCAACAGAGTAATAACTAAGGATTGGTTCTTCAACTATTTCAAATAAGATCATGTTTTTAAAGCGTATATCTAGCTATTTTATAGTATCTCAAGGTGTCTGACTTTAATGGGAGATATCATTGTAGTGAACTTTCTTAAGGATATGAATTAACAGTTATACAATTTTATTTCAGTATTAATTTCTTGATATTATGGTTTTGTAGCTTGCGCACAATTGCACTTGTACACCCAACTGTTTGTTCCCAAGTAGAGATGGAATTGTCTCATCCACCTATTAAGAACCAGAATAGATATTCTAATATAATCACCATAAATGTTGAATACAAAATAGATCCAAAGGAAAATATAGAATAAATCACAGTTTATTATATCAAACCCTTGAGGTAGGCAAACACCATACATTGGATCATATTATGGAAGGGATCCTCTCCTGTTTATTTGTCTCTTCGAGGGGGAATCCTCCTATTGAGCTACAACTCACAATACAATAATTATCTTCATGTCCCATTACATTTCTTGAACCCCTTTATATAGTGTTACCATCACCTAAGAACATTCTAGAGCAGGAATCTTCTAGAAGTAGAACCTTCTAAGAAGTCCTCTTACATTTATTATATCTAACTACCCATTTATTATATCTAGCTAGCATAGTAGGTCTTATTTAATAATATAGTGGACCTAGTCCACCTTACAATGAATGGCCTCCATGATTATCACTATGGGACCTCTGGGCTCCCACTACTACCTCTCTAGCTACCTAACATTCCATCCCCCTTATGAAAGCATTGTCCTCAACGCTTGATGTACAACCATATACCAGGGTTCCATGGATAATTGTGGACCATAATGTTGAAGAAGACTGGAGAACCAAGGTCCCATGTAGAAAGGAAAGCCACCATGATGAAGTAGTCCAACCACCATTGTAAGAATGGGTCCCATGTCCAAGTTCTCATGTGAAATCCCTGTGGAAGATTTTTGAACCCAATAACCAACTCAAAATGATGCTCCAAATACTGACACATGTCATGTGGATCCAAATAAGAAGATCCATCCACATAGTGGAAAAGGGTCATAGCAAAATCTGGAAGGAATAATACCACTGTAGAATATGCAAAATGGACACTGGTAATAATCATTGGCTCCCCATATTTCACATTGATTCTCTCTACAGAAGGTGTATTAGAGTCATCAAATAAAATATGAAAGTGGTTGTCATCCCAGAAATGACAACTATCCATATACCAATCATCGCAATCGGCCTCCAAATCATACCAAGCATATATTTCTTGATTATATTCATCCCTGATGTCCTCCACAAAAAATAGCTCCTGCATGTTATCCAATTAATCTTGAATACTATGAAAACTATCATTGAGTTCGTTTGTGAGGCCATCTACAAAGTCATCTAATTTGGCATCCAATGTGTCATACAATTGGGATTTGAATGCTTTAGTAATTTGTAGAATTTCTTTGAGGATTTGAGAGGAAATATCCATATGAGCACCCTATGAACTCTTTGGTCCTGCAGGCATCAGGAAAAAACCCAAAAAAATAGAAAAATAAGTTACGACAGAAAATCGTGGCTTTTTCCGAAAAAAACCCTGAAAAACTGTTGAATTTAATATGCTCATAACTTCACTTCCTGGACTCCATTTCAGCTTTTTGTATTTTTGAAATTGGGTCTTTTTCCAAGAGGAATTCAAATAACCAAAAAAAAATTGACAAATTCATCTCGTAAAGCCTCATATTTGAACCTGAAGTGCAAAACCCTCTTTTTTTTCTAGAAAAATTTCTGCAAAAAGAGCAAAAACATTCTTGCCTTCTTTGGTCAAGGAAAGTGCTCTGATACCACTTGTTAAGAACCAAAATAGATATAAAAATATAATCACCACAAATGTTGAATGCACAATAGATCCAAAGGACAATATAGAAGAAATCACACTTTATTATATCAAACCCTTAAGGTAGGGCAACACCATACAATGGATCCTATTATGGAAGGGATCCTCTCCTGTTAACTTGCCTCTTTGAGGGGGCATCCTCCTATTGAGCTACAACTCACAATACAACAATTCTCTTCATGTCCCATTACATTGCTTGAACCCCTTTATATAGTACTACCATCACCTAATAACATTCTAGAGGAGGAATCTTCTAGAAGTAGAACCTTCTAAGAAGTCCTCTTACATTTATTATATCTAACTACCCATTTATTATATCTAGCTAGCATAGTGGGCCTTATTTAATAATATAGTGGACCTAGTCCACCTTACAATGAATGGCCTCCACTGTTATCACTATGGGCCCTTTGGGCCCCCACTACTACCTCTCTAGCTACCTAACACCACCACGATGTTTAGAAGGATGTCGGGGCTAGGGATCATTTTATAATGTGCAAGGATTTCCTTACTATGCACCTTTATCGCCCACCTTGACCACTCTCAAGGTTTTGATGCTAGTAACCTGGGCACAAGGTTGGATCTATTATTGTAGTTGGTCTAGTGCTGGAATTTTCTTAAACGGTAGTTGCGTCTATCAATGGATATGTGTTATCATAGATGGGCCATTGGTGGAATGCTTCAAAAAAGGTATTTGCGTCAGTTATTGATTTGTGTCATTTGTAGTTGGGCCTTTGTTAGAATGTTTCTCAGGTGGCCCTTGCATCCTTTAAATTGATGTATGTTGTTGTGGTAGAATTATTGCGCCATGATATGTATAGATGATTGAATTGATGATTATATTGCACCATGGTTAATGTTGACTTACAAATGTTAAGTAATTATAATCTCTTGTGCCACTAAAATAGATGTATTATATTTGCGCCAAAAAATGAGTTGACGTATGATCGTTAAGTGATGAGATCTCTTTATAAAATATCTAATGATTACTCTTGCGCCTTAACTTTAATGTGATGTAGGATTGAATTTATGTGAGTAGATTTTCTTGTGCCTTGATTAAAAGTAATAATTACTCTTATGCCTATAATTATGTTGACCCGTGATCATCTAGAAATGTGTTTAATCTTGCACATTTGTATAAGGTTTATTTAGGATTGCTTTAGCAACCAATGTACCCTTCCTCCACTAAAAGGTTACTGAATAAAGGATTGATCGATGATTTCCTTTGTGCAATAAGTTAGGCTAATGTTAAGTAATTATATAGCTTGCGCTATGGAATAATGATGATTCATAGATGATTACGCTTTAAGATTACTTACGCGCATTGTAATAATGCTAATGTATGATTTTCTGTGTGATTAGATTATTTACACGCATTGAAATGATATTGATTATTGTTGAGTTCAATGATTGGTTATTTGCACACCTTGAATTAAAGTAGATGTCTTCTTTGCTCCTTGACAATAAATTAAAGGTGATTGTACTTTCACCCTTAGAATAATGTTGTCATATGATCGATTTATTAATTAAGTTCTCTTGCACCATGGAATTTATGTTACGTGTGATGGTTTATTAGAATGCTATTACACCATTGATTATCGTTAATGTCAATGATTTAGCATATTTGGATTTGGACTTGATTGTGTTAGTGGGATGTAGACACCTCCTTGTTCCTCAGAACAATCGCCAACCCTGAGACCTTAAATGATCAAAATAAATTGGATACTGACCGTGAGCGTTGCTTATGTGTCCTGGAGGTCATAACCTTGCAAAGTAGGTTGGGTGGGTAGTCATTTTAATATTCATTATCTGGTTGATCATTGTTTATAAATAGTTTCAAGATTATTGTGATGTGCTAAGCGGCGGTGCTATTTATGTTTATGTGTCGCTATCCTTTTAAATTTGTTGATGTGTTGAATGCGTCATTATTGATTTCAATGATGAGTAGCTAGTAATGCTCTTACTTATGATGTCATTGATTTTGCATTGCTATGATTTGTATTGTTGACATTAATTTCCTAATGCAAAAAAATAAAAATCACCTTTTATGCTTCGCTTTCCTAGTCATAATGGAGGGGACATTACATATTCTATCAGAGTAGGTTCAACCCTATGAATATGGATCATCACGACTTCCATTGTATTAAACCTTTGATTAATAAATTAGTGCTAATTTAAATTTTAAACATGTCCATGTGGTAATCATGGCTAGAGGATGCTGCAGAGGTTCATGACATGGTGCTAGGGGAGGAGATGCGACGTCTCCAGTAGCACCCGCGCCAGAGGGGTCTAACCCCCAAGAAGAAGAACCAGTCATTGGGTGTGAGCAGATTTGTTGTGGGGGATGCAGTTGGTATGACAAGGTCCTCTCAGAGGATGTTAGAGGCCTTGATTAAACACCTAGATAGAGATGAGTCCAGGGCACCTATACCCAATGAGGGTTCACAACACGCTCCATCTAGCAGTGGTAGCATTCACATAGAACTTGAGAAGGTTAATTTTTTGAGTTCATGGGTGCCATGGATAGCTCAATCGCCGAGGCATGGTTCGAGAACATGGTGATGTTCTTCATGCTTCGCGGTTACAACCGCCAACATGAACGTCAACATGGCAGTCTTTCAACTGAAGGGAATCTCTCTTCTATGGTGGAAGACACTCATACCTAAACTAAACATGGTCGTCAAAGCCACGTTATGGGAACGGTTCTAGGAGAAGTAATTGTCAGAGGAATTCATTGAGCGCCAGCTCAATGAGTTCAACGCCTTACGATAGGGTGGTCGTACGGTGCCAGAGTATGAGACTAGATTTATGGAGCTACTTTGGTATGCCCTGCATCTGAACATGGGGTAGCTGGAGATCAACAAGTTCATGTTCGACCTCAACTCCAAATTTTTTGCGAAGGCAAGGATCCAAATTCCTCGAAAGTTGCACGATGCAATCCAGTAGACCTCATAGCTAAGGAAGAATTGACCTGCGTGAGTCAGGGAAGGACTCCTGGAAGACCATATTGACTGACGACATCAGGTGTGTAGCAACATCAAATTCTAGCTGGACAAGACTTAAGGGTATCAAGATATGTCTAAAGGACCCTTGTTCACGAAACTACGACGACAGGATTCTCAACAGAGAACTCCCTACAGGGGACCACCACATCAATGACAACACCGCCAATAGACGCATTTTAGGCCTATAAGAAAAACATACCAAGATCTTAGGCCGGTAGGCTAGCAGCTTATACTTCAGGGCCATGAGTATTAGATGGGAGAAAGGTGTTGGATATGTGGAGAGCCACCTTACCAACAAGATTGTCCGGTTGAAAAGGCCAGAGCATCCAGGTCAATAGGACACACTACCGTTGTAGAGTGGGGCAAGGCCCACATGATTTATGACCACGGTGAATAACTGCCAGGCCGAGCACCAATCTATTGTGCTAGAGACATCAGGTAAATTTGCAAAAGAGTATGCACAAAGGATGCAAGTTATACACATTCTTAGCGCTACTGAAAGTGGTGAGGCAGAAGGATTGGAAGACCTTCCATTAGTATGAGTGTTGCTGACGTGTTTCTAGAAGAGTGACCAAGATTTTCGCTTGAAAGAAAGATGGAGTTTACCATCGACTTGAAACCTGGAACCAGACTGACAATAAGAATGCCTTATCAGATGTCAACACCTGAGATACAGGAGTTGAAAATGCACCTGAAGGAGTTGTTGTACCTAGGAATTATACGTTCAAGTGTGTCACCTTGGGGTGCACCTGTCTTTTTCATAAGAAATAAGGATGGGTCGTGGAGACTCTGTATTGAATATCTTCAATTGAACAAGGAAACAGTGAAGAACCAGTATCTGTTTCCTAGAATAGATGATTTGTTTGATCAAATGAAGGGCACGATGGTGTTTTCAAGGATTGACTTCAGATTAGGATATCACCAGTTACATATCAAGGAGGAAGGCATTCCTAAGACTGCATTCAAAATCAGGTTTGGGCATTACGAGTTTATTGTTTTACCGTTTGGAATGACAAATGCCCCAGGGGTATTCATGAGCTTGATTAATGGGGTGTTTCGCGAATACTTGGACAATTTTGTTCAAGTATTAATTGACGAAATTTTGATATATTCTCGAAAGATGGAAGAACATGATGAACATTTTCACTTGGTACTACAGTTTTTATGAGAGAACAAATTATATGGGAAACTGTCAAAATGCTCTTTTATCAATTGAGAATTCATTACTTAGGGAATGTTATCTCCGGCGAAGGCATCAATGTGGATCCAGTGAAGGTAGAGGATATTATGGAATGTTCTGTGCCGACAAACCTACCAGAATTACGTAGCTTTATGGGTTTAGCTGGATCTTATCGATGATTCATCGAAGGTTTTTCAAAGATAGCAAATCTGATCACGAAATTTCATAAGAAAAACAAGAAGTCTGTATGGACCAAGAAATGCTTGGAATCATTTCAAAGGCTCAAGGAGATGTTGACGACATCGCCCATACTAAAATTCCTCGACATGGACAAGGACTTCTTGGTGTGCACAAACACATCCAAGGAAGGCTTAGGAAGAGTTTTGATGTAAGACGGTCGGGTGATCGCTTACATCTCAAGGAAGTTAAGAAAGCATGCAGAGAACTACACGATGCACGATTTGGAGTTATTGGCCATTGTGTATTCCATGAGAGTGCGGAGACACTACCTGATTGGACGGAAATTCGAACTAAAAATGAACCAATGTGGTTTGCAACACATTTTTATACAAAGTGACTTGAACAAATAACAAAGGCGTTGGTCATAACTGCTTAGCGAGTAGGATTTTGAGATTACCTACATAAAAGGAATAGTGAACAGAGTGGCATATGCGTTGAGTCGGAGACCACACATATTCTCGATGATACCTCTCAAACGAATCTTTGAGAAAATATTCTAACTGTACAGTTTGACGATGACTGGTATAAAGAGGTTAAGGAAAATATCAGACAAAAAACCATGATGGTACCAAGGTTTGAAGGTTATACATAGATAAGGATGGATTGTTGAGGTACGATGACCATAATTACATGGATCCTAATGATGAATTAAGAAGTTTTGAACTCAAGTAAAGCTCATAGAGCAGTATACATGACTCATCTAGGAGTCATGAAGATGAGGGAAGACCTTAATCTCTTATTCTTTTGGAAAGGAATGAAGGAGGACATAGTCAAATACGTGGCGAGATTTCTAGAATTTCAGCAAGTGAAGGCCTAACATAGATATCTGACAGGATTACTATAGCCACATGCTATTCCAGAATCAAAATGGGAGGTCATTTCGATAGACTTCATTGTGGGATTACTACTGACGGCAAGGAGGCACGACTCAATTTTCTTGGTAGTTGACACTCTGACGAATAGTGCACATTTTATCCCTATGTGTATGACGTATCAGGCACTAGACATAGCTAGAGTTTTTATCAGCGGGATTGTGATATTTCATGGTGTGCCTAAGAGGATCATATTTGATCAAGGATCGATGTTTACAGGACGATTTTGGACTAGTTTCCAAGAGGCCTTGGGAACCCAACTTAACTTTAGTACCATGTATCACCCAAAGACAGACGGGCAGATAGAAATAATGCACCAAATCTTGGAAGATATGTTGTGTATGTACGTGATGGACCAACAGAAGCATTGGGAAGAGTTCTTTCCACTGGTAGAGTTTGCGTACAACAACATCTATCAAAGCACCATTAAGATGGTGTCATTCGAGTTTCTTTATGGGCTACTGTGTCAAATGCCTTTGAGTTGGGATCGACTTGAGGATAGTGTCCTGGTAGGACCAGAAGTAATCCAAGAAATGGAAGAGAAAATGCAAACGATAATAAAAAGGATTAAAGAAGCACAAGATCGACAAAAGAGTTATGCTGATGCGGGTCGCGTTGACCGTAGTTATGAAGTTGGTGATCAAGTCTTCTTGCGGGTAAAACCACACAAGAGTTTGATCAAGTTTGAAAGGGTTCTAAACTCTCTCCTAGGTTTGTGGGACCTTTCAAAGTGGTGGAAAATAAAGGGCTCGTGGCTTGTCGACTAGTCTTGCCTGATTCTTTGAGGCGTATGCACGATGTTTTTCATGTATTTGTTTTGAGACATTTTGTTAGTGAACCTACACATGTGATTGACATGAGTTCTTTGCAGGTGTTGGACGAGGGTGCACTCATGATGGAGCCAATCCACATCCTGGACCATCTCATTCAACAACTACGACATTGAACAGTCGATCGGGTCAAGGCCCAGTGGGACAATTATAGTCCACACTCGACTACCTAGGAGGACACATATGATATTCTACACCAACAGTTTCCTTGTTTGTTTGATAGTTAGACATTTAGATCTTGTCAAATTCTTTATTATTGCATTTATATACTGTGAAACTTCGGACAAAGTTTAAAACAAGAGCGGGTCTATGTAAGATCCCTCTCTTGCAAGCACATGTTATTGAGTTGTTCTTTGAGGGCACTTGCATGCAAGTGATCCAATTTTAGTATATGGTTGTTTGTTCGCTTATGGATTCTTATGATGATGTAAATGGATTATGATGTTAGGTTATTTTATATCTATGTATTGACAGATTCTATTGACGAGTTTCCCCTAAGTGTGCAGGACACTTGATAGATTGAGGATGCCACTGGCATCAATGGACCTCCTTGGACTCTGGATCGAGTCAAGGAGTGGACTATGTTGGTTTGGGAATTTTTTATTATGCATATGTGACATATGATCAGGTATAATATGATGTTGTTTATGGATCATTGACAATGTTTCGTTGATGGATGCAGACTGACAATTTCTTGCTAATCAGACTCACATAAGAAGTAAAGGGGCCATGCACAACAACCAAATATTGAGGGAGAGGTGTGACAACAACCCTATCACATCCTACTATCACTCTCGTCATGGCTCGAATTGTAGGTTAAGGATTACCTAGTTTGAGAGATCCATGATGTCATAAGGGGAGACTGAGACAGTCGCTCACGAAGATTCTAAGGGGCGCACAATAAGGCAGGGTACTTATTCCTTAGAGGCCCTTAGTCTCTCACAAGGTCGCATGAATGGAGTATTCACTCCAAGGGTTGGACAACTACCAAAACCAGTCAAAGGCGAGTGGCACCCTTGGAGCACGTAGTGCATCTTGAAGGGCACATTGCATAAATAAAATTTGAATCAAAGGCAAGTGGCACCCTTGGAGAATGGAGTGAAAATTGAAGGGAACGTCATGGTATAAACAAAATGAGTCAATGAATCTAGGTGGCCTAGAAAACTTGAGAGAATGATAAACCTTAAATCTTGAGCACATGCTGAATTAATTAATTGATTAATTAATTAACTAAATAATGAACTTATTAAGCATAATTCCTAAAGGTCTAGGCGTTTGCAAATAAATATTTAACTAAGCCTAAGTCTAACTGAGTGAGAAGACTAAAAACTAAATATTTTAAATTAAATGATGAGGGGATGAAATAATTCAAGTTAAGAATAAATGCAAATAAAAATAAATCCTAAGTAATGATTAATACACTTGTGCAAGTAAATACTAAATTAGAATTTTAGTTGAGAAAGGAATAACCCATAAATGTGTAAGCATAGAAATGTATATAGTCTAGTCTAACTAAAGAACTTTCCTAAATTAAACACAACTAAGTTTTAGAAAGGAGTCAGTCATTAAATGGAAATAGAGGGAATAAAGGGACAAATGGGAGTGATTTTAGGAGCGTTTTTAGGATGGGTGAGGGAAATTGACATTTAATTTAATTAAATTGTGGATTTATTGGTGCAACTAAGGGAACATGTGACAAGTGTTTGGAGGGGGACAATTCCTAATTAAAATTTAAAAAACCGAATTAAATGTGCAAATGGAAAGTGGTCACTAAGAAAATTTCTATAAAAGAAATGGATGAGAGGAAGAATGGGGGGATGACTGGTATGAGTTAGGTTATGCTACAAAAAGTATGAGTGGCTTTACTTGTGAGAGTTGGGATACCCAGCTCGAGAGACAAAGCGGTAGCTCTACCTTTCGAGGCGAGCTGAGAGATAGAGTATTATGGGTGCGGTTGTGCATGGCCCCTTTGCGGCTTGGGGGGTTGAGGGGAAAGAAGAGTACTCCTAGTGTTGGCTGGGAGGTAACGGTGAAGTTTTCACGGTGAGCAAGCTGGGAGTTGGACTGAGCACAAATGCGGAAGAATGTGTTTGACTTCGTCGCCTTCGGTTACGGTATTCCTCACTAAATTAGTAAATGCAATGTATTAAGTTTATTGTATTTTTATTGAAGTCGCAATGTTTTAAGTGTTTCTTGTATATATATTTTGGGGTATTCTTGGCATTTGTATTGCGTACAGTCTTTGTGTTTTCTGTTGCACATTGGCCCAATGATTTTTTTTACCTTTGCCCAGTGATATTGTTGATTTTTTCCCAACTGTTGGGTCTCTTTAAACCTCTATGATTTCGTTGTTACCCAATGTTGTCTCCATTGCTCATTGATTATTTTTAACATGTTACCCAACGATTGTATCTAATGCTCATCGATTTGTTTTTAACCTTTGCTACCCAATGATTGGTCTCCATTTTTCTGAGCGTTTGATTGTAGTCCCTTCTGCGATCTTCCCACATTACTCAACGAATTCTTTCTTGCTTTCCTCTGCAAACTTTGCATGATTTCCTCAACAAATTTGTGAAGTGAATACCCTCTGTGATTTCACCTTCCCTCAACATTTGAAGTGATATCTTGAATCTGTGTTAACCTTAAGTGAACTGAGTTTTCACCACTGTCTCTGCGTTGTTCACCATCTTTTACCTCTACAATTTGGAACCCTTCTCCCAGAATTCGTGCCCTCCTAATGTTTTAGTCTCTGATTTATCTCTGTGTGGAAAATAAAATGTCGCCCAACTTGAGCTCCCTCCTGGCATTCATTTCCTTTATTTTTTTCCTCTACATTTGCTAGCATTTTCTCCCAGTACAGTGAGAGATTCACATGGTGAATTCTCTTGTCTCTCCTTTGCGACTTTAGTTGTTGAACTATGTATTTAACATTTCTCCCAACATCCAGTGCCCTTGAATTTTAGCATTCACTCAACGTTTTTGTTGTCTTAACACTCAACAATTTCACTTAACCCTCAACGTTTTTATGCACCTATCACTCAGTGAAATTACTGTATTAAACACTCAATGATTATGCACTTATCCCTCAGTGTGTTTGTTGTCTTAAACACTTAGCGATTATGCACTTATCCCTCAATGTGTTTGTTGTTTTAACCCTTAACGTTTTTATGCACTTATCACTCAATGAAATTACTTTTTGACACTTAGCGATTTCTCCTTTTACACTCAACGTTTTTTTTCTTGTCCTTCTCTTTGTGTTTTTCCCTTCCTTTATTATCTTTGTTGGGCCAGAATATACGTGAGAAGCGTAAGGACTGGCAGTCATGCTCTCTCACTGTACAACGACGGTTCATTTCCAGCGGAGACTGTTTTTTGTTAAAATTTTGATTTTCTTCTTAAAAATAGATTTCATCATAGACTTGTTAGAATGTTGCATTCCCTCCCTAAAGTTTCTGACTCCCTTTCCATTAAATTGAGGTTGAGATTACGGATTACAGTGCCATCAACGAAGTAATAACCGAGGACTGGTTCTTCAACTATTTTGAACATGCTCGTGTTTTTAAAACGTATATCTAGCTATTTAATGAGTATCTCAAGGTGGCCGACTTTAATGGGAGATATCATTGTAGCGACCTTTCTGAAGGATACAACTTAACGGTTAT
>ML781198.1:161057-180006 GCA_009831015.1 Picea engelmannii | reverse complement strand
ATCGTAGTGAAAGAAGTTTTGAAGTAGGGGATTGGGTGTTTTTAAGACTACAACCATACAAACAGATGTCCCTCAAGCAAGCCAAGAAGGATAATAAATTATCACCAAAGTACTATGGCCCTTATAAAGTGTTGCAAAAGATTCGTACTATGGAATAAAATTGGAGTTGCATGCATCTTCACGAGTACACCCAGTTTTCCATGTTTTATGCTTAAAGAAGGTTATAGGCGAAAAGATCCCAGTTCAAACTATATTGCTAGAACTTGACGAGGAAGGAAAAATCATATTGGATCCTGAATCCATCACTAACACAAGAATTCGCTAGTTGAGGAATAGATCCATTTCAGAGTATCTCATTAAATGGAGGAAACTACCGACTGAAGATTCCACTTGGAAAGATGAGTCTTTTATACAGAGTCATCCATAGTTACTCAAGCATTGTGGACAACACTTGTCTCAAGGGGAGGGGTATGTTAAGCCCTAATATTGGCTCATTACCCCTTAATTGGGGCATATTACATTAGTAATGTTATTATATTTTTGTCGGCTTTATTCCATTAGTTGTAACTATACCTCCTAGTCTCCTATACATACCAAGGAGACATTTTCATTTGGAATCATCTTGTACTTGAACATTTATGTGGGGTAAAAGGAGGTTGGCCCCTCGAAGATGCTTATTATATGAAATTCTCTCTTTTTCAACGCGTTGAGTACTTATTCTGAGGTTTTTATATGCTATATTGATATTTGGTTCTTAACAGAGACTAAACCCACATCATCCATAGAAAAATCCAAGTATCTGAATCAAATGGATGAAGCGTTTGGAGCTATTTGCAGTCTCATTTTTCCTGAACTCCTCTTTCACATATCCTCCTGTAAAACCCCCAATGAAGCCAGGACCACCATGGAATGGATTTTTGGAAAATAAGATGAGATGAGGGGACACATGCGCGAGGTGGAATTGCTCACATTGGATCCAAAAAACTTTGACAATCTCCAAGATTTCTTTACCAAATATAAGGATTTGCTATCACAACTCAAGGCTTGCGAGGTTGATAAATCTAAATAGGAGAAACAAATGGTTCTCACCATTCTCTCCAAACTTGGTCAAGAATACACAATGTTTCTATCCACATTTCATTTAGTTAGGAATGCCTCTGGAGCTACCTGGAAGATGCCCTCTCTTGAGGTCTTTATTGAATCTCTAACACAAGAGAAGAACAAGCTTATCAACATGGGAAAAATCAAAGACCCAAAGGCGCATGCACTTACTATGCATGATGGTAGCAGTCATCAAAATCATAAAGCTAAGGACAAATACAAAAGGAAATCACATGAAAATCCAAAGAAGGAAGGGTACTCAAAACCCTTCAACGATGCCTCCGGATCAAAAGGTGGAAAGGGAAGAAAAGGGGAGAAATGCACTTACTGGCATAAAGGATTACATCCAAAATATGCATATATGAATAAAAAGATAGATCAAATGGCCCAAATACTTTATCAAAACAACCTTGGAGATCACATCCCCGAGGGTGCCGAGAAGAAGAAGTCAAAAGATCAAAATCCTAAGAAAGACAATTCTATCCATGCTTTGATTTCCATCAACTCCTCTCCCAATGCTTGGATCGTAGATTCAGGTGCATCACACCACCTGGTATCCACAAAAGAAGTCTATTCTTCATTGGATACATGCAAAGGTCATCCTATTCTGATGAGGGACAACTCTCTAGTCAAGGTCACCGACAAATGAAGAATTGAACTCACAAACGAAAGCTTCGAGAATGTACTACATGTTCCCAAATTATCTGTCAATCTTCTTTCCATGTATCAGATGGAAAACTACGACACCATAAAGAGATTCATATTTACACCTGATGCAGTGGATATCCATGACATGCAAACCAATTCCAAGGTTTCTACTGGTGAGGTAAATCATCAATCCAGACTCTACACATTTTCTACATTTATTGAACCAGATTTTGCATTATTGCTTACCCATGTTGATGAAAGTAGTAGGATATGGCACAGAAGGTTCAACAATTTAAATTTCATATACATGCAACAACTTAGCAAGAAGGGAATGATGGTCTACCTAACATCCACTTCTTTAAAGGAATTTGTGAGGGATGTGTTCTTGGAAAACACCCTCAAGAGAAATTCGACAAAGGAAAGAATCAGAATACTTCTTCTCCTTTAGATCTGATCCATAGTGACCTCATGGTCCCTTTTCTACATCCATCAATCAATAAAGCAAGATACGTGTTCATTTTTGTTCATGATTTCTCACGCTTCACATGGATTTTCTTTCTTAGGAAAAAATCAGAGGTCTTTCAACACCTCAAAGATTTCAAAGCCCTTATTGAAACACAATCCGGAAAGAAGATAAAAATCTGTCGAACAAATAACATGGGAGAGTATGTCAACAATGAGATACAAAATTTTTGTTATGAGGCTGAGATTTAGTTGTAGCACACAGTTTCTTATACTCCGCAACAAAACAGAGTTGCTGAGAGGAAAAATAGATCTCTAAAAGAGATGACATCTTTCAAGCTACATGCAAAATTACTTCCACAAAGATTATGGGATGAAGCACTTAATTGTGTAACCTAGATCCAAAATAGATTTCCCCATAGATTTGTCAAGGATAAGACCCCCTACGAGGCTTGGAGAGACCTCAAACAGAAAGTGACCCACTTTTGTATTTTCAGTTCACGTGCATGGGCTAGGATTCCCTCTGAGAAGAGGAAGGCACTTGACGGGGGGGGGTTCCCATGAGGTTTTCACTCATTCCTCATTTATTTAAGTGTATATTTTGTATTTGGGTACCTAACATGGCCTTGTTTTTTAGACCCATTCTTTATTTTCACCATAGTGATGTTCAGGGGGGATGTTGGAGATACTTCACACAGACCTATGATTTCTTTTTCCTAAGGTTTTCCCTATGTTTATTAGTCATTATTCAGTCTCCTATAGTTTAGGGAGAATACTCCTCTAGGATAATATTCTCTTCAGTTCACACTTCAGTCTGATCAGTTGAGTGGAGTCTAGATGCCACATTGGGATCATCACCAGCTAATGCGCATTGTCCTTGGGATTATCACCACACTAGCACATTACTCATGATTCCCTGATCTCCTCCCCACTTCACTCTATTTCAGTCAGTTAACTAAAGACTGAGAGACTAGTTAACTCAGACTAGGTGGAATTTCACTTTCGTAACTTCTTGAGAGACTAGACTAGGTGGCAGTTTACTCCCATAACTGTTGGTGTGTGTCCATATCACTCTAAACCACCACTATGGTGCATTGGATTCTCCTCTAGTGCACATTAGTTGAGTTATGCAAAGTATATAATGTGTAAATTATCATTCATTCATTTGGTTAATTAGAATTCTTCCATTATTTCTCTCTTGTTTCTCTTTTCTCATATTTTCTCTACAAACTGTGTATGTCATTTGCTAGCTAGATTTTTTCTATGCAGGTTCAACACATTTACAAATTTATCTAGCAATGGATCTCCTCTAGCCATTTGTTTCCATGCTCAGACCAAGAGAAAACAAATTAGAAAGAATGAGGAACCTAGAATGAAAGAGTGAGAAGAGTGTAAGAGTAAATGGAGAATAGTAAGTGAACCCCCAAACAACCCAAAGAGATTTTTATATATTTACTTGAAATCAAGAACTCCATGGCCTCCCTAAGAAGCTCATGTAACCACTTTTCTCCATCAAATCAATTATGGGTAAATAAAATATAATAAAATACTTATCCCCTTAAGCCCCGTCTCTCATGGAATCGTATCCCCCTATGTCTTTTGTTCTTGTCTGTCTTGCAACCAATGATGTATTTTATTAAAACATATAGATGTATTACATTTTCTAGGCACTTCGACCCCTCTTCAATTTTACCGACTCACCAGCCTAAGTCACAATTACATAATACATTTTAGTTCCTAGGTATTAAAATCGAGATGTTACATCCCCCTCCCATTATTTTGGCATTGTCCTCAGTGCACAACACCATAGTAATGTTCTTACAATTCTAGGCACTCTAGCCTTTCCTCTTCACAGGCAGCCTATCCAACCCTTATATACATAGGAACTCCATCCTAGAAAGAAACATGCATACATAGGCACTTTGGCCTAAAACATGCACACATATTTTACAATTTACATTTTATGGTAGTAGTTCCAATCAACAAGCTGTCATTCCCCATTAACCATGCACAACCCAAAGAAATGAACCCCTTTCTCTTCCATGCAGTCCCTCACGTTGTTCCATTTCTCTCCAGGGATCTAGTGCACTCATCCAGGAATACTTCAGAGTTACGGCTTCAAGAACTCCAGCTACAACAAGTCCACTGGACTTTTTTCATTCTATGCCTTCATCATTGAGTTCGAATTCCTTCTAGTGCTATTTTTTATGATCTTCCATCTTCCATAGCCAACATCTCATCTATATTACAAACATACAATCATGATGATATATCATTATAACAATGGTTAATCATAAATGTCAAATATATTTTATATAGGAAAACAATTTTTTCTCAGCATAAGCTTCCTGCCCATAATTCATTTGTCTCTTGCAGCTGCATCATCACCCAATACCATTATTCCTACAATTTTCTCAACCTTCAATCGACCAAACCAATTGTTAGCATATCATAACAAATTTTTTAATTTCTCAAATTTGTTTATATAGAGGAAATATAATTTCGCCAGCATGAGCATTTTTCTCATAATTCTTGGCTCTGTAGTTGTAGATATCAATATTTCTTATGGGCTTACATCCCTGCCATATCCAAGACCATTATTGATGCAATTTCCTCAATTTACATGCAACCAAACAGATTGGTAGTAATTTTTAAATTCCAATTTCCAAAATTGTTTTATATAGAAAAATAAAGTTTCCAGACATGAGCTTCAACTCATAATGTTTGGCTCCTACAACAATACGAATTGGTCTTATTTATGGGATTACGTTTCTTCCATATACAAGACCATTCTTGTTGCAATTTCCTCCATTTACAATCAACCAAACACATTGTTAGCATGTCATAATAAATATACATTTTCATGACAACAATTACAAAGTTTCACAAAGTGTTTTTAGAATTGATTGCATCAACAATTCAATCACTTCCATTAATCCAACTATAACTGGAATGAACCCATCATTCTCTACACATGTATTATATACCAATTTTTTTCTTTATTCTAGCCATCAATATTTTTAGTATTATGTTCCCTCAACAAATATTTTCCATAATTCATCATTATGCAACTACTTTAACCTACAACTTTCAGGTTGCAATATCTAACAACTCTTGAAGTGTTTCTCAACTTCATGATTTATAAATACTCACATCATTTAAGTTGTTAGCATAATCATTTCTATGCCATATATTATATGTATGCATTCACCAAAATGCATTTAATAATTCATTTAATACCACTTGTAACATTTTCAATAGATCTAAAAAGAAATCTTAGAATTGTAACAAACAACAATTCAATCACCTTCAACTAGTATTCATATTAAATATAATGCAGCTATCCATCATTATATATTTTCATCACCACATGCTTTTCATAATGTAAGAAATAATTACCAATAAAATAACGAAATCAAAGTGTCAATACCCATGGCCACATCTACACAATGCATGCCTGTATTGACTACATAATACCACATAATTATGTCATGCATTCCACCATGGTGAGATGAAAGGTCAGACCAATGCCTCAACACATCATCCGAACTCTTCCCAATACTGCTTGACTAGTTGGATACCCTCATCTTCAACTCATACAAAACATAAGGAAACATAGATCCTAAATGCTCTTTAGTGTCCGCAAAGAAGTTGCAGTCCAAACATCAACTATATAGGGGAAGCCATTGAGCACTCACATAACACTATATCCCTTCCATAACCAGCCATTTCATAGTCTCACACATGACTAGCTCTATGGGTGTTCATTGTTATAACAAGAATATGTCTTTTGACTTAAACTGGTTATGATACCATAACCAATCATAACACAATATGCAACTTAACATTTTATCTAAGTGCATTCTAGCATCAACAACATTTACATTCTCTAGGCCTTCGACCATTACATATCAATTTGAATCTTCAAAAGTTGGCTAAGGGGAATTCTTACCTCAATTCCCTTCAACATCTATGCATCAAAAGAAACTAAATGCATACCCGCATGTTTGTTATCAACCTACTTGATGCTACTTGATCAACTGGTATTTGTAGAAGCTCACATGTTTCCTCCTCCATCACCATTCCTGCCACCCTCATAGATCTTCACATAGATGGAAGTCATAAAAAACAACAACATCCATGTCTTTAACCATGCTATATCATTTTTTTTTCTGAACACATAATCCATCATTACTCATGCTCAATTTCCATAACATCATGATTGCATAACTATAAACTATTCTAAGTCCACAAGCATGCCATATGGATATCTAAGCATGTACATATGCACAAATGCACAACCATATGCACCAAGCATTCACTTTCATCATGCCTACGAATGCTTTTAACTTCATTGTATGCATCATGCACTCTAGTACATTTATGTTTCAGTTCACTTATTATTTATTTATTTATGTTGTAACTAGTTTTCCTTGAATTTCTTCAAATCGTTGTCGCCTTGTGTGCTCCCACTCTGCTCCTATGAACAATTGTTCATGGTATGAAAAATTTCCAGTTACGTTCCACTTGGCCATTCTGCAATCCAATCAAGGTGTTCTATTTGCAACAACTTCTCTTAGGAAACCATATCCAAAATTTTCCTTTATGAAACATTCCATAACCTTGGAATGAAGTAGCTTAGAGCATTCCATCACTCTACTATCACAACATTCTTGAACCAAATAAAATTACTCCTAGTTTTCCATTATATTACTTCATTAACATTTCCCTGTGAAACCATACCTTTCACACTTAATACCATTCCCAATGGAAGTCTATTTTCATTCAGTGGCACTTTTCAAGTGAAAGAGCATTCGTTCTTCTATGTCTAATTTCTTTGCATTGATATCCTTCTTCCACTGTTAACTTTGATATTAGAAGTGACTTTCTTTCTTTAAGTAATTTTAGAAAAGTAGCTAATTCATATATACCAAATCCTTCCCGGGAACTCTTGTGCTTGGCACATAGAGATGATTCAAACATCACCTCTTAAACTGCTTGTTCTCTTTCACATCAATCTTTGCAGCTATGTACACCTCGTTACCTTCGATGCTATGGAGACTTAATTTTCCTTTATATTCCCATTAACGACATTATTGTCCTGTTGGATTCATGTCCTATGTGATAATTCTTCTTTCTTTTCTTGTAATTCATTTCGATTCTGTAGCAGTTGGATACTAATTCTTTAGTTTCACTCTTCTTTAGTTCTTTATCCACTTTTCATTACTTTCCATGTGGCTCTTTATTGCCTCAACCAACTTCTACAAGATCTGTCACGCTTCGATGAATCTAATATTCAATTCTAGACTTGAAATTATCTGGTTATACTTCTAATTCTGGAAAATGTACAAGCAATCATTTTTGTTAGAAATGTGCACATCTTTAAAAACCACTATTTTACAATTTATGACAAAGCTAAGAAGAAATGGACAATGACCTCTCTAACACATTTTTAGATCTCGTCTCTGCGGACAAAAACCATAAGTTTCATCTAAATATGACCTAATATTCTCTAGTTATGGCCAAAATAAGAAAATAGCTCCATGTTTTTTTTTTTGAAACTGTGGAGCAGTTTTGCTTAACTGAGATCTGCATTGTCGATCTCAAGTTAGAAGCATTCTGGACCATTGATACGCTCTATATCATCGATCAATGATTGAGGATAATTGATTTCCTTTATGAACCAAGCCTTCCCACCAAGCTCTCGATGCCCGATCATCGACCATCAACCATCGACCATTCTTCTTTGCAAACCAAAAGTCACCCACGAATCTCGTCAATGCCTAATCACCAGCCATCAACCATTGTTCATTTCTCCTAACAAACCAATATTGTTTGCAAATATTATCAAACCCCGACCATCAACGATATGCCATCTCTGCTGATGTGGCATGACACGTCATCACCCTCATTTCCCTCATCGACCATCGACAGTCTCTCTTGGAAGAATCTAAACTTCGCACTAAATTTTCCAATCCTCGATCCATCAATGATCTTAGATGTCTTCTAGCCTAAATTCAACACTTCGCAAAAATTGTTGATTCCCGACCATTGACCATCGGTGATTTTTGTTGGTGAACTTCTGCACTTCACCAAAACTTTTTGATCCTCGACCATCAGTCATCGACGATTTATGCTGGCGAACTTCAACACTTTGCCAAACCCTTCGATCCCTAACCATTGATTGTCGGCGATCGAAGATGTCTCTTGGAAAGCTTCAACACTTCTCCAAAACTTGTCGATCCTCGACCATCGGCCATGGGTGATTTCAAATGTCAATTCATTGAAGTTTTACACTTCGCCAAACTCGTCGATTCCCGACCATCGGCCATCAACGATCTTTGTTGGCGAACTTAAACACTTAGAAATTTTGGCAAAATTCATCAATGAATCCAGACCATCTCTCTACCTCATTTTCAAACCACCGAAAGGAATCTCATTTGTCGATCTGCTAACTTTGTAAAACTTTAAAAACATTATGATTTTAAATTTTTTTCAAGAACGAATCAGGGTCGTTGATTCTTTGAAATTTTACCCGCACTACAACGACCATTAAAATACAATTTTTTTCAACCTTCCAAGTTGAATTCGTCTTTACAACTCTTCATATTGAATCAATTAAACTGCTCAGAAAATATCGACTCATTTCAACTTGGATCTTCTTCACAAATTTGAGGATTTTTCTCTCTAATATTTCTGTTTTTCCCCAAACTCGTACAGAACAAAAATCTGTGACAACAAATTTTCTCGTTTCTCACTTGTTTCGACCCATACCAGTCTGATGTTTCAACCAGAAGCTCTGATATCAATCTATAACGTACCCATCCACACACAGGCTAGGCATGCTACCTCAAAAACTCACTTCAAAATTGATCTCGAATTCTAATAACAATTATTTTAATAAAGAAGCATGAAAGACTCACGTGCAGAAAACAAGATTCATGATACAACATAAAATAAATGAACAATGTTCCATGCACATCAATAACCAACAAGAATGTACATGAAATTACATCTCCTATATAAATATACACAACAAAATATACATTATACATAAAACACATATATCACTTATCTTTTCAAGTAAACATTCACCAATTGGATGAGACCAATGACGTTCCTCCCAACCATAAACATTATTGTTCCAATTTTCAATAGTAGGTCACCCCCGATCCAGGGCTATGAATCCACAAGGATGGGGGCCTAGGTCAAATATAAAACACACAACATTTGGCTAATTAGCTCTCAAGTTTCCCAACTCCACAAAAATCCTAATTTCCAGCTCTCTTTCCCTTTTAGCCTACACAACCCAAAGAAATGAACCCCTTTCTGTGCCATGTAGTCCCTCGGGTTGTTCCATTTCTCTGCAGGGATACAGTGTTGTTGGTCAGGAAATCTCCCCACTGGAAAATCCAAGGATTCTCAGTTGTGGATAGTTCTTTCCGAAATTCCATCAATCACATGCACATAGACATCCATTCCTTCCTGGAATGATCAATAATTTATTACAACCATCTAGCAATGGCTCTCTGCCTCCAGCCATTTTTTCCACACTCATACCAAGAGAACATGAATTAGAAAGAATGAGGAACCTAGAATAAAAAAGTGAGAAGAGTGTAAGAGTGAACGGAGAAGAGAAAGTGAACCCCCAAACATACCAAAGAGTTGTTTATATATTTCCTTGAAATCAAGAACCCCATGGCCTCCCCAAGAAGCTCATGTCACTAATACATATGGGTGGATTATTCTACAAATTTTTTCCATGTTTCCATTATTTTCGTGTTTTTTTTTTTTTTTAAATTGGGCGGGTTTTCGTCGCTATTGCCACGAAAGTTTGTTGTTGTAGCTACAAGTATGTGTTTTTTAAATTAGGAGGTATTTTCTTCACTATTGCCACGAAATTTCGTCATTATAGCTACGAGTATTGCCTACCTCAAAAAGCACCTACTAACAGACGTGGCTTGCAATGACTAGTCGATTTTTTGCGGGTCAACTCATGCATTTTCGTCGCTATATCAACGATAATTGATCTATATATACCTGACTTTAAGAGACTTTGCAACACATTTGCTATAGTTGTGACATTGTTTGTGGCTTTTGTTTGAGCTGTTTATTTTTTCCATCACCCCACCAGTTGAACAAATCCAATTCTCTATCTAAATAGCTTGGATTTTGAACTTGCAAGGATAGTATGTTTATCTATTTATTTATTTACATATACTCATTTAACTTGTAAATTTTTGTTCAAATGAAATTTCATGTAGCTTGTTTTTCCCTTGATAATATATGATATGTGCATTACCATATTTCAAAATTTTATGTCATTGGTTTTTGGATCTAGTTAGTATATTCTATGGAAATTCATGTGAAATATCAAGAAAAATATTTTCCAAAGAAGTATTTTAGGAAGAGATAAAATTAGTCCATCAATAAGACAATTCAAACATTAAAAATGGATGTCATTATCAATCTAGATCAATTTGAGCCTACAATTCCTTATGTAAATTTAATCCTTATTACAAAACCACCAACTCATAACAACTTTACCGATTGGACTAATGTTTGAAATAGAAAGTGGAAAAAAAATCCTCTTAGGTCTAATCCTATCCCTTAACGACCTTATTAGCTCTCTAACATTTTTGTTTCTATGATGTTGCGCCTATATATATATATATATATTAATTTCATATTTTTAGTCTAGTATTAGGTTAGGTTAGCCATATAACATTGTGTTCTTATGTGATGTTGTTTCTCTCAATTTTTTATAATCACACACAATTCTAGATGTAGTGATTAACTCTAGTTTGTAGTTGATGCAACTTTTTTATACACTATTAATAAGGAGTAGCTAAAATATAAAAATTTCATGATGAAATCTACAATAACATGATGAAATATACTAGTCAGACAATGAAAAATGAGAACATGACAAAGTGTCTTAGAAAATAAAATCGTGACCGCTATAAGTAGCATAAAATTGTGACCATTGTATGTAGCTGCAAATCAACATGTCATAATTTAAACCAACCAAACCCAATTGTGGATGACAAGTGGATGGCATTCGTTTTTTAGTGGTGAATTTCAAAGATTGACATTTTCTCTACAAAACAACATAGAGGCTAGTGTATCGTATCGAGTGATTCAAGTTTGAGAAATTTTGACCACTTTCGTTAAATGGTGTGTAATTATTTTCCATGGTGATTCAGTACACACTACTCTAAAGTACAAATTGAAGCATATCAATCTTAATAGTTAATTGATAATAAAAAAAAAGCATGTCAAAATGTCTTAGAAAAAATAATTGTGAGAATTGTAGGTCACTATAAACAAACATATCATAATCGAAAGGAGTAGCTAAAATATCATGAAGGAGTAGCTAAAATATAAAAATTTGACAACTTACTGTTTGGTATGGTGTAGGTAAGATAATTACTTGTCAGTACAAGGATTTGTCACTATGAACGAAAATGACAAGAAGCTTGCTCAGTTTAGAGCAACATTAGGGGGCGAGCGGCGATGGAAAATGATATTTCCCTTGCTATGATTGCAAGGTCTTGCAAAGAAGAAGACTTTTAATAAAAACAATTGAAATACATTATAGGGAGAAGGGGCACACTAAAGGGGGTTATGTATATCATCCCTTGGTAAGAGGATTCAATATTTAATGTATTATCTGTAATAGTCATCATGTCATGAATTTTAGTAATATTTCTTATCATTTTTTTTATATTTTCTATACACACTAACGTTTCTATGTTGTTTTTAAATATATAGACGATGCACCCAAAATGTCAACCTCCAGAGAGTTATTTGCCAAGTAATAGCATAAATACTCCTTTACAAGGTGATGAACTTCGAGATCAGAATATTGAAGCTATTGATCAAGTTATTAATGATGATATGGATGGAGATAACGATAGTGATACAAATCAGGAAGATGAGATACATAGATTGATCCAAGACACATTTTCTCTAATGGATGAGGACAACTAGGATGATAGTCATGATGTTGATCCTCTACTTGAAAAGTCACATCAACCTCTTTATGAAGGCTCAACAACAAATTTGATATCTTCTATATTGTTGTTGGTTAACTTGAAGGTTTTGAATGGTTTATAAAATACATGCCTCACACATATATCATGGTATTTAATTTGTTAATTATTTATGCTTGCATGTTCACAAATACTTAAAAGGTTCAATTTTTTCCTATATTTCTATTGTTTTCTAATTTGTAAAGTATGTATGTGATATTGATGATTAATATTGCTTAGATTAACTTATTGTTTTGAATTTTGTATATTGTTAGGTGAATTTCTATTACAGACGTAAAATATTTTTCCACACACATATCAAGAAATATTCGTGATTATGAAATAAATTGGAATGGAGTATCAAGCTATTAATGCATGTCCTAATGATCACAACATATACTATGGACAATACACATTAGAAAATGAATTCCCACAATGTCAAATAAGTATATATTGAACCGATAAAGTGTCAAAGAAGGTGCCTTGCAAAGTTCTTCGTTATATTCTGATAATTCCATGTTTCCAACGATTGTTCAAGTGCCAAAGTATAGCACAGCTTATGGATTTCCATGCAAAGAAAAGAAGTCAAGACGATGTTCTTTGAATGCCTGCAAATGGTTCTGCATTGAAGTACATCAAAGAAAAGTGGCCAATTTTTAAAGAAGAACCTCGTAGTGTTAGACTTTCGTTGGCAGCTGATGGTGTCAATCCATTTGGAGAGCTTCGTTCTACATACTCAGTGTGGCCTATTTTTGTTATAAACAATAACCTTCCTCCTTGGATGTCGATCAAGATAGAGCACACAATGTTGGAAATGATTGTTCAAGCTATTTAATTACATTTTATTTGCTTTAAAGTATGAAAAAATATTTCATTTCTTTGTTTCGTGCATGGTAATTATGTCTTTTATATATAACGACATCTAGATAAGTATAATTAATCATGCAATATGTTGAACCAATTAGGTAAGTACCAGGTTAAAGATATGAACGTATATATTGAGCCTCTTATCGATGAGTTGTTGAAGTTATGGGCTAGCGTCACTATGTATGACATCTCTAGACCAATAGGGAAAAAACTATTCCAATTCCATAGAATACTATCATGAACAATTCATGATGCTCCCGGGTTAACAAATTTTTGTGGTATATTGTTACTTTCTTTTGTGATTTAATATTAAAAATATTTATTGAAAATATGATGCATTATTTTAAATTGTAACTTTAATTCGCTACATTAATTCATATATCTTGAGGGTCTTCAAACAAAGGGTAAATTTTCATGCCTATTTTGTGGTCCCAGGATAAAATCTTGTCGTTCAAGGAGTTTAGGGAAGGAAGTGTTTGATGAGTATAGGCACTTTCTGCCTAAGAACCATAGTTATCGAACTACAGACAAAGAAAAATTCAATGGTAAAGAAGAGAATGGAAAAAAACCACGAAGAATGACACCTCACCTATGGAAGTTGGAATATATTAGAAATCGTCAAGGTATGAAAATTATTTATGTACGATATATTATATAAATCTTTGGTTAATTTCATTTTGTTTGATTAATTGGTGTTAATTTCATTTTGTTGATGTTTCATGAATGTCGTTAAGGCACGAATGGGCTTCCATGAGGAATGAAAAATTACCCGATGCAAATCATTAGGTTTCCATTCTACGAGCACCTATAAACAATTCATCTGTTTGATACAATGCATATCAGGAAGAACATAACAAAATTACTATGGCATATATTAGATGGAAGGACTGACAAAGAGAGAATTGGAAAGATTTATAGTGACATCCAGGAAGCTAATCATGCATTGCAAAGTGTTATTATTAATTCTAATGGTGATGGTCATGAATATAATACTAGTCTTCCTTGGTTATTGACGGAGCAACAAAGCAGTATTGTAAAAGAGGTCATTCGAAAAATTAGGTTTTCGACAGGGTTTTCGTCGAAAATACAAAATATCTTAACGAAAAAAGGTGATTTTGGTGGGGTTAAAACACATGACTGGCATACATTCATTAAGGTAATTAGTAGGTTATAATATATTTCCTTATTGGTACGCATTTTTTGGAAACAAATAATATTTTTTTTTTTTTTGTTACAATATGTTCTACCTTTATCTCTCCCAGATGACTTTGACAACAACATAAAACAAATTATTTATGTACTTGGAAAATACACGAGGTAATTAATGTTTTATACAGAAAATGTACTTCTTATGTGATTTGTAGCGGAACTTATTGAAATATTATGTTTTATCTGCAAATTTGTGTATTCTTTGATATTATTTTATTGCATCAATATTTGTAGGTGGCTTTCATCAAAAGAAATTCATAAAGAAGATATAAGGTATTGGAACAAAGAAATTCCCCAACTAATGTGTCAAATGAAACAATATCTACCTCTAGTATTTTTTAATGCACAATAAGACTACCTCATACACCAAGTTGAGGATATTGAATTATGTGAACCAATACACACAAGGTCGATGTAGATGGTGGAGAGGCAGTTGAAGTCATTGAAGGCTTTTGTTAGACAAAGAGCACGTCCTAAGGGTTCTATGGTTGAGGGATATATGGTATATCAATGCATGGTGTATATTAGTCAATATCTACGTAAATTAGAAGAAAATATGAATGTGGCTTGCATTTGGCATCTCGACTCCATCAACAAATTTGAAGGGGAGGTCCTATTGGGGAAAGGTAAAATGAGGAATGTGAAAGGTAATTATTAGAAGTTGACATAGATTTAATATATTACACATTTATTTTTCCAATTTTATTTTATCATACTGATTTTTAATATTTTTTATTCGTGCATATTGAACTATATAAAACTATTCCTTTATTAACAGTATCTAATTAATGATATTAAATTGTTATTTTATCATATAGTTTCTCGAGAGTGGGATGCTTTACATTTATACATTGCAAACAACCTTGATTGGATGGAACATTGGATAGAATATACTGAAGAATACTTCAGTAGGTTATCATGGGAAGGGGTGAGTAAGATGATTAAAATAATGCATCATCATTGAGATCCATTTCATGATCTTACGTCAGGGGAAGTTGATTTAGCCTTTGGTTTAAAAGACAAACAGGAAAGTAAATTGTTTAACCACATTTTCCTAGTTATTTCCCAATTTTTCAATGTATTTGGTTTGTTTAATTTTTGAAATATATATTTACTAAGTCCTATATGAGGTTTATTAATTGGAAATGTATTTTTTACTTGTTGTCCATGTTGCAGTTGAAACATCACAAGGCTATGTGGTGTAATGGTCATAAATTTTGTATCAAAATGTTTGATGATAAGATGAAAACCTCGGATTGTGGGATAACTTCAGTGTTTAAGGTCACCAATGTTTCCTCTATAAGTGACAGAAATATGGAAGAAACTGAGAATAAGTACTATGGGCATTTGGAGGATATAATTGAGTGTGATTTTAATTCCTTTAAAATAGTTTTGTTTGAGGTGAAATGGTACAGGCTATGGATGCCTGAACGTGATCCTGAAAGAAATGTTATTGAGCATGATAATGGATTTACCGTGGTTAATACAAGGGCATTTGAACCAGGTACATAGCCTTATGTTCTTCCAAGTCAACATGAGCAATTATTTTACTCAGAGGTGCCTAGTAAATCACGTTGGTCATATGTTGTTAGATGTGATCCAAGAGGAAGACCAATAAAGTATAATCATGTAGCTGAGGATGAATATAATAACAAGGAAGAAGATCATGATTATGCAGATTAGGAGTAGGTGGTTGTAGTCGATGTGTCAGACGAAGAAGTTGAAGAAGTTCATAATCCAAATGTAGCAGACGACGATCTCATTGACGATATCGATTACTATATTAGCGAAAATGATGTTGATGATGATGTTGATATGAATGAGCCTTTCACTAATATCAATTCTAAACCATATACTGATACAGATGTTGAGCTGGATGATGAAGAAGATGAATGATATTTAATTGTTGAAAATAAGAGGTATGTGTTTATATATTTTATATGATCTTTATATGTTTTTATTTTGTACAATAGAGTATATGTTACATGTTCTTTATAATATAAAATTAGGTATGGGGAAATTGAGAGTGATGTGGGGGGGGGTGCATAATTAGAGCTTCCACCTTCACGTGGTTTCCCATGTTTAGTAGAGAATCAACTATTATCGAAACCAAGAGGAGCTCTGTGTGACTGTGCCTAATCATGTCCTACTTGAACCCATTAAGGCATGATAGTAAGTGGCTTAGGATTAGAGTTAGAACACTTTAGGCCTACATAATAATTGGACAATGAAGTATGGATTCAAATAAGGAGAGATTAAAGAAGTTTAATATAAAAATGTATGCACCTTGTCACCTCTATTTCTCTATGTATGTTCTCCTATAGGAACTCATAGGCCTTTCTGTCTCCACTCTCTTGATATCCTATGTATATACACAAACAACCATGAGTAGAAGAAGGAAAGATTTCATTGGAGGCATTAATATGTCCGGGGTAAGTTTCAAACACATGGAAAGAGTTATCTTATAGGTTGAAAGTGAGTTTAGCAGGAAGGGAGTTTAGGTGACAGTGAGTTCAAGTATCAATTCATGAAACATATTCCCCAACATGAGTCTAATAAAATTTGGGGTTGTAGAGGCATTTCATCAACCTATGTGGTTTCCTATGTGGCCGCATTTCATCCCCATCAGGTCGGTCAGGAAGGGTTTCCAGACTCAAATATTACTCACACACCCACTCTATATATCAACCCATATCGTCCTCATTTCATTTTAATTTATCCTTAAGGGTAACAAATCCAATTTCACCCCCTATGTGAAAAGGTGTCGGGTCCTACTTCTTCTACCATGATATTTCCTAACGATGATAAATTATTAGAGGCCGTGACCTTTTTATATAGTCCTTAGGATAACCTCCATAATGGATCTCCTATTGAATTTCACCCTAGGTCTATCTGCTCCACTACTACCATTCCCTTATACTCTATCACTTTGGAAATATTGATCATTTTGATTCATCTCTACCAACAACACCTTTGACTTGAAGAAGATACCTTGGATTAAATTTACATACTTAAGATTATTGATATTTCCATTGAACTAGATGTTGTCAAACTATTTTGTGTTGACATGAAGCATCTAATATGACTTTCCAGTTTTTGTTTTGGGTGTAGGACCTTGCATTGAATTGTATGGTACCTATAGATCATTTTCTTAGCCATGTTTAGATGAGTAAGGCATATTCTTGAAATTTCATATAGAATTAGGATCATTTCCCTCTGCACTGTTTCATTTAAACCTTTTTCCACCTTAAAATTGTCTTAGGAATATCCCTATTGAACATTGGTACATTATTCCATCTTCTTCACTTTGACAACATCTAATGGTGGAGCCTTCCTATGATGGGTTACCCTAGAGTAGTACCATTTTTCCATCTGGCACCCATCCTAATAATATTTATCACCAAGAGCCCATGTGGCTTGATTTTTCATATGGATATTCATTCTCATATGTAATCTAGTTCAACAGTAACCTAATAGGTAATAATAACATGTGAATGGGGCCAATGTTGAAATTATTTCAAAATGTTTCTATATGCACTAAAATTTGACATGGATAGATTGTTCACATGCCTTAATGATATGGAAGGGTTTCTAGACTCAAATATACAATACTAGATGCGGGAACATGTGTATTGTCAATGAATTTTAAAAGGAACAACGAACATACATTGTACTAGGTCTAGACATGGGCAATGGTGACCTGTGAATGGGGCCAAATTTGAATTTTTTTCAAACTGTTTTTGTATGCACTAAAATTTTACATGGATAAACTATTTGCATGACTTAATGTTATGTGAGGGTTTCTGGACTAAAATTTGACTCACACACCCACCTGTTTCCATCATCAATTCATCATGTAAACCATAAACCCTATTTTTCTTTCAAAGTACATAAATAGCTTGACATAAGTTTTAAGTTTGCATCAACCTTTCTTCATTTTTATTTTAGGTTCTACATTGTATATACAATGTATGTGTGTCATAGTTGTGATGAAAAATCCCTCTTTTCGTTCATTGTTTAATCAACACTAGAAAAATTACTGTGATGAATGGCCCATGCATCCCTAAGGAAATTTATATGATCTTGTACCTTGTTGTTTGACCCTAGAGAATTCCTTGGACAACCATGAGAACCATACTTCATGCTACAAATGCATTTTAAATGACCATTTTTATATCACATATTGCATGTGTGATTCCATAAATCCCTAGGTATCAACCATGAAAGATAAAATGAAATGGGGTCCCAAACTATGGGGATTTGAGGCTAGTCTAAGTTGTATTCCTAGTCCTAGTTGGTCTAAGTTAAAGTCCTAATCCTAATATGTATGCTCATGCCTATCAAATAGTACATAATTGAAATCATCATTTTCAATGTAGGCCACTTTTTAACAATATTCCATGTGGTGCATATGGGAGATATTTATATGCACAAATTTTCATAGAACAATCCACATCTATGATGTCGTAGGAGGTGGGATTCTGAACAAATGATTTGGGTGATTTTTTTCAAATAAGGGTTGTATGTGGTTGTTCACAATGCAAAGGAATAAGAAACATCTCTTGTTGAGTAAGTGCTAAAGAATTATTTTCAAGATAAACTTCTAGATGTTGATGGAAGTATATCTC
>ML781198.1:137947-160482 GCA_009831015.1 Picea engelmannii | reverse complement strand
AATGAGTGCCTTTGTTTGACATGTCGTCTACTCCATTGTCTTCCTTTCCCTTAAAAAATATTAATGAATAAATTTCCCATGCATCTTATGGACATATATATGATTCAAATTCCCATTTTGAAATAGGCCAGTTGCATCATAGAACATTGGCCAGTCATGGCAAAGGCTCTAATGAATAGGTCATTTTTGTCATGTTTTTTTTGGGTACATGGAACATTGTTAAGGCTACTTGGTCATGACGATACACATGAATTGCAATTACAAGGAGGATTAGAGGCCCAACTTCAAATATTGAGTGCAACAAGAATGATCCTCAGGGCCTAAGCGATGAATTAGGGATGAAGAACTAAGCGATGATTTAGTCCCTAATACATTATTCTTGGGACTTAGAGGCTATGCATGTGGCTTTGAACGATGTTACATGGTTTGCAAGTGAAATGTATGCCCTGTAGGAGGATTAGAAAACAAATTTCAAGTATTGTGCACAATAGAAATGGTTCTTATAGTTCAAGCGATGGTTTCATTTTTATATTTGGATTCATTTTATATTATTTAATATGGGACATTTTTTCTAAAAGGGGCATTGGAGGAGACTATCACAAGGAAAGTCCAGGGGATATGGGTTATCATGTACATTATGGGTTTTTATATAATATATAATTTATATAATATATAAATTATCAAATCTATACAACAAACTGAAAATTCATAATCCTTCACCTACATGCCCATAACCTGTCCTAAATTACCTCACCTCCCGACCGTGAGTATTGAGAGTGAGAGAAGTCATGAATCTAATCCCAAACTAAAAAAACACCCTTTATTCCTTTCCATAAAACTACCCTTCCCACCCCTCCTAATACTCCCCTCAAAATCCAGAAATTGACTTAGGGGAAAATGGTTCAATTCCAACTTAAGAGTCTTTTTTATAACTGTGATGACACGTATTTTCCAGGGCACAAGTGTAAGGAAAAAAATATTTGTATGGCTATGTCAGAGGATGTTTTTGAAGAAGAGGCAAATGCTTCCCTTGTACCTGAGCTACTCTCTCCAACTGATCTTAATCCACCCTCTGATCCCTAGGAAGTTGAACCAATGATTTCCCTGAATGCACTCACTAGTTTCTTTGCTCCCCAAATCCTCAAGATAATTGCCTACATTAAGCATCGATAAGTCATTATTCTTGTTGACAGTGGCATCACCCATAATTTTATTCATTGTTTCATTTCCCAAGGAGTCAATTTCTATGTATGTCCATTTAATAATTTCCAAAACATGATTGCTAATGGGGTTCCATGAAATGTGGATTGCATTGTGAAAATATATGCCTACAAATTGGTCAATACCACCTGAATTATCATATGTTTTCTATTGACATGGGAGGTTATGACATTGTACATGGTTTTGAATGATTATGCACTCTCGTCCCTATCACTATGGATTTCCCAAAAATAACCATGCAATTCCAGTCGGAGGGCCAACAACACTAGTTCTGGGGCATCACCGTAGGTTCACAAGAGATCATCAATTCCCACCGAATGGAAAATATCCTTAGAAAAGGTCATTATGGAATTATTTCCCAAATTCATTCCATTCAGGTGATTGAAACACCCTTTGTCCATACATACCTCCAATCTATCCTCTCCCAACGCCAAGTTATGTTTCAAACCCCCCAATGTCTTCCCCCTTCTCGCAGTGTCCATGATCATTCCATTCCTCTAGCTTCAGTCAATACGCCCCCAAATATTCTCCCTTATCATCATCCCTTTACCCAAAAGAATGAAATTGAGGATATTGTTCAAGAATTTCTAGATATCGGTGTCATCCGCCCCAATACCATCCCCTATTATTCTCAAGTAGTCATGGTACTCAAGAAAGAAGGTACTTGGTGCATGTGTCCTAATTTTTGTGCCCTCAACAAACCCATAATTAAAAAAAAAATTATGATTCCTGTCATAGTTGACCTTTTGGATGAATTGAGTGGTGCTCAGTATTTTTCCAAACTTGATCTCCATTCCGACCACCACTAGATTCGTATGAAATAAGAATACATTCCCAAGAATGCATTCAGAACTCATGAGGACCACTATGAGTTCGTGGTTATTCCATTCTACCTCTGTAATTCTCCCTCCACTTTTCACAGTCTCATGAATCATCTATTTCGTCCTTTCCTCCGTTATTTTGTCTTGGTTTACTTTGATGATATTCTCATCTATAACAAAACTTGGCAAGCCCATATTGCCCATGTGGATCAAGTTCTGCAGTTGCTATCTTAGCACAAACATTTTCTTAAGTAGTCTAAATGTGATTTTGGAGCCTTTCAAGTTGATCACCTAGGACATATTGTCGGAAAGGATGGTGTTAGGGTGGATCTAGAGAAAGTTGAATCTATGCAGGATTGGTCACGCTCAAAAAATCTTAAACATTTAATTCCTAGGTTTGATGGGATATTATCACAAGTTTGTTCATAATTATAGAAAAATTGCATCTCCCCTCATGGTGCTCCTTAAAAAGAATGCTTTCAGTTGGGCTCTTGTATCCAACCATTCCTTCCAAGATTTGAAAGTGGCTATGTGCACTACTCTTTTTTTGTCTCTCCCTGACTTCAACAAGACCTTTGTATTGGAATGCGACACCTCAGGGAAAGGCATTGAGGTTGTCCTCATACAAGATGGTTGACCTTTGGATTTCACCAACAACAAAAAAAATTAAGCACCATTTGGGCCAATCCATCTATGAAAAGGAAATGTTGGTTATTTTGCATGTTGTGTATATCTGGCATCCTTATCTCTTGGGGCGATGCTTCCAAAGTAAAAATGATCATCAAATCCTCAAGTGTTTTCTTTAACAACGAATTTCTTCCTTGGAGCAACAAAAATGGGTAACCAAGTTGTTTGTATATGATTATGAGATCCTCTACAAAAAAAAAAAAAAAAATGTGGTGGTTGATGCACTTTCAAGGAAATATGAAGAAGATGGGTCCATTTTTTCCCTCTCATTAATTTTCATAGATAGGCTTCAGGAGGTTCGTGAGGAATCGTTTCAAGACCCCAAACTTTCCAGGATGATCCAAACACTATAGTAGGATACTCAAGATTCTCCAGGGTAGTCATGGAACCATGACAAGTTTCGTTATAAGGGTTTCCTATATTTACGAAAAAAATCTAACCTTAAATTCATTGTGCTCTCTAAGTTTCATGCTTCACCCACAACTAGGCATTTTGGTTTTACCAAAACCTATGAACGAGTCAAACATTTTTTTTTCTAGGATGGTATGAAAAAGGATATCCACACCTTTATGGCTAAACGTGATACCTGGCAATGCAATAAGGGTGAGACAATCAAATCTCTAGGCACACTCCAACCACTTCTGATGCCACCTACTATTTTGATAGATATTTCTATGGACTTCATTGTTGGCTTACCTAAATCAGGAAATAAGTTAGTAATCATGGTAGTAGTGGATCCTCTTTCCAAATATGCTCATTTATGCTCTCTTCAAAACCCATTCATAGCATCCTTCATGGCTCAAAGTTTTGTGGATAATATCTTCAAACTCCATGCCATGCCTCATTCTATTGTTTTTTACCATGGTCTAACCTTTACGAACACTTTCTGGAAAGAATAGTTTGGACTCCAGGGAACCCAATTCCATCTCAGCACAACATATCATCCTTAGAATGATGGGAAAACTAAAGCAGTAGAAAATTGTTTGGAAATATATTTGAGGTGTTTTGCATCCTACAAACAAAATCAATGGGTTTAATGGCTAACCCTCACTAAATGTTGGTACAAAACCTCTCACCACACCGCCACTTGCATGAATCCCTTTGAAGCAGTCTATGGAAAAAATCGATCGTTAGTTCTATCATACATACATGGTGTCTCAAAGGTTCAAAAGGTTGATCAAACACTTATAATATGCATGGTCATTCTTCGTACACACAAATAAAATTTGGTAATGGCTCAAAATTGCATGAATCAACAAGCAGATCAGGGTTGTTATGAACGTGAATTTGTTGAAGGAGACCAGGTGTTTCTTCATCTACAACCTTATAAGTAGACTTCACTCAAATCCTAGAAATGTTAGAAACTTTCCCCCAAATTTTATGGTCCTTATCATATTCTCAAGAGAGTGGGGACAGTGTCCTATCGGTTAGAGTTTCTCAGTCACTCTAAGATCTGTCATGTTTTTCATGTTTCCTACTTAAAGAAAGTGCTCGAAACTAGGTGCCAAACTCAGATAAGTCTACCTGAGTTGGATGAAGAAGGTTCCATTTGGTTGTGCTCGCAAACACTCTTGGACCAACGCAAGCATCATCTCCACCAACACACCATCAAGGAATTTTTAGTTCAGTGGAAGGACACACAGCCAAACGATACCACCTAGGAGTCGACTACCATTTTGTAACACAATTTCCTCATCTCAAGCCTTTAGAACAAGGTTGTTTTTAAGGGGGAGGGTATGTTAGGGATCTGATGTCCCTAGCCCCTCACATGGGTATAATATGTGTTTCCCATGTAATAAAGGTCGATATTAATTAATAAGGCCTAGTTAATAAGGTGAATAGGTCAAATGTAAGACCTAATAGAAGCTTCTGGTTCTAGAAAGATATTCCTCTAGATTATTCTTTTGGTACATAGATTTAGTATAAATAGGAGTCAGGGGAATGATAAGTCATTTTCTTGATAATTATTGTAATAGAGTGTTTCTCTATTGGAGGTTTCCCCTTCAAAGAGGAAAGTGACCATTGCTCCCATTTCAATAAAGGTATCATTTTGGTGTGTTATTCTCTATATTATATTTTTCTATTGGTAATTTCTATGATATTCTTGTTTCTTCTCAATATAACATAACCAGGTGCATAAAAAAGATTTCATTTTCTAGATTGAAGTTAGAGGGACATTATTTAACCTGGTGGGAAATCCATACATAAACACTTAGGATGGAGGGTGATCCTCTAGTAACTAGGTGGGAGGACTTAAAAAACATCATCAAGTCCCAATTCTACTCTATCATGTATGTAGAGGACCAATGGATCCTATGGCACTACTTCAGGAAGATGCAGGGGTAGAGTGTACATGAGTACACCACTAAGTTTAGCAAGATGGCCATCATGATGGGTATATCTCCAAAGAACCCAGATGTACTCCTAAATTATTTGGGGGGTTTACATACTCATCTACAAAAGTAGGTGATTCTATTCAAGTCAAGGAAAATGGATGAGGCATGTGTATAGGTGCAGTACCTACAAAACATAGGCCAAAAGAAGGGGAAACCAAGTGGTTCGAAGTAGAAAGAGAAAAAATAAGCTTCCAAGGAGGGGAAGAAGAAGTGAAAAGGGCAAAATTAAGAAGAAATTAACCACTACACATAAATGCAAATATCCTAGCAACCATTGCAATCATTGCAACATTGATGGCCACACCGAGGAAAAATGTTAGAAACCACATACAGAGTTTAACCTGAAGAACCACAAGAAAAAAAGAAAGAAAAAGAATCTTTTAGCCACATATTCAAGCAATTAGGTTGAAAGTAGCTCATATATGGATGAAAATATTTTGTTCACATCTATGCAGAAGGAGGTGAATTTGAGTATCCTTCATCACCAAGAAGAGAAGGATATGACCAATCACTTTCACATTTAGATTCAGGTCAAGAAGACCAAGATAGATGCTCCATTCGACTCTAGTTCACATGCTAATATCATAGAATCAAATTTGGTCAACAAGCTTGGATTAGAGGTTCGTCATCATCCTATCCCCTATCCATTGGATTTGGTAAACAAGGATGCATAGATAAAGGTAACAAAACAATGTAAGATTGAGTTTTCTATAAGTGTTGATTTTATTGATGAAGTGGAATTGGATGTAGTACCCCTTGTATGTGGAGTAGTGTTTGGAAGCACCTACATGTACGTGAGGAATGAAATATTCATGCAGAGATCCAACTAGTACCAACTGATCAAGAATGGTCAGTCCTACATCATCAACACACATAAAGTCAAGTCAAATATCTCACCGGTAAGTGCCAACCAAGCCAAGAAGTTGATTATTTCTAGTAACAAATGTCTTTTTCTTTTCTCAAGAGAAAATCAATCTCATGATGAGTCAATGAGAGTGAAGGCATCCCTAGAGGGGTGAACTAAAGAGTGGAAACATCATTTGGAGGAGTTTCTACAATAATATGGAGGATTTTTCAAGGATCCTAAATGGATACCACCCAAAAGGGATGTGGGTCAAAAAATATAGTTATTGCAAGACTCCACATTGTCGAATACGGGGTTGTATAGATAGTGTTCTAGAAGCGAATGAAGTGAAGAAAAAGTTGTTGGAATAGGGTGTGATTCAACCAAGTACCTCACCTTGTAGGTCACCCATCATAATTGTACCCAAGAAGGATGAGACTTGGAGAATGTGTATTGATTATAGGACATTGAACAATATTACGCTGAAGAATCGATACCCTCTTCCAAGGATCGATGATCTGTTGGACCAGCTCCAACATGCCAAGTACTTCACTAAGATGGATTTGAAATCAAGATATCACTAGGTACGATTCAAAGAAGAAGATACCTAGAATATTACCTTCAAGACAAGGCAAGGTTTGTATGAGTGGTTGGTTATGCCATTCAATTTATGCAATACACCAGATACAATTACAAGACTAATTAATGATGTTTTACTCCCTTCTCTAGATTCAATTGTTATTGTTTATTTAGATGATATATTGGGTTTTAATGCTACTTGGGAGGATCACATCTCACATCTTATGCAAGTGTTAGACACATGATCTCCACTTAGTGAACCTATGACATATCACTTGTGATCATGGGATATTAAATAATACCCCTAATTTCACTAGATATTGAAAAATACCTCCCAAACTATTTTGGTTGAAACCCCCTTCCAATACATATTTCCAATAAAATAACGCTATTTTTACTAGATATCCCATATTTGTTTACCAATTTCCACTTTTTAACCCCTACAACACTTACAACCCCCTCGTATACTACATCACCCCCTGCCAATCGCTATAATATATTGACCCAATTTTTGACATTTTTAAAACCCCCTTTATGAATGAACGTGATACAATATTGGTCAACAAGGTGAAGCCCCCATGGTATTCGAGACTTTGGAAAAGTACCAACTACTGGCTAATCTCAATAAATGTGAGTTTTCTCAGCATTATTTGGTGTATTTGGGGTATGTGATCGATGGAGGGGAGCTCAAGATAGATCTTACAAAGATGAATGCCATCATGAAATGGCCAGTCCATACAATTGTCACTGAAGTTAGGAGTTTTTTTGTGGTATCACAATACTTTTTCAAGTTCATAGCTTTAGTTTTAGTGCTAACTACACCACTCCATGTCATAACAACCAGTGGTAAGTGTTTCTAGTGGGAGAAGAATCAACATAAGGCCTTTGATGAGCTAAAAACAAATATCAATCAAACACTATTGATCACACTACCATATTTGTATAAGCCTTTCTAAGTGGAGACATATGCATGTGGGTATGCCATTGGAGCAGTCCTAATGTAGGGAGGAAGGCATGTCTGCTATCATTCCAAAGTATTTCATGGGGAAGTTCTCAACTACCCTACCTATGAAAAGGATCTCTATGCCTTGTTATGATTTTTCAAAAAGTGGAAGCACTATCTTATGGGAAAGGATACCATCATCCACATTGATCACTAGCCACAATAGTATTTATAGGTCCAAAGCAAGCTACAACAAACTAGATATTACAATTTGATGGGGTTTTTACAACAATTTATAATTTGGAAGACATGCTTTCACGACCACCCACATCCAATATTACAACATTGAGAACTTTGATGCACGTGGATCCTTTTACCCATGGTGCATACAAAGAGACATACACAAAATATGAGGACTTCAAGGATTGGTTTCAATAGATACAAGGCCAAATTCATATAGAAGAAGGTGACAATAAGGCTGACTATCATTTCCAGAATAGCTTACTCTACAATATTGACAAGCTTTGGGTCCCTAAAGGTGAATGACTACAACTTATCTAAGAGGATCACACCTCCAAGGTTGCAGGACATTTTGGTGTTGGGAAGATAGTTACCAATTTATTGAGGTATATGTACTAGACCAAATTATAATAAGATGTAGAACAATATATTAGAGGATGTATACTTTATTTTACTAGCAAGCCCAGTGACATGAAGCAAGGTCTATACCATCCCTTAATTGTACCTACTCGACCTTGGGAAATTATTTCCATGGTCTTTGTGGGAGGTTTACCAACAACCAGAAAGGGACATGACTATCTATTTATGGTAGTTGTCAGGTTTAGAAAAATGTGCATTCTCATGTCTTATAAAAAGACCATCACTGGACAAGAAACACCAAACAAGTTCTTTGAACAGGTCTAGGTTCACTTTGGGATACCAAGGAGCATCATCTCAAACAGGGATACCATATTTATTAGTGCATTTTAGACTATATTATGGGAGAATATGGACACTAAGTTTAAGAGGTCTACAACATTCCATCCATAGACACATGGGAAGACAAAAGTAGTCAACAAGACTTTGGTGCAGCTTTTGAGGGGTTATAATCAAAAGCATCTGGAGACTTGGGATGGAAATAGGATCTATAGACAACAATATTATAACAAAGAAGTCCACACATCTATTGGTAAGTCACCTTTTGAAATTTTCTTTGAGTATTTTCCACCTTCACGCTTAGATGTTGTATATGGACAACAAGGAGGAGCAAGGGAGGACCTTACAAGATATGCATTAATAGTAGAAAAAAATGTTAAGAAGTTTAGAAAGATCCATTTGCAAGCACATGAGACAATGAAGAAGTCATGGGAAAAGTACAAGGCTAGACATGACCAGCACATAACAAAGAGAACATTTAGAGTGGGAGACTAAGTATGGTTACAATTGAATAAGGAAAGGATACAGGGTCCTGGTAAGAATATCAAGGCACTACAGTATGGTCCTTTTGAGGTCTTGGAAAATGTGAGAGATAATTCATACATACTCAGTCCACCCCCATACATGCACATTTACTCTGTAGTGAATGTGGAGAATCTCAAACTCTATGAGCCTTCCATGTTGGATCAAGAGGAGGATCAGGTCCAACCTTCCATAGAGGAGTTATCAACATATGCTCAGGAAGAAGTAACAAAGGACATCATTTTGTAGAAGAGGTCTAGAATTATAAGATATGGGAAACATGACCTTTGGCATAATGGGTTGAAAGGAAAAATTCCAGGAAAATCAAAGTGGTACTTCAGGGAGAAGGTAGAGGAGAAGTTTCCTCACCTCATTCAGTAAATATTTGGGGGTCTAAAATCCTCCCTAAATATTGAGGTATGATCTAGATTAGATCATTATATTATTTTTCATCTGTCTCAATACTTTCATAGAGGAAAAACATGGAGGAATCAACTTGTAGGGTCATTTTATTGGCAGGTCCCAGTTTGGAAAATTGGGGTCTGGAACGTTTTGGGGCCATTTTGAGGCATCAAATGACATGTTTTTGGGTTAAAACTTTTCTAGCATAGCTTGGATCCTATGACACTATTCTACACATCGAAACCTTTCCAATGGTGAAAACATCATGTCGATCGAAGCTCGTATGCAAAATTTATGCCTCCCGCAAGTTGACTCCTTTATTGACCACCATAGTTTGGGACGATGCCACATCATCCCCCATTACTCATGCATATGGGGCTAACCACATATGCAATTTAAACAATATTCTAGAAGGTCCAAAACCCTATCACAATTGAGGGTTGAGGAAGTCAAAAACCTACCCCTAGATGGTTATCAAGCTATGTTAAATATCGGGCCACTAGGAGGAGAAGGGGTTCCATTCTATGTTATTCTATTTTGTGCCATACCAGAGTAGAACAATTGGGAGTGGAAAATTAGAGGGGGTTAATGTTTTGTAATAGCCTAATTGTAGATTTTAACCTTATACAATATTTTATTGCAAACAAAATTTCAATAAAAGAACAGAAAAGATACAATGGAAAATACACACATTACACAGAGATTTTTCCCCTGGAAACCCAAATAGGAAAAACCAACATATTCTATATTCATTCATAGTGACACATTGTTTACAATACAATATGCATATAGGAGCCAAGGACATCCAAAACCCTGACACAATAACCTAGATTAATCAACAACCCTAATTACTTAACTGAAAACAGAAAACCATTGGAAAAAATTTTGTCCTGAAAAATCACCCAACAATGGACATGAAAATTGAGGCAACAAGATAAAATGAGCCAAAAGTGCAACATGTTTCCTGAGGAAAAACAATTTATTGGGGGCACTGCCCCTGAACCTCCCTGTGCACCTGATGCAACATAGTAGACATTGCACCTAGTCATGCAAAGAATATAACACACACCCAACATTCTCCCACTTGTTGTTTTCTTTGTATACAAGGGATTACAGAGTTACATAGTCAACAATCCAAGGTAGCAATGCCCATGGATCCTCTACACCAAGATAAATTTTCAGTGCTCACAAATTTTGTTAATGAATATGCAACATTCCTCAAAGTGTCCACCTTCATTAGCAACACTTTCGTTTCTTCAACCATGTCTCTCACAAAGTGATATTGAATCAATATGTTTTTTCTTTGAATGATAAGATGGGTTCTTTGCCAGAAAAATTGCACTCTGATTGTTACAACCTATCCTTACAACTTGATGTACAAACCCAATACTTGAACACAATATTTGTAACCATACTGCTTCATTACTTGCATGAGTGGTTGTCATGTATTCAACTTTTGTAGTTGAAAGTGTGACTACAACTTGTCTTTTTCTCATCCAAATGATTTCTCCTCCAAATAGGTTAAACACATAACCTCTTGTAGATCTCATATGATCCAAATCTCCAGTCCAATCGGCATCCACAAAGCCATGTATGTCCAACACACTTTCCAATCCTATTCTTCCTTGGTAGCACAATCCATAGCTAGCAGTGCCATCCAAATATATGAAAACCATTTTTATTGTTATCCAATGGTCCTTCTCTGGTTTTGACATATACCTGCTCAAAAATCCCACTGCATGTGCAATGTTCGGTCTAGTACAGACCATTGCACACACCAAACTTCCAACTGCACTCACATATGGAACACGAGACATGTTCTCCTCCTCTTCATGTGTCTTGGGACACTTAACCACAGATAACTTTACACCAACACCAATAGGGACCTTGACCAGTTTATATTCTTTCATGCTAAACCTCTGCAATATTGTCTCAATATATATTCTCTGATTTAACCATAGTTTCCTCTTTTTCTAATCTCTTTTAATTGTCATGCCCAAAATGAAATTTGAAGCACCAATATCCTTCATTTCAAATTTAGAAGACAACTGAGTTTTCACATCCTGGATAATCTCCTTGTTATTTCCTATTAGAAACATGTCATCCACATACAAGACCAAATAAATCAAATGATCACCAATTAATTTAAAATACACACAACGATCCTCTTTGCTTCTTGTGAAGCCAAGTACCAACATATAAGTATCAAATTTTTTATACCACATCCTTGGTGATTTATTTAAACCATACAGGTACTTTTTTAGCTTGCATACCATCTCTTTCTTTCCCTTCACAACAAATCCTTCTTGCTGCTTCATATATATTTCTTCTTCCAGATCCCCATGTAGGAATGTTTTCTTCACATCAATTTACTCTACTTCAAAATAAAATGCAGCAACAATAGATAACAAAAATCTTATAGAAGTTAACTTGTAAACATGAGAAAAAATATCACCAAAATCAACTCCCTCAACTTGGAAATAACCCTTTACTACTAACTGAGCTTTGTATTTCTCCACTTTTCCTTCTACATTCAGATTCTTTTTAAATACACATTTGTTGCCAATGGGGTTTCTTCTAGTCGGAAACTCCACTAGATCCCAAGCCTCATTCTTATCCAAGGCTTCCATTTCTTCATCCATGGCATTTTTCCAGAGCTTTCCATCCTCTAAATCCGCTTCCTCCCAGACAGTTCTAGGATCATCATCAGTAATATACAAAGAAAATTTTGAATGAAAATTAGATGGAGTATACCATTCTAGTAGTCTTCTTTCTTGAACCGATCTCCTCAATATTGGAGTATGAGGATCTTCTACTGATTCATGCTCTTCTGTAGTGTTTGATTCATCATCCTTTACATCAAACTCTATTTTCTCTGGTTCTTCCTTACTTGGTATGACTTCTTGTTTAACAACATCCTTAATTTCTCTAAATACCACATCCATAACTTTCTTAGTTTCTGGGTTCCAAAGCTTATAACTTTTTAGACCATCTTTATACCCAATAAAGATACACTTTTCATCCTTCTTATCTAGCTTACTCATGTTTTCCTTTGGAACATGAACATAGGCCTCACATCCAAATACCTTGATATGTGTGATAGAAGGTTTCCTACTAGTCCATACCTCTTGTGGAGTCTTGTCATCCACCACTTATGAGGGTGATCTATTGACCAAGTAACATGCAGTGCCCACTGCCTCTGCCTAGAATTCTTTCCCTAACCTGACACCACTGAGAATGCACCTTTTTTTTTTTCCATCAGTGTCTTTTTCATCCTTTCTGCAACTCCATTGTGTTGACATGTATATGGAGTAGTCTTCTGCCTTTCTATACCGCACTTCTTACATAATTCTTCAAATTCCTTCCCACGGAACTCTCCTCCATTATCTGTCCTCGACACCTTAATTATTTTATTTGTTTGATTCTCAATAAGAACCTTAAACTCTTTAAACCTATCAAATAATTCATATTTATTCCTAAGGAAATATATCCCAATATTCCTTGAGAAGTCATCTATAAATGAGACATATTACATGGTTTTCCCAATGATCGAACCGACACAGGTCCAAACACATCACTATCAACTAGCTGTAAAATTCCTTCTACCCTCATTGCACCAGAGGGGAATCTTACCCGACTCTACTTCCCATATACAAAATGTTCACAGAAATCAAAATCCAGAGAGTATTTAGACATACCTTTACCATGTAGTAGTCGAAGACCCTTCTCTCTGATATGCCCCAGTATTTGATGCCACAACAGAACCTTTTTTCCAGAGACTATAGGAGTTCTTTCTTCTTCAACTCCAATATCAGGAACAATGTAACTATTACACCCATCACTAATAGTGCTTCCTTGCAGCTTATACAGAGTTCCAAAACGAACTCCCTTTAACAACACCATTGCTCCTCGAACCATCCTGCAGGTTTCCTTTTAAAATAATTTTTTTACCCCTGTATCGTCCATTTTATTTACAGAAATCAAATTTATGTCCAATCCTAGGATGTGTAGAACACTGAGTAGTGTTCTAATCCTTCCATATATGATCCTCAACTTGACTTTTCCTTGACCTTTGATTCTGGTTGTTGAGTCATCACCTAGGAAAACATTACCTCCATCATACATTTCATATTCACATAACCAATCCCTGTGGGGAGTCATATGAAAGGATGCACCTGAGTCAACCAACCATGCATCATAATATGCATGTGTGCTTGAAGAATCCAAGTACAAATCCCCTCCTTCTTCCTTGGAGGTTTTTTCTTCTGTAGAAGGAGATTCTTCAGATCCCTTCTTTTTCTCAACTTTGGATTTACATTGCTTCTTGTAGTGCCCTTGTTTTCCACATCTCCAATATACCTTTACAAATTTTTTGAGAGACTTAGATCTTCCCTTTGACTTAGATCTCCCACTTGAGGACATAGATCTATTTATTTCCTTGGAGCTTCATCTTACAAATAATGCATCTATGCTTTATCCTTCCATGTTCTTCTGTCTCATTTCCTCCGACAACAAGGATGAGACCACTTCATCAAACTTAAAGGAAGTTGTATTACTACCTATGTCCACAACCAAACTATCCCACAAGTCTGGTAAAGAAAAAATTAAATTGATACACTTATCTTCATCTGAAATTTTAATCTCAACAGATACTAATTGACTTAGCAAAGTGTTGAAGGCGTTCAAATGATATGGCCCCGAGTCTCCATCTCTCATCCTCAGGTTATACAAATCCTTTCTCTGGAATAGTTTATTTACCAGGGACTTGGACTGATACAACCTCCCCAACTTATCCCATAAATATTTGGTTGTAGATTCATCTGACACATTCAACAATATTGAATCTGAGAGACATAGTCGGATTTTTCTCTTCGCCTTCCGATCCAACTTTTTCCAGTCATCTACTAAAGTTCATGTAGGTGTAGTACCTATATATTTCACCGCGATCCACTGATCTCTATCGACCAACAGATATTCCATCCTGAGCTTCCACAACTCAAAAATTTTCCCATTAAACTTCTCAATCTCCATTTTTGAATTGCTCACCATTTCTTTTCACCTGAAAAATGAATACCACAGATCTCCCACTGTAACAAGGCTTATGACAGTCCCGAGCCAAACCCTTGACCACAAAGGTGCCCCCCTGAAGCCAACAAAGATCTGATACCAAATGTAGATTTTAACCTTGTACAATATTTTACTACAAACATATTTTCAATAAAATAATAGAAAAGATACAATGGAAAATACACACATTACAGAGAGATTTTTCCCCTAGAAAACCAACATATTTTATATTCATTCATAGTGATACATTGTTTACAATACAATATACATATAGGATCTAACGGCATCCAATCCCCTAACCCAATGACATGGATTAGTCAACAACCCTAATTTCTTAACTGGAAATAGAAAACCATCGACAAAACCATGCATCGAAAAACCACCCAACAATGGACATGAAAATCGAGGTGACACGAAAAATGAGGCAAAAATGAAACACGTTTCCCGAGGAAAAAAATCTCAAGGGGGAGGGGATAGAGGCCCCCCTCAGGTAAATCCACAGAGAGCTAGTCATACAAAGAATATAACACACACCCAACACTAATATGCCATAGGTATCAGGTAACTCCACCAAGAGTGTCCTCTCCTTTACACTTGCGTTATTTCCATACCATAGAAAAGAGAGTAGAGCAACATCACCTTCTAGCTATTTTTTCTTTCGTAAGGGTTTCCCATAGAAAATCTATGTTATCATGTGGATGGTGTATGATTGTGTTTCATTGTTCTCTATTTTCCACATTTTATCTATTTCATGCATAAGCATAAAATAAGTAACTAATTTTTTTGGAATCTAAAGGAATTTAACCTTCATAGTGTAGATTTCATTTTTATTTATCAGATATGTTGTAACGAACTGTTCTAGTGGAATATCCATGATATTTTAACAAGGGACTACTATGTTCTCTCTATATCTTTGGAAAGAGATTACTTTGTTGAATGTATATGGGCCTTATGTGGAAAAGATACAATACTAGGACAAGTTCTTTATCATGGATTGGATACAATCTAGGTTAGTAGTTGTGGGAGGGGACCTGAATATTACTATATGGGCCTCAGAGGTATGGGGACCAACTACACATGTGGATTGTTTCACTAATTATTTTATTTAAAATATGAAATAAGTAGGCCTACTAGATATTGAATCTATCAAATTGTCCCCAACCTGGAGAAATAACAGATCGAGAGAGCTTTGCATCACTAAGATGCTTGATCAGTTCTTGATTTCTTAATATTTCCTTGATGAAGTAAACCAAATAAAATAATATGTTTTCTCGGGAGGGGGTCTAATCATATCCCAATCATAATGACAATAGCCCCTTCCCAAGAGAATCCTTCTAGTCCCTTCAAGATGAATCCTAAATGGATAAAATATAAGAGTTTTATGAACAATATTAAAGAGGCATGGGAGACTTACAATGAACTTAAGAGAGTCTACTTCTATGTAGTTCTACCAAAACCTCGAAGAAATCAAAGAAGGTATATTTATAATGGGACAAAGAAAAGAATAAAAAAGATGAAAAACCCCTCAAGGAGGTGGAGGAATATTTGGAATTTCATTACAATAATGATGGTTTTGGATTTTCAAAGGTCAAAACATCGGAAAAGAAAAAAGGAAATTCCTCTGGGAAAAAGATAAAGAATGCAAGCTTAAAAGAAAAGCATTATGGATCTAGGAAGGAGATGAAAATACAAAGTTTTTTCATAGATATGCCAACTATAGGAGGAGTATTAATTTAGTTTGGAGAATTGAAAAGGAAGATAGTATATCTGCACAAATTTCCAAGATATAGTTGTAGAAGGATTAAATTACTTTTCGACCCTCTTCAAAAAAGACTCTTGTGCCACTATAGCAAAGGTAATTAAATTGTCAAACTCCTTACCAAGTTTTGTCAATATTAAACAAAATTAAGATTTGATGGAAGAAGTTGGGAAAGAAGAGTTGCTTTGTTCTCTCCAAAGTTTCTAGAAGGACAAAAGTCCAAGAATAGATGGCCTCCTTATGTAATTCTTTAAGTAAGGCAAAATCGACAACTAGTTTAGTCTTGTTTTCGCATGAAATGGGGTCAATTCCAACCACTACCACTATGAAATCCAGGCATGCCCATCTTGCTCCACACATGACACACAAGGTAAGTTGAGGTTTGAACTGACGACCTCACATAACAAAGTTCCTTAATAGTGCACTCTATTGTCAACTGATCTACACCCTAAGACCAAATGATTGTGGACACACTTCATCTTAATATTATATAAGTGTGAGGTTTCGATCATTGAACCTGTGGGTTATGAGCCCACCATGCTTCTACTGCACCACTTTGATTCATTATGTAATATTAATAGTATTGGTTACTAATATTAATAATTAATAATAATATTTTTTTGATATTACTTTTAATAGTTCTAGTTTTGAATTATTATTAATATTAACTATTAATTTTAATAGTATCATTAATATTAATACTATTAGTTATTAATATTAATATTATATATTTTGATATCATTTTTATAATTATAGTTTTAATTTTATTTTTTATTAATTTTTTATCATTTAATTTTTTTAGTTATTTTTATTTTTTTAGGTGTTGGTATATTTTGTGATCCAATTCTATCATTTTTATGGTTTGTTTTTACCTTTTTAAGTATTAATTTAACTTTGATGCTTTCTTCTCTAAAGACTTGTTGCCTTGATGATGGATAAGTTCTAGATTCGAAATATTGACATGAAGATTGGATACTCTAAATCTTCCAAATAACTTTAGAATATTACACATTTTTACCTTCTTCTTCTGTCGCAATTCCAATTTTAAAGTTGAACCTTCAAAAACTTCCTTTAATGGAATTCCAAGGATGGACAATCATATATGGTCACACAAAGTTTCAACCAATGTTTAGTATGTGGAATTCATAATCTAAGTTTATTATCATTTATGTAACACAAGATTGATGAAATATGGAGGTTCACTTTAATAAATTAATGCACCCAACATAATGATATTTCTAATGCACCCAACATAATGATATTTCTTATGGGTAGAGTAATATGTTAGGATAGAGTAACTCATCGTATGGGTTGACAAGTTGTAGTGCGTTGGTCCATGGGTTTAATGGGTTTAAACATGTAGGGAATTGGCTCCAATACCATGTATAAAGTCTATTTCTTATATAGCAATAAGATTTACATGATTTTCACAATGTACCAAGGATTTCTGGATAACGTTTTAATTATTATTTATAGAAATGTTTTAATTATTATTTATAAATTAATTTAGAGGGATATTTTTAAGGATTATGTTATTGTTGGTTAAAAAAATTGTATCTTAATTGTTTACTAATTGTGAAAGCAATTTCTAAATGAAATAAAATACAAAGTTGTATTGTGATCACAAAACTATATTCCTTCCAACATATGATTCACCACAACAATTTTACTTAAGTCCATTATATTAGTGTATGTTATTGAAGAAGTATCCATTACAAAACTCAATTAATAGTAAAAAAATCAATTAATAATAATAGGTTTCATATTACAAGAAAATATTCAATTTATAAGTAATTTATATTTCAACTTCAATAATTTTTTAAATAACAATTTTCCAATATGAATTTTCGATTGCTAGGTATGGGTAAACATCACAATTGAAATAAAAGGAATTCAAATGACTTAACTTACTTGTTAGGCAATTTCGTTTTTTAAGGTTGAATTGAACTATAAACCTCTTGATAGAGAGATGCAACTAATGAGCAACTGGTAGAGAATAGACTCTCCTTCCAACCAATCCTTCAATCAAGAAGGTCAAGGGTCCCTAAGCCTACTTCCACCAAAAATATATTGACTTCTCTTTCCCTTCGGTAAATGTATTAGCTCAAAAATATGCGTGGTCTCTCTCCCCTTCTCAGCGAGTTAGACTAAAAAATTCATGGATTCATTTCACAATATAGACACACTACAACAAGATAACCAATGTACCAAACCAAACCATGACAAGAGAATAATATCCCCCTTTATCATTTCCTTTGGTTATTTTTTTATTTATTAACTAATTAATTATGTCTTGGAAAATGGCCTACATGAGGATTACTATGTTTATTCCTCTTTAATTATCTATATTATATTATATTATTTTAACCCATTTTTATTACGCCTTATATATATATATATATATATATATATATATATATATATATATATATATATCCTAATTTTAAACTATAACTTTTATACAAATATATGTATTGAAAAGTTCATTTTCTCAACATCACACAATTATTTAGTCTTTAAGCAATATGTATCTCTATCACAAACAATGGGCATTATAATGTCTCACTCACATGTCAAAGGTTTTCTTTGTAGGAAACACATAGTGATTGGGCCATGATTCTTAAAGACAACATCTATGACCCGGTTGGCCACATTTTGGTATAGAACCATGGCTTGGAGATATAGAAGCATTCTTTCCATCCTAAACCTCAAAATGACTACCATATCTAACTCAAAGGGAAATGATTCTCTATGAAGGGTCTATCTGGTAGTCAAGGGTCTCATACATGGGCATGAGCTCTACAAGATAATATTGTGGTATAATACCTTGGTTTCCATCCCTAATATGCCATGGCATGGACCACAAGAGTCATCCATGGTGTGCCAATCCTTCAAAAGGTGACCATGTCCCACTCATAAGATAAAGGTTCTCTATGTAGGGTTTGCATGGTGCTCTAAAGAATCATGCATGTAGAATGAGTCCCTAAGGAAAATGGTATTTCCTTAAACCCTTACTTTTGACTCTGTTCCATGGATTACACCATCAGAGTCATCCCTAGTACCACAAATCTCAAAATGGACATTATATCATGTTTACAAATCAAATATTAAAGGATTGTGTGATGGTATGGGGTTCCATGCATATCACATGAGCCCCAAATGAAAATTTTATGGCCTAAAGAATTGTAATCTGAACCTATACCATGTCTTGATCCATGAGAACCATACTTGGTGTGCCAAAATTGAAATTTGATCATATCCCACTCACGTGAAAATGATTCCTTTTATAGGGTCTTTGATGTTGTCAGGGCCCCACATATGGCTCATGAGCTCTACCAAAAAATATTATTGTCTAAGACGATGGATTTTAGTTTTAAATGATTTGGATTATAATGAGAATAAAATGAGATACAAAAAAAACTATAGTAGATAAAAAAAAAATGGTGAAACACAACTTCTATTAATGAATAAAATAGAAAAATATTGTAGAACACAAATTGGCTAGAATGGTGGTAACTTATCTCTGAATAGAAAGAGATATATGTCAACTACACTTATTTGTAGAAATATAATACAATGGGATACAAGAATGTCCTTTTAACATAAATCAAGATCCCTAAAGTTACAAAACCCTAACCCTAGGACATGAAGCGCCAAAAGGTTTGTAGGCCCCGAGGTGGTTAGTTGTTGTGTCAACCTCCCAGGGGCACAGATTTTTCGTATTATATCCACTTGGGATTTTAAGTAGATCATTGAAAATATCTAATCTATAAGTACAATTGTTGACAAGTTTTGGGTATGCCATGGAAACCCTAGGCCCTCGAATGGCCAAAAAACATCCTTTAGGTCCAAAAAATCATAACCAAAACAATCAAGATGGAGAGTCGTGATGAGTTATTGGAAGAGGTGGGTGGCCATCGATATCCACCTAGATTAGTCCTACCCCCTTAGGATGTAATTTTCCCCATTGCATCAAATTTCCTCTGAAGATAGGAAAAATTTTGTTGAATCCGAATCTTGGTGATCTACTTGCCTTGTTGAAGTAGTTGTCTTGATTTGACAACCCGATAGTGTTGTATGTTTAGCTGGAGAGTTCCCTTCATCCTGGTGTCCATGATTTGATCTAATATATCTTATGCAATGAATTTGAGATTTATTTTTGTAGGGGGGAATTTCTCATCCACCTCCAAGGTGTCCAACAGAGGTGGTAAATATGGTCAAAGTAACTCGACATTAAATATTGGGTCTAAGCTAAGGAAAGGAGGAATACTCAATTTGAACAATTGGCTTAGGTTGATGGACAGTTGGTATGGATTGTTGGTTGTCATTTATGTCAACCCTTGGAGAGTGATATTGTAGATTGATGTCAACCCTTGGAGGATTTCGATGGCGAATTCTAGTAGCACAAAGGCATGGGTAAGGGACCTGCGTATTTTTTAGTTATAAAGGCATGAAGATCATTGAATTTACAGGTAAGACTATTCTAGATGGATATTATATGTCATGCCATTTCTAGTGATATGTGGAATGTCACATAACTCCTCGCGGTTAGATAATTATGGCCATATGAAGTTGGAGAACCCTCGTGAGTTATCTAGAAGCCTCTAGAATGTCAAAGAAGTCAAATTATTCTAGAATATCCTAGAAGAAGTTGACCAGTCAAAGTGGTTAATCATGGGTTAAGTGGTTGCAACAAGAAAACAATTAAAAATAAATCAGTTGCAACTAGATTTGGAGAGTTTACTATTTGTGTATAAAGTGGTTAAGTGGAGAAAGTGGCTAAGTGGACAAAGTTGGTTAAGTGGAAAAAGTGGTTAAGTGGAAAATTTTGGTTAAGTGGACAAAGTGGCTAAGTGGATACTTCTATAGGAAGCTACTTGGAGGTATCCATTGAGCATATTGAATATATACAAGTGACTGAGGTAACCAAAGGAGATCTAAGGCGAATTTAAGAGGGAAGGTGAAGTAAAGAAGGTCGAAATTCAAGGGAAGATAAATTATTTTGATGATGCTTTCTAAGGTATGTTATTTATAGGTCATCTCATCATTTTTGCAATAACTTTTTTTCTAGATTATTTAGACAATGAAATTTGGAGGATGTTGAGAAAACATATCCAACTAAATGTGATAAAAATGTCATCTTGTGGGTTGTTTTATTTTGGGAGTTACACTCCGCGGAAAATAGGGTTTGTGGCTAGTCTTGAAACTAGTCTAAAATAGATGTTTCGAGTAAAAACGTCATAACTTCTTCATAACAGATCCAAATTTAGTAATATCAAATGTATTGGTTAGAGTATAGTCTATAGTATGCTTTGTACCATTTTCATATCCATACAGAAATTATTCCATGCAGGGAATACTCTACAAGTTCTCTCTCTAGAATAAGACAGAATTCAACAAGGTGTGCCATTTTTTCTATAACTCCTTTATTGGGAGGTTCCAAGTAGTGAAACCTAGAGGAATTGCAGAAAAGACACTAAAGAACATTTTGTACTATTTTCAGATCTTTATTCATTACAGGTACCTAGTTATGATTATTGCAAGTTAGGGTTGCTGACTAATCCAAAATTAGTCATGTGAGACTAAAGTAAATTTTGATGAAAATGATAGTATAATTTTGTTAAAGTTAAGGAAGGTGTGTAGGTATGTGATCATATACACCAGGTCTATTACAAAGTTACAAATCAGATTTGGATGATGAAATTGATGAGAGATTTTGGTTGAAGTATGTTGTTGAAGTTATTGGTACAGATAGAGGTTGTATAACAGTGATGTTCTAACACATGGTTTGAGGTACATACTTGTGGTATAGTGTTTGAGGTATATGTGATTAGATCATATTGGTTGATGAGTATACAATGACATATTTGATAGAACAAGTTGTGACTGTGAAATATTGATTTTCTACATTTGGCATTTATATTTCAGTGCAGTTAGATGGGGTAAGGATAGGTGGTTGTATCCACCTTCTGGTTGTATCCAAAGAACATAGGGGTTTATATCCTCCTTCTGGTTGTAGCCATAGAATTGGGGAGTTGGAGATTCCCTTAGGTTGTAGCCTGAGAAACTAGGGGGTCGGAGCCTCCTTCCAGTTATAGCTAGAGAATTGAAAGTTGGTGCTTCCTTGAATGTAATTCTTGACATATAAGAAAATAATTATGTTGTTTTCTCCTGCATTAGGTTTCCACATAAATATTGGTGTATTGTGCATTGTGTGTATGTGTTTGTTATTGTTTATTATGCAATGATGAATGTTAATCCTTATGATAAAGTAATATATTGATGATGAATAGATGAACATGGTTGAATAAGTAAAAGATTATACTTTGTGGTTTAAAGGATTAATAATTGGTATAAT
>ML781198.1:102372-112584 GCA_009831015.1 Picea engelmannii | reverse complement strand
ACGAAATACCAAAATCGTACTCACTCATAAACTCACTCCATCGCCTTTGCCTGGCATTCAGATCTCTTTGAGTGAAGAGATGTTTTAAACTTTGATGGTATGTTTTGAGCTCAAAGTTTCGCCCCACAAGATAGTGCCTCCAATTTTTCAAAGATAGCATTACAGCTGCCAACTCTAAATCATGAGTCGCGTATAACTCTTTGTTCTTCTTCAACTTCCTTGACACATAGGCTATCACTCGTCCATCTTGCATTAGCACGGCCCCTAACCCTTGCTTCGAGGCATCTGTGTAGACTGTGAAGTCCTTTTCCATATCCGACACTCGTAGAATTGGCACACTGGTTAGTAACCTCTTAAGCTCAATGAATGCACTATCACACTCTACTTTCCATTCATACCTGACCCCCTTGCACTGCAAGGTGGTGATGGGTTTCGCTATTTTTTAGAATCCTTCTACAAATCTCTGGTAATAACCTGCTAGCCCCATGAAGCTTCTCAACTCATGGGCATTTTTGGCACTGGCCACTCCATAATGGCCTTTACCTTTTCTGGGTCCACATAAATTCCCTTGCCGAGAATGATATGACCTAAATAGTGGATCTCTTTCCGGAAGAAGGAACACTTCGACAACTTCCCATACAATTTGTTCTCTCTAAGGCAGGACAACACTATTCACATGTGTTCCTCATGTTCTCTTTCATTCTTGGAACAGATGAGGATGTCATCTAAAAATACTTGTACAAAACGGTCTAAGTACTTCCGAAATACGCCGTTCATGAGGCTCATGAATACTGCTGGCGCATTGGTCAATCCGAAAGGTACTACAAAAAACTCGTAATGTCCAAACCGAGTTCGAAAGGCAGTTTTTGGGATATCACCTTCCTTAATCCTTAACTAATGATACCTTGATCGCAAATCAATCTTGGAGAATACCTCTACTCCTTTCATCTGATCGAAGAGGTCATCTATTCATGACATTGGGTACCTATTTTTCACTGTAGCACGGTTCAAGTCCATGTAGTCTATACACAGTCGTAAGGATCCGTCCTTCTTCTTTACAAAAATTACTGGTGCGCCCTAAGGTGAGACACTGGGCCTTATTAGCCCTAAGTCCAGTAACTCTTTCAACTGCATTTGCAGTTCACAAATTTTTGGCACTGTCATCCGATACGAAGTCTTGGAGATTGGTTCTGCACAAAGGTTTTATCTCAATAGTAAAATCAAGCTCCCTCTCAGGAGGTAACCCTGGTAACTCATTCGAAAAAACATTCTGAAATTCTAACAATACCGGGTACTGATCCAATGAGGGTCCCTTCCTTTCATTCACTGCTTCCACTACATACAATCGACACCCTTGTCTCAAGCATCAGTTAACCTTCATGTTGATATAAAGTGGAACGACACTTTTCTTTGTACACCCTGGATTTCTATTGGTCTTCTTTCATCGTCGACACAAAGCACCCTCTTTGCAAAACAATCTACCAAAGCTTGGTAAGTTGCTAACCAATCCATTCCAATGATTAGGTCATATGCCCCGAGAGCAGTGACGTATACCTTTAACCCGATAGTACACACTCCCAGGTCTACTATACAATTATCGACACTAGGTCCTACAGCTTGTTTTTCCCCCGAAGCCATCTCAACTTGTTTAAAGTCATCGTGCTCGTAGGCTGCCAACCCACTCTTTTCTAATGCAGATGGTGAAATGAAACTATTTGTCGCACCAGAATCAAACAAAATCTTAACATTGATATGATTTAGTGTACCTAATGACTCCACCACCGTGGATTGATGTTTGGCCTCGCGGTTATTAACCATTGTGTAAATTTGGTGGCTGCTACTTGCTCTCCCCATCGGTGCCTTTCTTTCTCTATGTACGAACCCTGATTGTAACTCTGGGCAATCACTCTAGTAATGGGGTCCTCCACACCCCCAACAGGTAACATGAAATTGAACCTGTGCACTGTTATGTGACTGTCTCTGAAATGAGTTCCTTCCCCTGGAACCCCTGCCCCTACTCGTTGTTCCCTGAGATGGTTGTGGACCTGTATGCGCCGTTGGCGATGAACGAGATGTTGCACTCGCTGCCATTGAAATCCCTGCAGCTACTGTCCTTGGCACAACTTTGTTACCATATGGTGGTGGCCTTGAGCCCCCTCCCCTAGGAAATGTCCTTGGGGTCTTTCCTACGAATCCAGGGCGATGCAGAAATGTTGGTATTGTACCCTGGGTTAAGTTCATGTGTTCTTCCGCATAATGTGCATTTTCCACCGCCTCTGCTACTGAAGACAGCTTCCACATCCGCACCATATCTCTTATCTTAGGGTTCAATCCATAGACAAAGTACTCTGCCTGTCGTTGGTCATTATCCATATACGAAACATATTTGACCAGTTCCATAAATCTGATCTCATATTCTTCTACAGTTCTGTTTCCCTGTACTAAGGCATGAAATGCCCCTACCTGTTGTTCCTCATAGTGAGCTGGTAGATATTTCCATCGGAACCTCTCCTCGAAAAGTTCCCAAGATACTGTGTCTGGGGTAAGGTGCAGTTGTCTTTCCAGGTTGCCCCACCAATTCAAGGCACTATCCCTTAACTGAAAAATTGTGATCTTTGCCTTTGAGTTGGATGCATATTCCCTTAAGGAAAAACACCTTGTCATGCCTTCCAACCATGCTTCTGCACGTTCACTGGCGCGACCCCCGGCAAACTCTGGAAGTTTGATCTTCTCCAATTCTTGGGTGATGTCTTCAGGTGGAGGTCCTCCCCCTAAATCTCTTGACGCTTCTGGATTACCCGTTCCAGACGGCGGGGGTTCCACTTCAGTCCCTATCGGTTGTCGCCCTTTTAAAGTCTCATTAATGGCTTCCAATGAGCACAGTATGAGGGCTAGTTCGGGTGATGGTGGTGGTGGCGTTGGCGATGTTGGCGGTGCTTGCGACGATGCTCCCCTGCCTCGACTCCCTCAAGTCCTGACCATCCTGTATGCTTTGACCTACATCAACCAAAGTTGTCAGGGAGAGTTCCAGGATGTTTCAAATTGGTGCTACTCAAACTAGAAATAGGGTTAGGCATAAGTTTTATTTACTTGTCTGTAAACAGACATTACTCCTTTAGGGGATTGGCTAGGTTAGGATTAGGATTAAGTGTCTAAGCTTGATTTCTTCACCCCTATGAAAAAAAAACTAATGGTTCCCTTGCCCTGTAGCTACGCTAGCCTTGCGCCATACCCGCCAATTCCTATGCTTGCCCTCCTAGTGCATATGTCGCCTCCTCCCCACCTGTCCTAGTCTAAGTCATTTTAACTTTTTTCTTATAACTAAATATCCTCCGATGCTCGACTCAGGAGCTTTTCCTTGGCGCCTAGTATTTGCGTTGTCGATTGCTACATTGAGATTTAGCATTGAATTTGATTGGTGGAATGGAGCGGAGGGACTTGGTGCTTGGCTTGATGAGTTGTGTGTAAGGTCTCACAAGCCTGACGCTTAGATAATCGGAGATTATTCTTCAAGCTAGTACCTTGCTATTATTGATAATTAAACTATTTATATGCGAATTTATTTGTAAAAGTGATATGTGTGGCGCGTTGGTGTTATTGCTCTTCTTAAGGCGCGTTGCTTGGTGGGTGGTCTTGGGTTCAAAACCCATAGACTCCATATCACCCTTCCTTTTGTAATTTAATTAATGTTTTTTTTATACAATCAGTTTAAATTAATTTATTTAATTTTAAATCCCTAATTCGAAATAAAATCTGATTTATTTAATTTACTTACTAATCACCTAGCTAATCCTTAATTCAATTAACCACTTTAATTAATTAATCTTCCTAATTATTCTCATTTAATTGATTGATTAATTATCACTAGTAAATGTATTTAGATTTAAATACTATTGTTATTATATAATTAATTTTTAACCTCAATTAAACATTAATATTTTAATATTTAATCTAAATTAAGCATTAAAATTTTTAATATTTAATATTTAATATAAATTAAACATTAATATTTGATATTTAATATTTAACCTAAATTAAACATAAAATAAGGAAAAAAAAATATTTAAAATAATAAATGAATTAAAAAAAATCTAGAGTCGGGCAGTGGGTCCTCGCACGAGGCCCACGTGCCCCCTCCTTCCCGCTTGCTCTTCATACCTAATCCTTAAACCCTACACCTGCCATCTCTCTTTCTCAACCCTAACTCCACGCGCCCAACCCTTCCTTAATCCTATCATTCGACCACCTCTCCATTATGCTCTCTCCCTCGGCAGGCTCACTCTGCATCTCTTCTTCATCATACCAGCGTTGTTTAACCAATTCATCTCTGAGTTTCGGTTGGTGCATTCTCACCCTAGCTCATTTATACTCCAGTGCATTGTTCTGGTTGCAATCACCATGTGGGAAGATCATTGTGTTGAGGAGCAGTGCTGGTACTGGCTGCTGGTTGTTGTAGTTTCTTGGCAGTGGCGCATTTGTAGTTGTAGTTGCTATGGGTGCGGGAGTCACGGGGTCAAACCCACGGGCTTCTCCTCTATACACATATATTTATACATGTGCGCGTTTTGGGTTCCTTTTTTTTGTTTTGCAGGCCACGTAGTGCATACAGTCGGAATAGGGCGAAGGAATGTTACCCATGCTCGTGCTTACTCTGATGCTATTGAACTGCGAACTACGCTGGTGTCCGGGTTATCTATTTATCAGTCTGCAGGAGGCTTTCACTACATCCGGAGAGTCTAAAGTACTATCTGAAGTGAGTGCGTAACTGGAAAACGACTTTGGAAATGAGAACTCATAGGTGTCGGTTAAGCCGACTTCATGAAGGTTGTGTTCTGTAGTAGTAACCAGAAAAGAGGGTGCAACAGTATGTCGGAAGTGAAAGCTGAAGGTATCATTTTCATTTTATTGTTGCATTTTCCGTTTCTTTTTTCTGGTAACATACTCTTTCTCTCCTTGTGGTTTTATTCCTACCACTCTTTAGCATGATTAAATATAGTAGTTATAAGCATGCACTGAAAATTTCTTTAAAGCAAAGAAAGAAACATCGTGAACAAGCATTCATACCCAGTTAACACAGTAATTTTTGTGAAAAAAAAAATTCTAGTGTCTATTCATAAAAAGTGATAGTTTTAGAGCTCAAAATAGGTTGTTACCCGCTTGCCACCTGCGGCTTTCAAGTTTCTACATCAGAGTCTTTGAATCCTTTGTTTTGCTTGTCGTTGTCTCACAATTTAGGGTTTATACAGGCAAATGTTGTGAATACTTTGTTCTGTCTTTCCTGGCCCCTTTTCTTTTCTTCTCATGCTGCTCCCTTGTCCAGGAAAGTTGTTGGCCAATTGCATGTTCGTTGGTTGTTTGGTGGTTACGCTCACATGGTGCCAATGTAGCATTTTCCATTTTCTTTCCTGGTCCTTTTATGGATCAGACCTCCCAATTTTGAAGGCTTTTGGTCCCATAAAAATTCAATTGAGTTGGTGGGCTACAGTTGCATTCCATTCTAAAAATGCTATTTGGAAACACTACCTCTGGCGCTTGACTACCTTGTGGTTTCATAACTATCATTACAAGTTGCTTACTTGCATTGACTAATCTCTTGACTTGATTAGACGAAACTAGAGATATATTTTTTTTCTTACCCTAATAGGCATTGACTAGAAATGTCTTTCCATCTTTAATCTGTCTATATTTATGCAGTATTCTAAGGTCTAGGGCATCATGATCCAAATAAGGGTTTCCAAGCACTACGTCACAGATATCTCATGGGTCTACATCATATTCTATTTCATCATTGACGGCATCGAGATGGTAAATCTGAACTTACAATTGCCTTGTGACTTGCAGTTTGTTTTCTCTGTGGAACTATCCCAATGGATAGGCTTTTGTATGCTTATGAGTTTTCAATCCCAATTTCCACAGCAATGCCTTCAAGATCAGATTCTTTTTAGATTGTTTTATTTTGGTAAATTTGTTTTTACATTTTCAATATGTATTTCATTTATTTTTATTTTGTATTAAAATTTTTGTGTTTGGTTTGCAGGTTAGGCGGAGCTAGAGTTGGAGCTGGGAAATTGGCCCATAGGCCCATATTTCAAACTAAGATGCTCTGATACCATGTGTAATGACTTAAAATAAAAATTTGATATAAATCATTTCAATTGCACAAATAGATTAATCACCAGAACATATAAATTTAATTGAGCTAAACATATTAGCTTACGGACAGCCTCATAATACATCATATTCCTTAAATTTCATAAAACAAATTCATAAATTAACATACTTGGGTCTGATGTTAACCCTCCACTTTCCACTTGCCTAGTTGACCGTTGCTGAATGGTGTAAACACTGCCCAAAACCTTGTTCCACCCTGCCAACTAGAACAACTTCCTAGCTCTAGGATGTCATATGGATATCCTGGCCCCCGTGCCCAAAACCTTCATCAAACCGGTGCCTATACTGATCCAATCCGACTACAGAACTCAACTCTCCTCTGTGCAATCCAAGAGAGACCTTCCCCCAAAATTCCCGTAGAATGGTAATGCCTCCTCCGTAAACCTCCTCCCCTCATATTCCTCCTTCACCACCCTCCTTTCATTTACTTCCTTACCTACCCATTTATTACCTTATCCCCTCATAATTAATATCTTATCCCTTTATATTCAATGTCTTATCCCTTTCCGTGTACGTAAGTTTTTTAACAAATTAACTTATAATTTATTATCCTCATTAATTTAATACCCATGTCAATGAATGTAACATATAATTGATTAATCAATTAATTAATCAAATTGCAACCATTAATTAATCAATAAATATTTAATTAGTATCTTTATACCAATCTTGTTTAATTAATACCATGTTAAGACAATTAATCCCCTAATTAATTTTTACTTAATAATCCTTAAACATTTATTCAACTAGGTTTGTTACACCATCGACAATCGACGATATCTCCGTATATTTTATCCTTGTACAATTATTTACTGCAAACATGTTTTCAATAAAATAACATAAACGATACAATGATAAATACACACATTACACAGATATTTTCCCCCTGGAAACTCAAACTGGGAAAACTAGCATATTCTATATTCATTCACCATACATTTTTTACAATACAATATACATATAGGATCATGTGGTATCCAAAACCCTAATCCAATAACCCGGATTATTCAACAACTCTAATTCGTTCACCGGAAATAGAAAACCAATGGTGAAAAGCCATGTGTTGAAAAACCACCCAAAAATGAGTGCAAAAAACCGCCCAAAGAAAACATTTCTAGGGAACTGCCCCCGAAACCCCATGCAAGGGGGCTTCTGCCCCCCTGTGACCCCCTCGGGAAAGGGAGTGCTCCAACCCCCTGTACACCTGGTGCAACATAGACACTAGTTCTAACCATGCAAAGAATATAACGCATACCTAACACTCTCTTGGTCGAATGAAACACTTTGCATATTTCACCAGCCTAACCATCGGCAATCGACGATCTCTCTTGGTCGAGTGAAATACTTTGCCTATTTCATCAACTTGACCATTAGTGATCGACGATATCTCTTGGTCAAACGAAACACTTCATCGATTTTGTCGACCCAACCATCGATGATCGATGATTTATCTTGGTGAACCGATTGAACTTAGAAATGTGTCGACCAATTCTTCGATGGATTTGGATCACGGATATTGAGATCTAAATACGTCTCATCCATTGATCTTTTAAACTTTTTCAAACTTCTCCAATCCTGAAAATGAATCTCAACCATGGATCTTTAATGTCTAAATGATCTGGGCCGTTGATTTTCCAAATTCTACAGTCACTATTAAAACGGAAATTTGACCTCCCGAGCCAAATTTAACTTTGCAACTTATAAATTGAAGCCCTTGACCATCTCTTCGACAGTTTTGAGGGCAATTTCAACCTAAATTTTCTCACAAATATGGGGATTTCACTCTGGTCTCAAAAATTTCCCTAAATACATCATAGATCCAAAATCTGTAACGAGGAATTCACCAAATTCGCATTATTCCTTGGCCCATATGAATCCATTGTTGAACCAAAAGATCTAATACCACTTTGTGATGTGCCCCACTTCTAAACCCAACAATTAATTTTTTCTTTAAATCTTACTCTATATTAAGAACCCTTTGTCACACATTCCATTGATAAATGTTTTCATCATTAAACCCCAAAACCAATTTATGAAATTGATGAGACCTGTCCTCTCAATAATCCACCAACTCATCCTCATCCATGGTCAAGCTCCCTACTCATCAAGTTATTTATTTTTATTTATTGCATGTTGTTATCCGAAAGTAGTAATCTTATATGAAAGGCGTCCATTACATTTTTAAAGTAATACTCTTATATGAAAGAGGCATCCATTACATTTTTCACATTATCTTACTGTCTACTTATACATATCGTTATATCATTCAAAATATTTCATCCTCACTTTATCACAATATCTTCTTATTATAATTTTTTTTTTTTAAGTAAGAAAAATATATATTAAGTGCCTTCCAGAAGCAGAGTTTCATGGAAAAGTACAGAGATGTTCATGCTGAGGGTGCAAGACTGCCCCAATAGAGGGGAAACCAGTCCATTTAACCCAAGCAGTCTCATAACTTAACAGAACTAATGTTTATCAACTGAAACAAAAAGTTTACATCTAAGACTTCCATATGCTAGTGAAAAAAGTTGACAGAGAAAATTGTTGACCATCTAAGATACGACAGATAAGACTAACAAGCTAGACACCTGGAGCGAAGTCGGGCCACTTGTCCTGGAGGTCCCCTGGCTAGGGCTCCTCCTCCACGTATGTAGGCTGATCTGCCCAGATTCTTTCACCCCCCACGATGCCCACGGTGGCTTCGGCTTTGCTCTCTCGTTTTGCATCTGTTGTTGCACCCGTCGCTGCCCCTGTTACTGCACCCATCACTGTACCTGTCGCTGCAGCCGTCGCCGCGTCTGGCTCCTCCATTGGAGCATCCTCAGTCGAGCTAGAGGTGAAGGAGCCCTGCAAAGAAGTGAGAGTCCGAAGGAAAAGGTCCACTTTGGCTCCAGTTTCTTGAAGACGATAATTAAGGTCCTCCACTCCCTGGCGGATACCAAATACCCGGTCATAGAGGGCCGCCAAACTATCCCACATCTGTGCATTGGTGAAGGGGCCACGGGGGAGAGGTCCAACACCACGAGAAGCATGCTGAGAGTGCTCAACGCCACCCATAAAGACCAAGAGGTCAAAGTCGTACACTGGGTCGAAAGGAGTCACAAGAGGGCTACGAAGATGTTGCTGGGGAGAGCTAGGCATCCTGGGCACCAATTCCCTGCACATAGATTGCAAATGCGTCCTATCATGAGAATATGCAGATAAGTGCCCAGACTGGTGACGGGGAGAGGAGCTAATGGAAGGTGATTCGGAGGGGGAGATTGAGGATCGTCGAGGCTTCCAGGGCGAGCCCCGCCTCAGTCTTCCCCTTGGACGAGTCATGGTCCAACCAATACTGCGAGCAGAGGCAGTCCCAAATGCAGGACGGGGATGAAGGGTCAAGGAGTAGATAGGGCGGAGCTCGAGCCAGGAAGTTCTAACAGGGTCACACCATTTCCACTGCAGAGCAAGCTCTGCGGGAGACCGACAACAACAAATAACCAACATTGCAATCCAAGCCATATCAAAATGTCGAACGGGAGGGATGCCTGTGTTAAATCCTGCATTAATGCCCCTTCGCGTCATATTGAAGGTTTAATAAATTATCAGGGGGGTGGCACGGGCCCTTCACGTGCCCCTGTGTCCTGGTGGCTACTGTTCACTCCCACAAATCGCCGCGTAGAACGCACTACCACCCCATCCGGGGGGACATCCACCATTCTAGCTTTGTGAAGACACTGCTGGAAGATAGGGTGATCCTGATCTTGATCTGCATTGCATTGGAGGTCTGATCCCGTCCAAGTGGTACCCAGGTTGGCGAGCTCATCCGCCACCTGGTTTGCCTTTCTCCTGACGTGTGCGGGAATGATAACTAGATTAGGATGCAGTAGTCCAGCAATGGTCTGAAGGCCGTGAGACAGTCTCCAGCTAGGCAAAATGTTGTCTGGATTTGCTCCATTTACTAGTCTATGCAGAAAGCTTATGATGAGTTGAGAGTCCCCTTCGACGAGTAGCTTGGTGAAATTGTAATCAATAGCCAATTGGAGGCCTTTTATCAAA
>ML781198.1:86732-102322 GCA_009831015.1 Picea engelmannii | reverse complement strand
GGGGGGGGGGGGAAGCTGGAGGAGGGTGGAGAGGTGTCCAGTGCCTGAGGACAGGGAGTTCAGAGGAGAGACATGCTAAGTCTGCGCTAGACCAAGTTCGAAGATACAGAGTTTCCAGGATGCTGCGTCAGCATTGTTGCCAGCATTGCTGCCAAGGAAGAGAGAGGTTCCTGAAGAGTCTTCGATTCCTTTCTTTCCAAATTTGCCAAAGGATAAAGCCTGGAAGAAGTTGCCAGATGTGATTGAGGAAGGGCGAATGGAAGGCCACATCTCTCCAATTCACAAGAGTTTCTAGGATGCTATCCCTAAGGCAGTCCGAGGTGTGCATAATGAGTGCCGCTTGATCCCAGATTTGGGCTGTGTAAGGGCAAATATTAATGAGATGATTCATAGTTTCTTCTACCTCTCCGCAAAGTATACATATAGAGGGCCCTACAAATCCTCTTTTCAGGAGATTGTCCCAGGATAGGATGCTTGAATGTGAGACCAACCAAAGGAAGAGAGTTATTTTCGGCCAATGCTTTAGATTCCAAATTTTTTGCCAGATCTTTGAAGCTGGGAGGGGGTCTGTGTGAGTTTTAATTTGGTAGGCTTCTCGTGTGCTGAAGGAGCCCTGTGGGGCTGCCCATTAAGAGGGTGTCATATACAAACTAGCTATGCGAGATAGGGGAGAGAGATGTCGTGCAGGGGTAAACCTGCCAGAAGGTTGTTTTCCAAGGCTGCTTGAATAGAATGACTGAGACCTTCGGCCATGATTATGAAATGAAAAGGGGACAAGGGGTCTCCCTGTCTAATCCCTCTTCAGGGAGAGAAGGGTTTCGAGGGGACACCATTGATGAGAAGAGAGAAGAAAGCCGAGGAGGTAAGATTAAGGATGCAAGTGACCCAGTTTTGATCAAAACCAAATGCTAGAAGCATGGCTCGCATAAACTCCCAGCTGAGCTTATCAAAAGCCTTAGAGAGGTATAATTTGAGGAGCATACCTGGGGTCTTGGTTTTTTGTAGGGAGTGGATTACTTCATGTGCTAAGATTACGTTGTCCATGATTTGTCTGCCCTCGACACAGCTGGATTGCTCTGGAGAGATGATTGCTGGTAAGATCGGCTTGAGCCTTCGAGATATTACTTTTGTGAGGATTTTATAGATGACATTACAGAGGGCAATGGGTCTATACTGCTTGGGCCGATGTGCTTGTCCTTCTTTGGGGACCAAGGTGAGGAAAGTTGCATTAAGAGCTTGTAGGACCTTTCCAGTGGCCCATGAGTCTTCCAAGATTTCCCATACCTCTGTTCGGATCATCGGCCAGCAATAGTGAAAAAAATTGCTGGTGAAGTCGTCCGGTCCAGGAGCTTTACACTTGGGGGTGTCCTGAAGCGCCTGGTCTACTTCTTCAATAGTGAATGGTCGGAGAAGGGCCGCATTTTGATCTTGAGTTACGAGGGCTGGCACATGCCTTGTGATTTTCTGAATAGCTTCCTGTCAATCTTGGATGGGTTCTGTAAGGAGGTCTTGAAAGCACTTGATTAAAGTTTTTTCCATATCAGCATGTGAGTGGATGGTTTCCCCTTCATTCGAGATGAGATGTGTGATCTTGTTAGAATGCCTTCTCTGAATAGCAGTGCGATGGAAGAACTTGGTGTTGCGTTCCCCTTCCTTGAGCCAGAGAACGCGCGACTTTTGTTTCCACAGGATCTCTTCTTGTTTCTTCCTATCTTCCATCTGCTGGTTCACTCTTATTTCTTGGTCTTTTAGCTCATCCATTAGCCCTTGCTCCCTGATCCACTGCTGGATCTTGCCCATCTGCTGCATTAACTCTTTTTGGGAATCGAAGATGCTGCCGAAGGTGTGTTTGTTCCAGAGTTTTAGTGTTTGCTTCAGATTCTTTATCTTTTGCTAGAATCGGTACATTTTGGAGCCATAGGGGATCTCCGCTTGTCTCCACCAATCTTGAATATTTGTTTGGAAATCAGGGTGATCTAGCCAAAACTGTTCAAACCAAAAGGGTTTTTTCCCAGGCGTCGCCGGGACATCCACCCAAAGTTGAATAGGCCAGTGGTCTGAACCAGAGAGATTCAGGATAGTGGATTCCATTGCCACCCCGTCTAGCATGAGTGATTCCGAGACAAGGAAGCGATCCAGTTTGTAGGTAATTTGATGCACCCCCGTCCTTCTGTTTGTCCAGGTGTAGAGACCATTTCTAGCCTCCAGATTGATGAGGTGAAGCTCCTCTATTAGGCTATTGAAGTCGCAAAAGTCTCGATCCAATCTCCTTGACCCGCCTTTTTTCTCCATCAGGGTGTGTATGATATTAAAATCTCCACCAATAATCCATCTATTGCACTGTGTGAGACTGGAGGTGTAACTCAGGCTCCAGAGAAAAGCTTGCTTGTCCCCTGGGTTAGCCAGGCCGTAAACATAAGTCATATGCCCGGGTCGATTTGAGCCAATGAGCCTGTACTCTACTGTGATAGTCCATTTGGTAGCACAAAAGTTTTCCATCAGCACTACGTTGGTGTTCCATAGGATAACCAGTCCTCCAGCTGTTCCTGTGGCATCTACAGAAGCTACTCCTCCTTTTTTCCAGCAGTAGGGGAGTATCCTGTCCATATCCTCTGAGGTGCATTTTGTTTCCTGTAACAGGACAATGTCCGGTGTTTCCACTAAGATCATTTCCCGTAGCATTTTTTGCTTGCTATGACCATTGAGACCTCTGATGTTCCAGGAGATAATCTTCATGATGATGGAGGGGTGGGGAGAGGAGGGAAACTGTCCGAGATCAGGTTGATCTACCCTGAGTTCACCATGAAGTTTCCTATCTCTTGTATAAGCTTATTTGTAGATTTCCTCCCTCTTTTCTTTTCCTCTTTCTGAACTTTGTTTGGGTTTTTAGATTCACTGCCTTGGATTCCCAGGGCTTTGCCAGCTCGAGCTGTAGATCCTGCTGACGAATTAAGGAATACTTTATGTACCTTCCTCAGTTGATCCCTAGGTATGGTGTAGATATTTTGGTGCCGGTAGGCGTGCTCCAAGTGGTCTAAATCCACCCCGGCAAGATCTTGTTCCTCTAATGCCATTTCTTCGTCCCCATCTTCTATCTCCTGCAGGTATGGCTATTCCCGGGGTAGGCTCAGGGAAGGGGGAGCAGGTGTGTTAGTCTTAGGGGGTGGGATAATACTATGGCTCTTGGTTTGGGGTTGATTGTGCAGGGAGGGCTCGTGCGGGTTTGCATTGGTTAAGGGGTTTTCGGGCTGATCTTGTAAAATAGCGAATTTATTGCTGGTAGAGGGATCTTTACTTACCTGGGTCGCTTGTTTTTTGTTCCCCTAGTGCCTTCTTCCTGCTGTTTGTACGAAGCCCTCCTTGACTTTGTCGGTATCTAGGTTTTCCTCCTTGTGAACTGTGTTGAGCGGGCATTCTCTGAAGAGATGACCATGTTCGTGGCATTTCCTGCATCGGAAGGGAATGTGCTCATAGTCAATGGTTTGAGACCAGTCCTCGTCGTGGTACTCCAGCGTAATGGATCCTGGAAGAGGCTTAGCTATGTTCAGGTAAACACAGATTCGTGCATATGACGTGTATCTCCGCTGCTTGGTGGCTTCCGAGGACTTTACGTAGATGTTGATGGTGTTGTCGATTTCTGCAAGGACCTCTTCCAGCCAAAATTCCCGAGGGAGAGAATACAACCTAATCCATACTGACGCATGAGAAAAGTCTTCTTTTTCAGGGCTGAACTTTTCTGTCCAGAATCTCAGGAAGAGGCCAGCCGAGTTGTAGAAATATGGCCCTCCATCAAAGATACGATTGCGATCTTGTAGGTTATGGAAGATGATAGTGAAGAATCCTTTGGAGCCCAGCTGTAGGTCATAATGGCCCCTTGGCTTCCACCAATACTAGATCCATTTGATAAAATCTCTCTCAGAGGGCCAAAGCCCTAGAAACTTTCCTACCAGGGCATTGTCTCTCATGTATTGCTTCTGCTCCTCTATGCGCGGTGAGCTTACTACATATTTTGGGGCATGAGGCGCCTATGGAATACATTTTCCGGAAGTCCAAGGGGCCGAAGATTTTGCAGAGGCCGCCTTCTTGTCAGGATCAATATCCATTTCTGGATCCTTAAAAGTCCCCTCCGCTAGAAGCGTCGCGCGCATGTCGGGAGGCATCTCAAACGTTGGCCTCTTCACTCCCGCTGCTGCATTTTCGTTGACAATAACTTGGTTGTAGGAGATGCCAGTCGACGCCCCCTCTCTATGATTCGGGGGCCCCTGTGGGGCAGCCATTGGTTGGACACAGATCGTGGCGGCTGCGGTTTCCAAACCCTAGTATCAGAGCGAACTTAGTCCCTCCCAATCCAATGCTAAAAAAATGGAATTCCACCTAGTCCTATATCTTCTTATTATATTCAAAGTAGCTTTACAACTTAAATAATTTATACACACCTAATCTAATACTTTTATTTTTCATTTGTTATATTATTCAAAATATTTCATTATCACAATATTTTCTTATACACACATCTCATCTAATACTTTTATTTTTTTCATCAAAATGATACTTTTATTTTCATAAAAAATGATTTAGAAACAAGTCTAGCGAACTATGCAGATTGCCATGGAAAGAGAATGATTATTGAGTAGGAGGTTGTGATTTTGTTCTTATTTTGTGCTCTTTATTCACATAAATGTTTCTTAATTCCATCTTTTCATGGTACTTTGTTTTGTTCTTCCTGAGTCTCCCATATATAAAATATTAATATATTTTAAGATTATTTTTTTAGATATTTAGCAAAACATATTTCAAAATTTTTACGAGTATGATCAATTATTTTAGTATGAGAATTTAATATTAAAGTAAGTTGGTGCAAGAAAAATGGTTATACAGAGTAGAAGTTCCTTGTGGATGGAAGCACTGGATAGAGAAGACATAAAAGTGAAGGGATGTATTGCAATGGTGAGTATGTATTTACTATCTATATTATGTAGTAGCATTGAGTTTTTGATTTGTAATAATACATCACATATTATTAGAATAATATAAGTGAAAAATCAAATAGGGAGAAAGTTTAGTGTACTAATTAATAGCACAAGAGAGAATAATTGGTTAGATGGTCAACTTCATGATTGGGATTAAGCTTCTAGAATCCCCTCATATGCCCATTTTTTTCTCTTAATGGTGTGGTCAAAGATGAAACAAAAACATGGTCATTGAAAACCCTTTACACAAACTAAACCATGTAAAAGTAATGATATTTGCCCAATGTGTAGAAAGATAAATCAAGAATGTCACATGGGCTACTATCTTAAGGAAAGGCATAATATTTTATGAAATATTTTGACACTCTTAGTAAAGGAGGAAAGCTTTCAAGATGGAAAAATAAAACCAATGAGAGACCCCGTGATGGTTGGTACAATGAAGAATGCAAATCAACATACAAAATATGACTAAATGTCAATCGAAATGAGGGGATGCATTGGATGAGTGAATACAAAAAACTTATAAATAGGGGTAAAATAGAATTTCTTAGAAAAATATGAGTTAATTAGCACTGCAACTTGTCATCTTAAAAAAAAATTGGAAACAATTACATTCACAAAGCTTGCAACTATGGGAGATAAATAAGGAATAAATGATAGAATATATACATGAACTTAATGAGAAAAACATTAATGAAAATTATTCCAACATGCCTTTAGAGGAAAAATAATATAGGTTATTTCATAAGAAAATATAGAGGTAGACATTAAGCATCTTGCTAAGGGAAAAGACCCTTAATCCTCATAGTTTAATATTGGAATGGATAAATGGGGAGGCACATTTTTTCATGTACTTCTCAAGGATATATATTCAATCAATTCATATGTCATAAGTATCCTATATAATGGTAAGGTAGAAAAGTGATACATGTTCACATTTAGATGGTAATATAAATAAGGTAAGAATCTACATAACTAATATGGTTTATAGCATATTTTTCAAGTTATTTGGCACCATTCTAGAGTCAAAAATAAGTAAATGGACACAAGAAAAAAAAATTAGGGATCCTTCTCAAGTTGGTTCTTGATCTAAGAATTGAACCATTGACCACTTGGTAACTCTTAGAGTTGTTTCTAAGAAAGGGTGAGGGAAGGATAATAGTAGCTAGATTTGTTTTCCCACTTTTTCCAAAGATTTTGATATAGTCCTTTGAATTAAACTTTGAGAAAGAATGGAGAATGTAAGAATTCAAGTTGAGTGCATAGAAACAATTTTCTGCTTATATGAACAGGTCATTGTAGGATTGGTGGTACCCATAAATGATAAAAATGGAAGCAAGAAAGTCAAAATCAATAATTATATAGAAGTGAAACAAGAATGTTCCTTCTATCCAAAAATTGGTTACACTAAGAATATTACGATCACTATGAATGGTGAAAAACTGGAGGTGGTTCCTTCTTGGGTTGTCTATTTATAAATAGAACACTTATCTAAAAAAACATGTAATAAGAGGCATCAAGACCCTTTATTCCATGTAAAAATAAATGTAGATAAATTCAATTGTGAAGTTGGAAACTAAGAAGACTACTCTTCACAACATCTTACAAAAAATAATTTTATAGGATGATCTAGGTTTGGGAAGCCTTACAAGAACACCATGGAAGAAAGTTAAGAGATTTCAAACATTGTTTTTATTAAAAAATATATGAATTAAAATACAAACCTTTATCATATGATCTTATTCTTATTCAAGTATGTTAGCATTCTGTTGATTTATGACATATAAATTCAAAATAAGGCATATTGATAACAGGTTGACCGACCATGGGTTATGTTAGCACTATGTAAATCTGTTCGGATGAATAGACAAATGACAGAAGTAACTACTTCAACCTACTTTAGATCTAAAAACTAGTCGGTTCAACTCAGAGAGGGCTCTCTCGTGTCACTTGATATATATATGGAAGTCAGTGGCTACATTTGGTTTGTTTTGGGGGTTTAATAAAGTTGTTGAAGAGATGAAGATGACCTTTGGGCTATGGGGTCAAGAATGTAGGATGCATTTCCAAATCGTGAAAACAATCCAGAGGAAAAGGCTAAATGAGGAAGTGAATTCTGAGTTTATGCTTGAAAATTTTAGATGGTATCAGAAGAAAAGAAACACACAACTATTATCAGAGGATTATAGTAATGAATTTTGAAATGGTTTAGAAGAGATGAACACAGTCTAAATTGTCAAGCCGAGAGCATCGAATAATGAATTATGGACTTTTAGTTTCTAAATTTAGACAAAAGAAAGTAAAATGAAAATATAAAATAACAAGAATCACATAATATGAGAAAAAACGAGACTCATAACACCACCAATTAGAATCTTTTCATAAAAAGTCCCAAAATTTGCCTCTACACCCATGTGTTCATTCCATCCCCAGAGATTTATAAAGTTTTCTTGCACAGAGGGCGGGCTCCTCTTTTCTCCATCCTTCTATATTCGTGAGGCCAAGCATATATAGAGGAATTTCATATGGAATTTAAAACGTTCCAACTTCCTCATAATTCTAAAAATAGATATGAGTGACAAAAAGGAAGAACAGTTGCATTATTTAAAGGGACCGTTAGTAATTTGTCTGTCATATCAGGACTCCCTTCTCTTAAGACGACATCTATCCAAAACTATTTGAAATACACAAAAATTTTACCTGAGGATTCACCTCAGCTTGGCGATTTCCTCCTCCAGGGTACTCCACCAATTGGAATTTTCCCCGACGCTCTCTATCATCTCGGTTTTGGCCCATGATTTCCTCCTTTTTCTCCTCCTCTTCTTTGTGGCTAGGTGGCAGGTGTTGTATGCATGTTCATTTATGACAAGATCCCTTATAACGGGGTTTAATCTTACTCCCGACTCTATCTCAGTTTCAGGTTCGGTATGAAATTTAGTCACCTACATCTGCAAGAACCATCTTTCATTCTTACTTATTGACCTGCCTGGCACCTTAGCTGAGAACCCAATTGCGCCAGACGTCGTTTGACAGATATTATCCATGCTTTCCGAACTTCGCAGAGACCTTGATTTGGCCACCCTTTGTGTTTACAGAATTCAAGAGAAAAAGTCGAGCTTGTTTTTCTTATGCATAAGATGACAATTTCCCAGAATAGGATAAAATGACTCACATCTGAGATGTTGATGTTCTATGTACTTTGCTCACGAATTACTGTCACAGTACCTTGGTGTGCCACGCTTCATCAATCCATTTCGAATGATGAGCCTCGAGTTAGTTATGCGACGATGTCCTTTTGGTACGTCATCCGGGAAAGTACCTGGACCAGTGATGTGAGGTGATCTGACCAACCGCCATCTTCCCCGCGAGATATTGACATGAAGTTTTGAAACACGTGACATCGGGGCCATAGGAAAAGTGGTTTCGGGCAATCCGTTGTCTCCCTCAATGCGTGTGTAAGAGCGCCACATGTTCCCCGTTGAAACCAGAGTTGTTTTCCCTGGTCTGCCTTCGTGATGTTAAGTTTCGTGCTATTTGTTTGTCCGATGTAGGCTTCGATTATAGATCTGAGATTCTTCAAGATCGACGACCCGCCAAGCTACTCCCTTCCCACTTCCGCTACATTAATTCACACGTCATGGAATATAGCTGAGAGCCTTGAACTATCGTTCCTCACTGTGGTATAGCGTCTCGCTAAACTTTAGAAGTTTTTAGATCCCGATAAAAATTGTTAGGGTGATAACATTGGCTCCAACTGGGGATGTTATCCTCTCAACGAGGTAGCACAAAAATCGTAGACCCGGTTCTTGATCCATGGGGTTGTTCCCCAAAACATGTGTGTGTCCTACTCCTACCAAGCTCTGTGCACTGCTTCCAACTGCATGGGGGATGTCTGAGTGCATTATTGAAAACTGACTGCATCTAGTGCTAGAAAACTCAAACTAGAAAAATGCTTGACCGACAAGCTTATTTGCACATCCCTACCTACCCTAAAACTTTTGGGATGACCACTCGCTTAGGTGATGCTAAAGTGCCAATGTAGCCAATCAAGCAATTGGTTTCCTGACTTTCCTTTCACATTTTTCTCAAGCTAGTCGAAAAACGTAAAGGATGGCGGCTGAAAAAAGAAATTGAATCCAAAATTTGAGCTTATGAATGAAGAAAATTCATCCTTCACTGAAGACTATAATAGGATCACCATCGGATCTTGAAAATCATGGAAAAATCATTTCTCTCTGATGAGCAAAAACCAAAAGGCAAGTATCTTTCATCCGTGTTAGTTGTTTTTGCTCTATTTCTTTTGTTCCGAGAACATCTTCGAATGAAATGGCGATGATAGGTTTGTCTGCTTGGCCATGCATATCAACAAAAATATTCATATATTCTCGAACATCTTCAAATATGACAGCCATATAATATGCACCAAGGTTATCCTCTTGTTCATCAAACAACTCTGATGTGGTTTCATTAAATTTCTGGAAATTTGTTTGAGGACAACCACTTTGACTTTCCAGTGAATATATAGAAAAAAGTTCCTGCTCATGCACTACTTCATAGTCCAGAGCTCCCGCGGATGGATTTTCAAAACCCTGATTTTCAAATGACTTGAATAAAACCACTCCCTCTTCATTATCTTTCTGATGGACAAATGACATACACTGCTTCATCTATGTCATTTGTTTCTTTATTTCTAGAAACTTCCATAGATGCAATTTCATAATCTTCATCCATGTCTATGTTGCTTAAAAATTTAACCACGATGCCATTCTCAAGGGAAGAGAAAATACTCTGAAACACCTTTTCACGTTGAGAATCCATAATGATTTCGGGATGGAGAAAATGACCTTGAACAATACTTTCTGGAGCAACTTCTTCTTCCTTTTCAGGATGATAGTTGAACATAGACTGCAAATCTGAGCTGACATAACCCTTTATGTGATTGTCCATAGAATTATCATCACCATTTTGTTCATGCTTGGAGGATCCCTGTCCTGAGATACTACAAATATTTTTCTTCAATAATTCGAAAGAAGCAAAACATAATGGTAGGGTTGTCCTACCTAATTTGAAACTGTCTTCAATTTCATTGCCAACATATGGTTGTATTTCAGCACAAGCAATAGGGTCTCCAAACGCATGAAAAGAATGTTGCGACATCTTGTCATTATGCTCCATTGATCTGGCGTGGCTCTGCATAAGCAAAGATTCTTTTTCTTCGATGATGATTTTAGGATTTTCTTTCAGCAATTTGAAAGAAGAAAAGCATAGAGGTAAAGAATTCCCTTCGACCGATTCAATACTTTCTTCTTTGTAATTGTGATATGCAGCTCGATTGCTTTCATTATACTGTTGAAAAGGAACATTTTTTGATAGAGAACATGTGGTTGATTGTTCCAGGGGGTCAACATCGTAATCGTCATATTCATCATATATAGACAAATCATTAACATATGCCATGTCATCTAACAAGAACAAACTTAGCACATCAACCTGTTCTTCAACAAGCTTCTTTTCACACTCATATTCTTGACTATCGACAAATGAATACATAAAACAATCAGCCCTCTACTCATCATGGAATGGATCAACACCTCTTCTTCCGACAAGTGGGATGTAATTTTTTGCAAAATCATTAGCATTGGAAACTTCAAGAGGACCCATGATATTGTCAATTCTATGCTCAAGATTCCAATCAACTATTTTTTGTTCATTTTCACTTTCATGTCCTTGAACATTCAACCCTTCATTTTGGGATTGTTTACATGCTTGGATGTTGTGTTGAATGTTTTGAGCATCACTAAACATTTGTTGTAAGGACCCAAGTCTTCTTTCCATTAGGAGCAAAGAAAAATCTGGATGAAGAGCAGTTGCGTAATGGAGCATGGCAATAGCTTCAGAGGGTTGAATTTTTTTGGACAAAATAGAATAGACGCTTGAGAAATTTCTACTGAATACATAAATAAATTCATTGTTGTGTCTTTTCAAGGCATAAAACTCAGTGAGTTGCAGCTCTAAGGATTTCTCCTTGCCCCAAAATTTAAAAAAAAAACCTTCTTCAATTCCACCCATGAGTTGATGGTTTCTGGGTGTAAGTGTTTGAACCAGTGTTTGGTGTCTCCTTTCAAGGATTGACAAAAAACTCTCATACACACATCATCGTGGTCAATCTCGAATAAATCTATAAAATGCTCAAACCCTTGAATGTGATTTTCAGCAGATATGATACTCAATTCTCCGTCGAACACAGGTAGGAACTCATAGTAATTTGAAGGGAAATCATGAAGGGTTTGGGGTAGCCTTAAGGGTATATATCTATGTTGGGCCTTGGGGGGTGTTGGGCCAAGAACAGTGGGAGAGACATTGGTCTGAGTCTCACGGGATTCACCAGCTTGGTCATCATCATTGCGTGGCCTAGGTGAAATCTTTTTATCAGAACCAACGACAAGGTGAGGGTATGCATGTGCAATGTATAGAGGAGGAAATATAATTTTAAGTCTTTCATGACCATTATTAAGATACAATAGGTAAAAGAAAGTTCATTTGGCATTTTCAATGAAGGAGCAGATGCAACTTAAAATGAAAGTAAAATTCTTTGTAAGAGGTCCCATTTTGAGTACTTGTTTTCCCTCATGATGCCCTTCCTTGCCCCTGTCAAGGGATTTCATCTTTCATTGAAGTTTCAGTCTCGCGCTTGAAGTATTCAGAGCAAGGTTGCCTCTTGGAAATTCAGGATTCTTTTATCAGTGGAGTCACCTTCGAACCGAAGTGGAGTCGCCCGAGCAGGAATACAGCCAATGTGTTCCTAAGTGTCTGTCGCTCTCAGACCCTAGAAATCAACCATGTCGTTCTTCCCAGGGAAAAATTTTCAATTTCGTCCCCGACAATGGCGCCAAAATGTTAGCACTCTGTAAATCTGTCCAGCTAAATAGACAAATGACAGAGGTAACTACTTCAACCTACTTTAGAGCTGAAAACTAGCCAGTTCAACTCGGAGAGGGCTCTCTCGTGTCACTTGATATATATATGGAAGACGGTGGCTAGATTTGGTTTGTTTTGGGGGTTTAATAAAGTTGTTGAAGAGCTGAAGATGACCTTTAGGCTATGGGGTCAAGAATGTAGGATGCATTTCCAAATCGTGAAAACAATCCAAAGGAAAAGGCTAAATGAGGAAGTGACTTTTGTGTGTATGCTTGAAAATTTTAGATGGTATCAGAAGAAAAGAAACACACAATTATTATCAGAGCTTTATAGTAATGAATTCTGAAATGGTTTAGAAGAGATGAACATAGTCTAAATCGTCAAGCCAGGAGCATCGAATAATGAATTCTGGACTTTTAGTTTCTCAATTTAGATAGAAGAAAGAAAAATGAAAATACAGAATAACAAGAATCACATACTATGAGAGAAAATGAGACTCATAACACCACCAATTAGAATCTTTTCATAAAAAGTCCCAAAATCCGCATCTACACCCATGTATTCATTCTAGCCCCAGAGATTTATAAAGTTTTCTTGCACAGAGGGCAGACTCTTCTTTTCTCCATCCTTCTATACTCGTGAGGCCAAGCATATATAGAGGAATTTCATATGGAATTTAAAACATTCTGACTTCCTCATAATTCTAAAAACTGATATGAGTTACAAAAAGAAAGAATAGTTGCATTATTTAAAAGGACCATTAGTAATTGGTCTGTCATATCAGGACTCCCTTCTCTTAAGCCGACATCTGTCCAAAACTATCTGAAATACACCAAAATTTTACCTGAGGATTCACCTCAGCCTGGCGATTTCCTCCTCCAGGGTACTCCACCAATCGGAATTTTCCCCGACGCTCTCTATCATCTCGGTTTTGGCCTCTGATTTCCTCCTTTTTTTCCTCCTCTTCTTTGTGGCTGGGTGGTAGGTGTTGTTTGCATGTTCATTTATGACAAGATCCCTTATAACGAGGTTTAATCTTACTCCCGACTCTGTCTTAGTTCCAGGTTCGGTATGAAATTTAGTTGCCTGCATCTGCAAGAACCATCTTTCATTCTTAGTTATTGACCTACCTGGTACCTTAGCTGAGAACCCAATTACGCCAAACACCATTTGACGGATATTATCCATGCTTTCCGAACTTCGCAGAGACCTTGATTTGGCCACCCTTTGGGTTCATAGAATTCAGGAGCACAGGCTGAGCTTGTTTTTCTTACGCATAAGATGACAATTTCCCAGAATAGGATAAAATGATTCATATCTGAGATTTTGATGTCCTGTGTACTTTGCTCACGAATTACTATCACAGTACCTTGGTGTGCCATGCTTCATCAATCCACTTCGAATGATGAGCCTCGAGTTAGTTATACGACAACATCCTTTTGGTACGTCATCCGGAAAAGTACCTGGACCGGTGATGTGAGGTGATCTGACCAACCGCCATCTTCCCTATGAGCTATTGACATGATGTTTTGAAACACATGACATCGGGGCCATAGGAAAAGTGGTTTCGGGCAATCCGTCGTCTCCCCCGATGCGTGTGTAAGAGTGCCATGCGTTCCCTGTCGAAACCAGAGTAGTTTTCCCTGGTCTGCCTTCGCAATGTTAAGTTTCGTGCTATTTGTTTGTCCAATGTAGGCTTCGACCATAGATCTGAGATTCTTCAAGGTCGACGGCCCGCTGAGCTACTCCCTTCCCACTTCCGCTACATTCGTTCACATGCCACGAAATATAGCCAAGCGCCCTGAACTATTGCGCCTCTAATGTGGTATAGCATCTTGCTAAACTTCAGAAGTTTTTAGATCCCGATAAAAATTGTTAGGGTGTTAACAGGTTGGGTTTGGACATTCTTTCGAGGGTGGGCAAGACTAATAAACACAGTAGGGTAGGTGGCTACAAGCTACCAAATCTAGGATGGAGATACTCGTTAGGTGATGTATCTAAGGCGGCTTGAATGAATGTTGTCTTCAAGAAATTTAAAAATAATATAAACATCGAAGTAAAAGAACTACTATACCTAATTTGCTAATAAAGAAAAGTTGAAGATAGTTTCAATAGATTTAAAAATAATATTAACATAAAATAACCTCGATACCTAATTTACAAGGAGAGTTGAAAAATAGTTCTATACCTAACTTGCAAATAAAGGAAAGTTGAAGAAGAGTTTCAAGAATATAAACATAGAAAAACTTTTCTACCTAATTTGCAAATAAAGGAAAGCTGAAGATGAGTTGCCTGCGATGTAATATCATTCTATATATACTAACGAACGAGAAGCTTCCTTTTGAATTTGTTAATAAAACAAATGATATCATATTAATATTGATGATGATTTGAAAAAAAAACAAAAACATTATTATGAACAAGGTTATATAGCAATGTACATGTATATTATCTTTTAAGGTCACGGCCAAGTCATATCAAATTGGTGTATGAGACTCTCTTGTTTGTGAGACAAGGAACCTCCTTTGGATTTGAACTTGTGACCTCTTAAAAGGAAACATATATTCTTAACCATCATATTTTTCTATATACTATATATAAAAAAAATATGATAAAAATTTTGTATATAAATACTATATACTATATTTAATTTTACTTTTTCTATTATAAAAATTTTGTTAAAATAATCAATATACCCCAATCTTAAATTTCTTGAAATCGAATCTTGAATGGTGCTGGATAGTGTGCCTCCCATTATTTGTGGGTTGATCAAGAAGAACATTGCCAGGTTTCAGATCGCAGTGAACAATCTCCCCCATCCTTGTTTCGCTGTGCAAGTAATTGATAGCTTGGGCAATACCAGTAGCGATTTTGTACCTGGCTTCCCATGTGAGTTGACATACTGGAGAGTGATGAAGATACTTTTCCAGGCTTCCATTGGGCATAAACTGGAGCGCTAGAGCCCTTGTGTTTGAATTTGAGAACGCCCCAAGAATTTTCACCAGGTTACGATGCCGAATCTTACCCAGGACCTCGCATTCCTTGAGAAAACTTCGCAGGGATTCGTTGTAGGCCAGTTCGAGGGTTTTGATAGCAACCACTTGACCGTTCCTTAGAATCCCCTTGTATACTTTGCTCCATGCGCCTGTGCCGATGATGGTGGCTTCACTGAAACCGTTGGTAGCATCTGACAGATCTAATAATTTTAACTTTAAACCCTCTGCAAAAGAGAGGGTTTCGGTTTTCTCATGACCAGATGAACGAGAGGCTGATCTGTAGTAACAGTAATACCAGAAGATTGAGCATAGAAGCAATGTTCCTGCAAGTACTCCCGCTATTATTGCCACCCGTGTCCTCTGACCATCGTCTTCGGTATTACTTTCTGCTTGATCTTTTCGGTAGCAAGATTCGTTAAGTGGAAAACCTCAGAGAAATTTATTGCCCAGATAGGAAGAATTAGTGAATGTATTGAACTGACGGCCTGCACTCACATATTACAGTATTCAGTGCTAAGTGTAGTTTTGTGCAGTAATTTCAAAATATAGTGTGAAGAGACTGGATGAAATCCAAACGTTCAGCTTAGTTTTGATTAGGAAGACTGCATACAATTAAACAAAACCCAAATAGTTTAAAAAAATAAATAAACATATATCACAACCTATTAGTTCATTACCTGTTGGAATCCTACCAGAGAAGTTGTTG
>ML781198.1:37265-77947 GCA_009831015.1 Picea engelmannii | reverse complement strand
ACCTTTGAAATTTCACGCCGCCATTATGGAAATTTGAGGGGAATTGGACTCCGACATTGCCTACTTCGCATGGATCACCCTATCCCATTGAAGCGCACGTGCTGACATTGAAATGCGGCTTACAAGTCCACTCTCCCATTCACATTCAAACAAGCTAACCTTTAAATAAGAATTCTTACATAGCTATGATGTATCGAAGACTTCTGAAAAGTTATGAATTGTCTTCCCTACAATGTCTGTGGATGTTGACCGTCTCCCATTGAATGGCAGGGGTTTGAATTGAAATGCAGCTGACAAATCCACTTCTATGTTGAAATTAACTTATTGTAATCGTCATAAGACTAGCACAGCCACATAATTGTGGTTGATCAACGCCCAAAGGCTGATAAGATGAAAAGAATCCTTAAAAGAACATATTAAATTTTATTATTGATTAACAAATAAACGGTTGAGCTTCATTTATCTGATGTTAATATTTTAATTTCTGTTAATCACTTAGGTGGCAATCAGTTAGCTATCAAAGTAATTTTTAAATATGATTAGGTAAATGTAAAAAAGTAAACACATAAACGGATGTCTTTATAATAGCTAGGAAGTTAATGATTGAAATGACAACCATTTATTTTGTGTGACTACTAAGAATATTCCAGCGATATTTAATCATGTCCATAGAAAACTTATTAAGCACTAAACCCCTATTAAATCTGTTCATTGTCAATAGGTATACGCCTTTGGCGTAACAAGCCCATTATTAAAAAAAATATCGATCCTAAACACAAAATAGGAATGACCAGAACAATATGTGTCATCTCTTTTGAAATATAGTATTTATTAAAAAAAATATCGATCCTAAACACAAAATAGGAATGACGAGAACAATATGTGTCATCTCTTTTGAAATATAGTATTTATACTAATGTGGTTAGAACACAAGTCAATGCTTAGCAAGAAACTTATAATCTAGTGAAGATTTAGATGTCCACTCATGAAGTGTGTATATCTTTCTAATCTTATCATAATGGACTAGATCTCATAGACCATTTAAACTTCAGTGAGAAGAGTGCAAGACCTACCACCCAACCATCTCATCAAACATATTTGAAGTAAAAATCAATGCCTTCTCCTAAAAGTCATAGAAAATTATCCATGTAATTCATAGGTTATAAGTGTTGGGATTTGGTGACAACTAATTCCTCTAAAGGACGGATCTAGATCCTATTATTCTGAGTTGGTTACAACCAAATAGACCAAGTTAGAATATGGATAGGGATTACATTTAATAATCAGTTTCTTATAAGCTCTAGAAGCTCAAGATGTGGGATTTACTGGTGCAACAAGGGTTGCAAAAAGCATTGGCAGGCAAGTCAAAGAAACCAACAACCATGACAGAATGAGAATGGGAAGATCTTGATGCAAAAGCTCTTAGTACCATTCGTTTATGTCTGGCGGATGAAGATCTGTTTAATATCGTAGGAGAGGATACAACATCATGCTTATGGAGCAAGTTGGAAAGTCTATATATGACGAAGTCCTTGACAGGCAGAATCTAGTTGAAGAGATAGTTGTACAATTTGCGGATGAAAGAAGGTACAAAAGTTGTTGACAATTAAAATACCTTTAATACCCTTATAGTTCAATTGACTAGTATGGAAGTTAAATTCAAATATGAAGATAAGGCTATTACACTATTGTGTTCATTGCCTGAGTCTTGGGATAATCTAGTCACCTCTATTAGTTTTAGTTCATTAGAATTTTTAGATTATGACTCTGTTGTGGGAGCTTTGTTGGCTGAGGAGACGAGGAGAAAATCTAGTAAAGAAACCTCAACTTCAAAGGCGATGCTGATCAAAGGTCGAACTAAAGAGCAGAATGAGAGAAGTTTTTCTTGATCTAAGTCAAGACACAGAAAGGGTAAAGCAAAATGTTGGTACTGTGGCAAAACAAGACATCTCAAGAAAGATTGTTGGAAGAGAAAGGAATCTGAGGAAAACTCTACGAAGGAAGCAAATTTGGTTGTAACAAATTCAAGTATGACTGATCAAGTTTTATATGTTTCTAGTAATTTACAATATCAAGAAGAATGACAATTAGATTCAGATGACTCCCACCACATGTCCTCACATAGAAATTGGTTCATTTCTTACCAATCTGTTGATGAGGGTGTAGTGTTTATGGGTAATGGTATTCCATGTAAAATTGTTGGGATTGGCAGTATTAGAATCGGGATGTTCGATGGTATTGTTAGGGAATTAACAGATGTTAGATATGTACCTAAGATTAAATCAAATTTGATTTCATTGGGAGTGTTGAATTCTTGTGGATATAAGTATACAGGTCAAGGTGGAACACTCACATTGTCGAAAGGTAATTTAGTAGTTATGAAGGCAACAAAGGTTGATAACCTTATAAGTTCGAAGGAAGTACTGAAGTAGCATATGAAGCGACAGATGTATCTTCTTGTTTATGACAAAAGCATCAAGGTCATTAGAGAAAGAAAGAATTGCAGGTATTGGTAAGCGGTAAATTATTTCCAGACTTAAAATCTTTGTTTCTGAATCCCTGTTTGTTTTATATCTCTACAATTTATGATGGTGGTATAAAGGGATGTTGTGTGTGGGATCCTACTTCTCACAAGGTCATCCTTGACAAAGATATACTATGTATGGAACAACCAAAAGGGTTGAGTCAAGATCACAACGGTAAATTTGTTTGTATGCTAGATAATTCATTGTATGGCCTATTGGTACCCAGACAAATATACAAGATGTTTGAATCCTTTATAGTGAGTCATAATTTTTCAAACGGTAGGAATGACTATATGGTTTATAGTACATTCAAAGTCTTTATGTTATTTTTTGATGATATGCTCGATGCATGGATAAAATCAGTAAGAAATTGACTTAGGTGGACAGGACAATTCAGATGAGGGATCAAGGACCAACAAAACAAATTATGGGCATGGAAGTATATAGAGATGGTAATGGTAAGCTGTGGTTGGAGTTCAGTATGAACATTGTAAAACCAGTCTTTATCCCTCTTGCTTTCCATTATAAGTTTTCTTCAAGCATAGGGCCTATCTATAAAGAAGAAAATATTATGTCTCGTGTAAGTTCAGTAGGAGGTCTGTTGTATGTGATGAAATGGTTAAGACCAGATGTTTCACATGCTAATGATGTTGTCAGATACGTGACAGATTCATGTGTTGCAGTGAAATGGGTGCTTCAGCGTTTGAGAAGCACAAATGTCACCTATAATGGTTACACTAAGATGGTCTGTGATAATTGCAATGTATATTTTACAGTTGTTTTGGATAGGAGGAGATCTATCACTAAATGTGTCTCACAACACAATTGTGGAAGACATGTTGGGGGTGGAGTGACCCCTCAAGAAATCTAAACTCATACAAGTCACACATGCAAGATCATGAAACCAGTTTTATTAGAGAAGCTACAGTGGTGCTTGGCTTCTCTTGGCTTGCAGAAAAGGTGATAAACAAAATCAAGGAGCAAGGTATCAGGTTAATTGTTGTCAAGGTGGATATTATTGGGATTTGATGACAACGAATTCCTCTAAAGGATGGATTTGGATCCTATTATTCTGAGTTGGTTACAACCAAATACACCAAGTTAGAATATGGATAGGGATTACATTTAATAATCAGTTTCTTGTGTGAATATATAAATTCATGTAATCCCGTAGAGGCAAAATGATTGAGTGTGAGAGACAAAGTGAGAAATTGTCAATCTGATGTAATCTCCATGATCTGAATAATAAGACAATCGATGCCTATGCTTGGTGGAGGTAGCCCAACATTTGGGTGAACCACGTGAAACCCTTGTGTTTCTTATCTGTATGATTGTTATTTATCATATGTGAATTTTGTTTTCCGCATTTTCAATTCCAACAATAAGCATGCGCCAACAACGTCTCCTCAAATCTCCCTTTCCAATCGAATGCTGGTTCAAGAGCTCACATGGTGTTGGACTTCATAAGCATATTTTTTTTATTTTGAAACCAATTTGTAATACATCGAGGAAGCTCAAACATACCATTTGATCCATCTCACCTCTACTCGCAAAAACAATATTGGAAACATTGATTCAAAATTAATTCCATGCTAATGGAAGAAATCTCAAACAAGAGAATTCTTTGTAAAGTCTTAAACTTCAAACAACATAATTCTTTGTAAAGTCTTAAACGTCAGAGGGTGGACTAAGATTTTGATTGAAATAGAGGAGAGCTAAGTTTAAATTGTTGTATATCTAAACATAATATGAACATGATATGGATTAAGATTATGAATGAAAGGGAGGAGAGATAAGTTCAAATTGTTGTATATCTAAACAACGTTTGTTTTGTAATAAAGTTTGGTTTTATCCTATTTTCATAAAAATATAAAAAGTTTTAAATACATAATTAATAATCTTATAATTAATTAGTTGAATAATAATTTAATTACTTCTTAATTAACATTTACAAATTAAAGTTTGAGTATTTCTTTATAGAAATATAGATCTTTCCCTTTTCTTGTACAAATCTATTATTTAAATATGATCAAGTCATGGTCTTATTTGAGTACTGTAATACACCCAACCCCTAAGTACCCTTTTTTAGGGATGGGTCATAAAAAAAATTCTTACTCAAATCATCTTGAATCATTTCTTCGAGATGATTCATCCTCTTCTACTCGCCTATAGCTTTTTAACGACTATTATCAAGCTCTAATCCGACCTTTGGGTTACAATTTATGGCTTCCAAAAGTCCTTCGGGTGTTCGTTGGTTGAGCGCCACGTGCCGCCCATGTGGATCCATCTTGTTCGTACCATTTACAGGTTCATACCTTCCGCAGGGAAGGTCCATCCATCATCCAAACCAACTGTGAGACTTAATCCTCATCTAACACACAAGCTAGAGGAGAATTCGACGTTTGACGCTTCGACATTGAGTGCCCCTTTTCTTTTCTACACACGTGTCTTCCAGAGTCTCGAATTCTCGAAGGATCCCAAAATATTGCCACCTGGCTCCAACCTTCAAGCCTTTTGACTCACCCTCGACACTGTATTCCAAACCTTCAGAGTCCCATAGTCCTGGACTTTCGAAGGGTCCATTCTTGCACAGGGTGATGTACTAGATGCAACAACAATACAAGTGGGTCCCGAATACTCCTCCCACCACATGTACTAAACAGGTAATTGCCAGAGATGACATAAGACAAGGCAGAGAGGACACATGGCCCCTATAGTGGGTGACACGTGTCACGTCTTAATAGGTATGTAGGATCGGGGAAACATCCAAATCCAGGTGACACGTGGAATGTCAAATGTGGGTCCACGCCACATTGGGTGACGTCTGCATACCATGTCACCCCAGACTGATCGCCTTCCAAGTCCTTTGATATTACGGTTATAGTTTGTCCATGTAACCCCTAGATCTATGGCCTCCGTTACTTTGTAACTTCATTGTTCATGGGATTTGTGGGGTGGCTCCCTCCTTGCTCCCAGAGTGGTCAACGTCAGGCTGGCCATGGTCTAGATTTGATGGTCACAGAAGATCCTGCAGGATCCCTAGATCTACGGTTCTCGTTCCTTCTCCGCTCCGGACTTCAAGGGTTTCGACTTTATGGTTGCTCCACTCTCTCGAAGTAGGACTTCCTTGAAGTACCATACGTGGGTCCCTCCTCTAGATGATCAAACAATTAAGAGGGGTTCTTAACGAACTCCCCAATCCCACGACTCTCCTCCCTTTGTAACTTTGGTGTTCAGGGAATTTGATTCTATAGAATCTCTGTTCTCCCAAAGTGGAACTTCACTGAAGTTACCTTAGTGTAGATCCAACCACTAAGGGGGCTCCCAAATACTCTCAAATTGGTGGTTTGCATTGCTTCGCGATGGGTAATTGGGTCAAGGTTTAATAGTGAGGTAGCTCTATCTACCATGTTCAGGGAGACCACCAGCCGCCAGTCAACCTTCTGGGTAACCGCAACCATTAGTTTCTTTCGATCAGTTTATAAACAGTAGGTTCGAAACAATCCGGAGCTTCTAACTTGCGGAGTTCCGAAGCCAGAAAGGATTATCTCCATTAGGGCCTAGCGTAGGGTTCCCATACCTTGGTCACATGGGTCCTTCGAAAACTCTTGTGGGATACGCGCTAACTTATTTAGCCGTAATTTGGTTAAGGACATGGGCATGAGCTCTGAATCATATGGTGATGAGTTTGAAGGATACACCCTCCTTCCATAGGGTTTGAACTTATTAATCCCAAGCATTCCGGTAAAGCTTTCCCTGACACTCTTGCAGGCTTACAACCCATAGCCCTCTAATTACTTAGTTGAAGTAATAAGAAGACCCTTCAAAGCATGGGTTCATAGAGAACTCAGTCAATACAGAAATCAGTCATAAACATATAAATATATTCACTCATCATTTTAATTTCAACACACAAAGTATAAAAAATACTTATCAAAAAACCAGAGTTTGTGAAGCAACTACTAAAAGGGGTGGTTGTTTCCACCCAGCCATAGGCACAACCACTCCTGACGGATTTACCGTTGGCCACCCTTGAGCTAGACCATGATGCTCGAAGAGAGACTCTTTCTTCGTACTCAACAACAGTCAAGGACGGAGGTTACTCTCCTCCTCCCACAGGGTCTTGGAAACCGATTTTATCTATACCAAGCAAGGAGGTCTACACGAGTACTTCCACAGTCACTCGTCAGCCTCGTTTATCATATTGTAACAAAAACCATGCCAACCACTTCTTGCGCCCATAATGAGCTTATTTCTTAGTTCTTCCTCCAACCAGAGAGATGTAGCCACTCTTTTTCTCTTCTTGAGATTGTTCTTTTGAGTCTTCTCTCTTCGCAGGTCTGCTTGCTCGCTCCCTGCATATGCCCACAAAATTACCTCTTTCTTCTTTCCTTCCTCAACAAGGTTGCATGGGTCGTAATCCCCATCTCGTGGTCAGGTCTGGAAGTCTTGCAGATGGGTACTCTACCCCATCTCCTCATTAACTCTTGAGGAGGACTCTTCTAGCTACCACTCTGACTGGTAATTCATTTATGGGTATGAGCCATTAATTCCAGCAAGTTATTTGTTTGGTGGGGGGTCATCTCAACCATTTATGGTTCCCCTCACCATCTCCCTCATAGAATCCATGGTCTATATTGGCAAACTCCCCTTTCAATAGTTATCCAACACTTATCCATTTTCTATTAATAACAAAAATACATACATTGACCTTGTATACAAAGGTTCATCAAATTCAACATTCACACATATCTAGTATGCCATAGTCTCTTGGCCAATTATAGTTATAATTACAAATTGGGGGAAACAGGGGTGTTACAATCCCCTCCCCCTTAAAGGAACATCATCCTCGATGTTCTATCTGCTGATGTGCTATGTATGTACAGAAGTAAACAAAAATGGATATGTTTGTTTCATGGCATCCTCCATTTCCCATGTAGCCTCATCTGGGCCAAATTGTTTCCACTGCACCTTGACCTGTGCAATGGTTTTGTTCCTCAGTGGGGTCTCCTTCCTGTTTATTATGCATTGAGTTTATGGAAGGAATTCTCCCTTTGGTTCCACCCGAATCACAGACCACTCAATAATATGATTAGAATTGTGTAAATATTTCTTTAATAATGAAACATGGAAAACATCATGTCACTTCACGGTGGGAGGGAGTGCTAGCCTATAGGCTACAAGTCCCACTCTATCCAAAATTTCAAAGGGTCCACAATATCGAGGTGTCAACTTGGCACAAGATCCCATCCTCAAGGAGATTTTCCTAGGTCTAACTCAAAGATACACATGATCCCCTGTTTTGAACTCTCTAAGAGTCCTCTTTTTGTCTCCATAGATTTTCTGACTATCTTGAGCTATTTTCAGATTCTGTTTTATCTGAATTACTTGATGTTCCATTTCTTTCAGCATGTATGGCCTGATTGTAATTCTATTTAGCGGATTATTCCAATTGATTGGAATCTTGCATTTTCTACCATAGAGGGATTCAAAAGGGCTCATATTCAATGACTCTTGATAGCCATTGTTGTAGGAAAAATCTACCAGTGGTAGGTAGTCTTCCCACTTCTTAGGCTGATGCATTACATGCATCCTTAACATGCCCTCTAATACTTGGTTTACCCTCTTTTTCTATCCATCAGTTTGAATTTAGTCTCAAAACTAGCCATTAAAGATTTCCAAAAGATTGAAGTAAATTTTGTATCTTTGGTGGACTCTAGGTTTTCTTCGTACGATGTCTATCCACATGACTAGTTGTTGGTTCATGTTGCAGTTGCCTTTGTATATTTGATAAGCTTTGCAGTAGGACTGCATTATTTCAGTTTGTTTTTCCTACTCTTTTATCAACCTTTTTGTTAGCACCGAAAGTCACCCTTCCTATTGCGGGAAAGGAAAGCCCAATACCCATAAGAGTTTTATGTCACAGGTTGGTTGTAAAAAGGTCAAATGGGCGCAAAATCAGAAAAATATCGCCTTAACTTAGAAAACTGGACTAACATGCACTAGCATATGAGGTCTTAGTTTAACTTCAGACAATGAGTTGTAGTAAGGGTGAGTAGGAGGAAGACTTCAATGAGAAAATGTAAAGATCTGCCGAGGACATCAAGTCTCTTAGCAGGCCAAGGAGGAACAATTTAAACACGAGAACTTCTCAAATTTAAATCTCAAAGAAGCTGGAAGGAACTATAACAACACTATAATCAAACATTCATCATAATGCAGTCACAGTAATTCAAGTGAATGAGTCAATCATGAACTCTTTCAACTAGAAACAAGAGGGAGTAAGAAAGTTGATTGTAATTAAACAAGAAGTTTCACAAGCACATACATAACCAGATAACCATAGAGTTTATTAAAACTTTACAATACAGGAGCTTTGCTCTACCATCCCCCTTAACAAAATATCAAAATTGAGTATTTATACTCAAAACAACTTGCTCTCTTTAGAAGCACAATCTGGTCATGCATTCAAGTCTTGGTGTCTACATCTTCTTCTGTCATGCTGCACTTGCATTCTTCTGTCAGACGCAAGATCAGATTGGCATGGGATTTGTAGGAAAATTCACTTGACAGGGAACTTTGGTTGACAACTCTATTTTCCATGGTCAGATCCTCCATGCTTTCCATTTACGAGTTGAAACGAGGTTTCAACTACCTCCCCTATTTCCATTAACTAACTGCATCAGCATTTGGATGGAGCCCTGACACCCATGCATTCCCTAGGTGAACTCATGACTCCTTCGAGTAAATTTTGACACCTCGAGGCCACACAACTCTTTCTCTTTACTCAACTCGGGTGCTCCATCCTTCTGCGCATCTCCTTCCCACTGCCCCATGCAACTGTGGGCCACGACCACGTGCTTTTCCCGCATGACATTTCATGGCTTCGCATTTTAGGAGTTTTCATTCCTCTTGATCTCCAACGTCCCGATGCCCGAAATCGCAAAATGGCTCCAATTGGATCAGCGATTGGATCCTCTTCAAACCGACGACCAAGATCACCCCTTTGAAAACTTCAGTCGACCATCACTCGATGAAGAGCCCACCTTCATTTAGCTCTACTTCCATATGACCCTAGGTAGTGACCGTGAGTCTAGTCCCCAGGCGCATCACAATTTCGCATTTTTCGAACTTGTGATGTGCTCCATGCTCAAAACCCTGAGTCGTGAAATCGCGATTTCTTGGATCAGGTGCCATGTGTCCCCTAGTTGGATAGCTCAGATTATTTCATGATTTCACATTTCATGAGTCTTTAAGACTCTACCCTCTTACTTTCCTGTCTCACAAAATCATGAAAAGTTGATCCAATGGTCCATCTTTGTCCTTTGATCAACGACTGCGATCTTGTCGCAATTTCACATTTCGTGAGTTCTAAAAACTCTACTCTTTGACCTTTCTAACTTGCGAAATCGCGAATATGTTGATCATGCACCACGTGTCCCTCTGAAATGAATGGCCCAGATCTCATGATTTTGGGCCTCAGTCTGATGTTAAACTTTGCGCAACTCTATAATCCCGATTGCCCGATGGTCACCGATCTGATTTATCCAATGGATCTGACAGCTGAGACTGATCTTGTGCTTGATGGATTTTCGCCGACCTAGTATGTGTGTGCCTTTGCACAATTGTGCCCCGACTTTGGATACAAATGCACAGGGTGGGTTTTTAAACCCGTTTTCTTGTATTTGGTCACCCAATGGCCAACTCCAAAGGAAAAATATCCCCTTGCAAGAATATGTGATAACATTAGGCTCCATGGGGAATAGAGTCCTCCCTGTGAGGCTCTAAGATCTCCTTTTGCAGTTCTAGCTGCCTTCTGTTTGGGCTATGGAGTCAAGCTCAAAACACGCTATTGAAAATACAGGCTGAAAGTAAATACAAATAGACACACATGCTTCAAAGAGCTTATTTATGTACAATCCTAAACTAATTGATTTTTTACATAGTTCTAAGTGAAAGAAAACTTCCACCATATCCATTCAAGCAACTTCCTAGCTGTGAGCTTGTTTACTCTGTCAATGATCAACAACACATGAAATAATTGTGACAGCAGAATGATTACATCCTTCAGCTTTTCTCCAGATAGCAATAATGGGATCAAACCTGGAGGTTTTGAATCATGGAGGAAATGCGACTGCATGTACTCCCCCACGGGCTCGTAGAATTAGTGGCAAACTCCAGAAAATTTGTAGCAGAAAGACTACTCTATTCCACAGTTGCTAACGCATGGTTGAATGTCTCTGGGAATCGCAGGTGGGTGAGAAGTTGATGCAGGCTGACTGACCTTAGACGATGGTTTCTCACTGACAAGCTCTAGACAGGATATAAACTATCCACTTAGCTCCTCCTTTACATGTTTCTCTATGTATTCTACGGGTACAGGATAAATGATTTCCACCCTATGCTTTTCCTTAATTAATAAAGGAAAAGGCTCTATAGTGTGGTCTTATAAGTCTTTCATAACACCATACTCACCTGTGAGTATTGGTGAACTAATGGAATTTGAACATTTCAAAAAATCTGAAATGTAGGACTCCATGTATATAGCCACGGGATCATGAATATTGTGACAGAATCCTGGCTACTTTAGAAGGCCAGGATGCTCCTCTGCAAAATCTCTTTGCTCGTAAATAAATTCCCTTCTTGTTCTTTTGAAACCAACTCTGGATCATCAACATTTGTCATCTCTTCTTCATAAGAATGGTCACAAGATAAATGTGAAGCAAGATTTAGAACATCATAACTATGATCAACCAAGAACATATAGTTATCTATGCAATCAACCACTGCTATATGATCAAAATGTTGATCATAAAATTGATATGCATTCATGTCCATAGAAAAATCTGCAAATGTTGAAGAACTTGATTCCAACTGTGAATAATACCTACTTCCTGGTTGTTGTTCGAGATCCGATTCATGTTCACTATCTTCTTGCTCAGAATCTGAAATAGACTGGCAGTCTTCTTCCTCATGTTCATACAAATATGCCTACCTATGAACCCACTTGCTAGCCCTGATGCTCTCCTCAACCTCTCCAACATCCTCAAACTGATGTCTCAATGATGAATATTTCCTTTCTCTTAGGAGAAGGAAGAGATCTGGATGCTGAGCCATGATATAGTACACCATGGCAGCAGTCTCTGTGGGTCTAATCTCCACATGCATGCTACGATAAATGTTGTAAAACCTCCTTTTGAAGACAGGCAAGGATTCCTCTTCCCCTCTCCTCAAGGCATTAAACTCAGACCAATATTGATCAAGGGATTTTTTCTCACCCCAACACTTAAAAAATGCATGGTATAGCTCGGTCTAAGAGCCAATATAGTTAGCTTCTAGACATCTAAACCACACCACAACATCTCCAAATAGGGAAAGTGAGAAAATCATCATCAACAATCTCAAACTGATCAATAAAGTTCTCAAATGCTCCCAAGTGCCTCTCAGCTGTAACATGATCTTCCCCAGAAAATCGAGGAAGATACTTAAAGGAATCACGAGGATAAGGGTTAAGGTGACATGGAAGCCTCAAGGGTTTAAACAACTTATTTATGATTTTAATTTGAAAAGTAGTGGGTTGAATATTGGATTCAACAAGAGGATGGGGAGGCTCAACAAGAATAACAGGAGGTAACAATATTTGAGAAGAGTGTGAATTATTTTCAACCTCCTCGGGGCTACAAGAGTGATCAATTTCAAGAGGAGATGCAATACATATCTCATTTTTATGAATAGGCAGAGGTGAAGGCACAAGATCCGTATCTACAACAGAAGAAGGGGGGATGCTTTCTTCGTCCAAGGATGGATGAAAAAAAGAAGGCTTAAGGACATCTGAATATACAAAGCAGAGGATAATCCTCTTTATATGGGAAGGGAAAGAGGGAAATGAGCTAATAAAGAAAAACAGGATTTCACGAAGCAAGATCCTAAATTGATACCTGGTCTTCCCCTTCAGTATGGTCATATTTCTATCAACAGGATCCTCCAAGTGAAGTCTTTGATTGTGTAGTCGTCAGGTGAATATGAAAAATGATTGTGTCTAGTCTTTGTTCACCATCAAAAACCAGAGTTGATCGTTGTGTTCTCCCAAGGGCTACCAGGTGTAGCCAAAAGAAACCATACTGAAATACTGGAGCCGAGATAGTGGAGTCGCCTCAGTGGAGTCATCAGGTGCATAGTTGCAATATTCGATGTACTAGGTTCTGATTCACCCTCAAAACCAGTAAGCTTTGTCGTTCAATCCCAGGGAAAATCTTCAATTTTGTCCCCTGCAATGGTGCTAGAAATGTTAGCACCGGAAGTTTCCCTTCAGATTGCGGGAAAGGCAAGCCCGATACCCATCATAGTTTTATGTCACAGGTGGTTATAAAAAGGTCAAATGGGCGCAAACTCAGGAAAATATCACCTTAACTCAGAAAACTGGACTGACATGCACTAGTAGATGAGGTCTTAGTTTAACTTCAGACAGTGAGTTGTAGTAAGGGTGAGTAGGAGGAAGACTTCGGTGAGAAAATGTAAATATCTTTCGAGGACATCAAGTCTCTCAGTAGCCCAAGGAGGAACAATTTAAACACGAGAACTTCTCAAATTTAAATCTCAAAGAAGCTGGACGGAACTATAACATCACTATAATCAAAAGTTCATCATAATGCAATCACAATAATTCAAGTGAATCAGTCAATCATGAACTCTTTCAACATCAGAAGGAAACAATAGGGAGTAAGAAAGATGACTGTCATTAAACAAGAAGTTTCACAAGCATATACATAACCAGATAACCAGAGACTTTATTAAAAATTTACAATACAGGAGCTTTGCTCTACCATCCCCCTTAACAAAATATCAAAACTGAGTATTTTTACTCAAAACAACTTTCTCCCTTTAGAAGCGTTCTCTGGTCATGCATTCAAGGCTTGGCATGTGCATCTTCTTCTGTCAGGCTACACTTGCATTCTTCTGTCAGACGCAAGATCAGATTGGCATGGGATTTGTAGGAAAACTCACTTGACAGGGAACTTTGGCTAACATCTCTATTTTCCATGGTTGACTCCTCCATGATTTCCATTTACGAGTTGAAACGAGGTTTCAACTACCTCCCCTATTTCCATTAACTAACTACATCGTGATCTGGATGGAGCCCTGACACCCATGAATTCCCCATGTGAACTCGCAACTCCTTCGAGTCAATTTTGGCACCCTGAGGCATGCATCTCTTTCTCTGTACTTAAATCGGGTGCTCCATCCTTCCGCGCAGCCCCTTCCCACTGCCCCATGTGACCGCGGGCCACGACCACGTGCTTTTCCCATAGGACATTTTAGGGCTTCACATTTTGGGATTTTTCACTCCTCTTGATCTCCAATGTCCCGATGCCCGAAATCGTGAAATGGCCCCCCTTGGATTAGCGATTGGATCCTCTTCAAACCGATGGCCAAGATCAACCCTTCGAAAAATCTGGTCGACCATCGCTTGATCAATATCCCACCTTCATTTATCTCTACTTTCATATGACCTTGGGCAGTGACCGTGAGCCTAGTACCCAAGCGCATTGCAATTTCATGTTTTGCATACTTGTGATGCACTCCATGCTCAAAACCCTGAGTCGCGAAATCCTGATTTCTTGGATCAGGTGCCACGCATCCCCTAGTTGGAAAACTCAAATTATTTCACGATTTCGCATTTTGCGAGTCTTTAAGACTCTACCCTCTTACTTTCCTAACTCACGAAATCAAGAAAAGTTGATCCAACGGTCCAACTTTCTCCTTTGATCAATGGCTACGATCATGTCATGATTTCACATTTCGTGAGTTCTAAAAACTCTGCTCTTTGACATTTCTGACTCATGAAATCCCGACTATGATAATCGTGCACCACATGTTGCTCTGAAATGAACAACCTGGATCTCACGATTCTAGGCCTTGGTCTGATGTTAAACTTTGTGAAACTCTATAATCTTGATCGCCCGATGGTCACTGATCTGATTTATCTAATGGATCCGACAACTGAGACTTAGCCTGTGCTTGATGGATTTTCGCTGACCCAATATGTGTGCACCTTTACACAATTGTGCCCTGACTTTGGATACAAATGCACATGGTTGGTTTTTAAACCCCTTTTCTCACATTCAATCACCCAATGGCCAACTCCAAAGGAAAAATATCCCCTTGCAAGAATATGTGATAACACTTTCATTATCAACCTTACAACTCTATAATTCTGCCATGAGGCTTCTTACAGTTTTAGCCAGATCTGGAAGGGTTTCCACCACCCTCCTTTCATCAGATTCTTCCTCTCTATTGTGGGATATTTCTCCCAATTCAGGTGTGTCACCATCCTTTATGTTTTATTTTTCCTGTGGTCTACTGACTTCTTGAGTGCTGATAAAACATTTTATGTTAGTTAATGGTCTATTAGTTCATGAACAACACACAGTTCATATTTTCCAAACACACACAACAATAGAAAATTTCATTCCTTTCTTCAATAGAAGTTTAACTAAGCCTCTTAAGAATGGGGTAAGATAGGGTGTCACCACTAAAATTTATTTAAATAATATTTTTAAGCGACTCGTTCATGAGCTCAAGCAAGCCAACTGTTGTAACTTGGCTCTGACACCAATTTGTAACACACCCTACCCCTAAGTACCCTTTTTTAGGGATGGGGCATCAACATTTTTCTTACTCAAATCATATTGAATCATTTCCTCAAGATTATTCATCCTCTTCTACTCGCCTGTAGCTTTCTAATGACTGTTACCCAGCTCTAATCTGACCTTTGGTTTACTAGTTATGGCTTCTCAAAGTCGTTCGGGCATTTGTTGGTTAAGGGCCACGTGGATCCATCTCGTTTGTACCATTTCTAGGTTCCTACCTCCCGCATGGAAGGTCCATCCACCATCCAGACCAACGGTGATACTTAATCCTCATCTAACACACAAGCTAGAGAAGAATTCGACGCTTCGACACTAAACATCCCTTTTATTTTATGCATGCATGTCCCCTGGAGTCCCAAATTCCTGAAGGATCCAAAAATATCCCTACATGGCTCCATCCTTCTATCCTTTTGACTCACCCTCGACATTGTATTCCAAACCTTCGGAGTCTTGAAGTCCTAGACTCCCAAAGGGTCCATTCTCGCATGGGGGTGATGTACTAGATGCCACAAAAATATAGGTGGGTCTCGAGTACTCCTCCCGCCACATGGACCAAACAGGTAATTGCCAGAGATGACACACGGCAAGGCGGATATGACATGTGGCCCCTACAGTGGGTGACACATGTCACATATTAATGGGTACGTAGGGTCGGTGAAATGTCTGGATCCAGGTGACATGTGGAACGTCAAACATGGGTCCATGTCACCCTGGGTGATGTTTGTATACCACATCACCCTGGACTAATCTCCTTCCAAGTCCTTCGATCTTATGGTCACAGTGTGTCCATGTAACCCCTGGATCTACGGCCTCCATTACTTCGTAACTTCGACGTTCAGGGGATTCATGGGGTGGCTCCCTCCTTGCTCTCTGAGTGGTCAATATCGAGCTGACCATGGTCTAGATAAGATGGTTACGGAATATCCTGGAGGATCCCTAGATCTATGGTTCTCTTTCCTTCACCGCTCCGACCTTCTGGGGTTTAGTCTTTATGGCTAATCCACTCTCCTGAAGTAGGAATTTGTCGAAGTACCATACATGCGTCCCTCCTCGGGATGATTAGAAGGTTAAGAGGGGTTCTTAATGAACTCCCCAATCTCGCAGCTCTCCTCCCTTCATAACTTCAACGTTCAGGGAGTTTAATGATATAGCATCTCTGTTCTACTGAAGTGGAACTTCACTGAAGTTACCTCAGTGTAGATCCAATGGCTAAGGGGGCTCCCGAATACTCTCGAATCGGTGGTTCGCATTTCTTCGCAATGGGTAATTGGGTCAAGGTTTAACAGTGAGGTAGGTATGTCTGCCATGGTTAGGGAGACTATTAGGCGCCATTCAACGTTGTGGGTAACCGCAACCATAAGTTTCTTTTGATCGGTTTATAAATGGTAGGGTAGAAACACTCCGATGTTCTGAAGCCAGAAAGGCTTAGCTACTTTCGGGCCTAGTGTAGGGTTCCTAGACCTTGGTCACATGGGTCGTTAAAAAACTCTTGTGAGATATGTGCTAATTCCTTTAGTCGTAAATGGGTTAAGGACATGGGCATGAGCCCTCGGCCATACGATGAGGAGTATGAAGGAGACACCCTCCTTCCATAGGGTTTGAACTTATTATTCCCGTGAAGGTAGAGTCTAGAGGTCAATAGGACTTGAGCATTCCAGCAAAACTTTCCCCGACACTCTTGCAAGCTGACAACCCATAGCCATCTATCTACTCAACTGAAGTAATTAGAAGACCCTTCAAAGCATGGGTTCACAAAGAAGCAATACACATTTCTACCTTAATCATTCAATACAAAACTCAGTCATAAGCATATAAACATATTGACTCATCATTTTAATTTCAACACACATAGCATGTGTGACATCCCCAAAATAAATTAATTTTTGAATTTGAAATTTCTTAGGAAAATTATTCCCTTTTTGGCAAATTCGAATTTGGAAAATTTTTGTCATTTATGGAAATTTTGAATTTGGTTAATTGTAATTAATGATTATGACTGTTGGGCAGAGATCTGATCTGACTCAACTAACTACTTGACTATGACACTTTTATGAAACAAAATATTTTACATTTATTGCAGGAGGACAAATGGAACAACCATGTTAAAATCAGCTAACCATGACTCAATGAGTAGGGAACATGTTGGGACTACCTCAGGGCTGATTGTTACAAGTGGAAAATCAAGAATTTGGAAATATGCAAAAATTCCCAAGGGAGGGAAAAGACCTAGGCAAAAATAATCTTAGATATATGGCATATGTGAGGAGGTTGGACATTGTCTAGTATGATGGGGGAAAAGAACTACTAATTGTTTGTTGTTATGAACACTATTTTGCTGAGTGTGAGGCAAGGAGAAGACTATTGATAGAGGAAGACATTGCTGAGGAGGAATTCCAAGTTTTCCCTCATGGATTCATGGTCAGGCTAGGGGGAGAACATGACAAGTGGTTTTGGCTTCCCTGTTCTACGGTTGGGAGGAACATGGTTGTTCCCTTTGTCTTCCCGCGAATTGGTTCATATATGTTATTCTAACCTTTCTCTGGATGAATGTTGATTAGTTAGATATCTGATAGAATACATCTGTAAATTCTGCATTGAAGTATTTCTATGGATGAATCCTATTCAAACGTTGTGGAACTTAAATTTGATAGAATGGGCTAAATGAAAATATGAATGAATCATATCTGTGGAATTAATTTCGAAATGAATGTTATTATTTTTATTTGGTATATTCACTGTAAGATACACCTGGTTAAAGTTCCTTTGGAGTTCTTGCCATATATTTGACCACTGTTATAACACAATAAACTATAGGATCACAACATGTTACTTGTTATAGGCACATCACTACTATTATATAGAATGGACTGGAAAAATGATTGAGGATTTTCATTTTTGGTAGGAATATAATGTAAATTACAAATAGTATTATAGGCCATTGTGTATTAGACAAGGCAAGAACAGAGTTACAATAGTTAAAGTAATAAGTTAATAAAGAAGATACAAGTAATAATTCTAAAAGATTTCTACCTATCATAAGATTACCTACTGATAAGAACATTCAAGTTTTGCTTTCAAATTGTACAGACTAGAAGGACCAAATTGGAACGAACAACCACTATATTAAGGGATTCACGAAATATTGAGTGACGTATATATATATGTAATTTTCCATTCGACAATCATTACAGTAGGATGGTATGGAAATGGCATTATACAATTATCAAGTTTTGTACACACATCATGTAATTGAAAGTGCAAACTATCACCAATTAAATAGAATCCCCCTACATAGTCAAAGTATTAACAGAACGGTTATATATATATATATATATATATATGCACTCCGGGTATAATCATAGAATTTCATCTTTAGTACTTTACCCTGATAAACTCAGATCTTTAAGCATTTCAGTAATAAAACAACATAAACGTCAAAGTAAATAAAACGATAGAGCTTTATAGAGATAATATGAAAATGTCTGTACAAAGGAGTAATTTTTCAAAGTATTGACCTTCAAATTTATATAAGTTCCTTCCAAATAATGCATAATTGTAAGTTTGAATTTCGTAGATGTTCGAAAATGAATTTACAATTTAAAACAACTGCCATAGTAATTAAATTGCTAGTCTAGGATGAAACCCGAGTGGTGAAAGATATGAATAATACAACAATCATTACATTATTTCAAACAAATGGGAAAGAAAATCATGTAGAACATTCTTCAAAGAAGTCATTACTTATAGCAGTCGAAACAAAAACTTAAGAATACAATTGAGAATTTCCCTCTTTCCAGCCACTATAGGAGACTGAGCAAAATTATACCGAACGTCTATAAATCTAAATTGCAACTGTGTCTGCTGGGACTCCTGAAAGGTTTACAAAAGGGAACTCAAATACCTTTTGCACCGAAGACGAGGACGAAACATTCGAAATCTTTGCGTAGATGAAATCCTGTAAAGATTTACCATTTACAAATATCAGTAAATATATACAAGAAAAGTAAAAAGAACACCAAATAGAGTGATAATTGTTAATAACAGAGTATTCCAGGATGATACTTAATTTCTGATTCGTAGGCTCACATGTTTTTTCATTTCCCTTGTCGACTTCCATCTTAACAGATGCCTGGGTCGAGGGCGGATGGTGCAATAACTCTCTAATGGGTACCCTCGCATCAAGCAGGGCCCATCATTAGTGATACATACCAATTCTTGAAATTAATAAAACAAAAAGAAGGAAAGACTTTACATAGTAGCCATGATTTTAATGAAATACAATAATACAGTATTAAGTTTCATTTTAAATCCATAAATGGTACAATACATACTGTGAGAAACATGGAACAAGCTTTTCATATAGAATCGCGACTATACCTAACTGTTTGAGTCTAAACTTTCCAGAATCCAAATTGCATAAAATAGTTACAACTCAATAAACATTACAAGATATTCCTTCTATTGAATTCCAAATGGATTGACCACGATAAAGACAGTAACTAATTTAAGCAAAGGGTTTGATGTACCATAGTATATCACTACTGAACTATTCAAACCGCAGAGGTCACATTTTATTTGACCCCAGATGGAAATCCTTTAGACATAAAGAAAACAACAAATGAGAAGGAACAAACCAAATTGGATAAACTATGGAAGTAGGGGTTCACCCCTGTACAATGAAAGGAAACAATATATATATATATATATATATATATATATATATATAGTATTCCACAGCTGGACCTTGCCTTACCGAAAGGGAATTCTCACACAGCCTCACGAAATTTAACTTCACGGCCTCGTCTTATGGGTTGTAGAAGAACGATAGCAGAGGGTTACGAAGCCTTAGGAGTTACAACATAGACAAGCGATATAGATTGTTTTCCCCCTAAACAAGAAGACAGACACTGTATTCTTAGAAGGGTCGAGGAAGGAACAACCAAAACAATACCCCTCCTACAAGAATAGCAGACAACCATAAATGTTTATAGAGGAATAACAATAAGGGAGTTCTGAGCGTAAAGAATAAACGAAACAGTTTTTTTTTTCCCGAAGAGCCACCTCCCTTTTTGACCAAAGTAATATGTTAAAAAATTACCAGGGGAAGTAGAGTTACATTGTCTGTTCTCTAGTCAAACAAACCTCCATTGTCGACAGACCTCTTTTCTAAAGAAGTAATACACAAATCCATTCGTAAAATTGCATAATGAGAAACGTAAACACACAAAAACCCTAATAGGAACCCTACCTACATAGTTAAATGCTAAAAGTACGAAGGATGTCTTAACCATGTGACGAAGCATAGTTGGCATGACTAGAATGGGTGAAAGGTTGAGTAAGAGTGTCGTAACTCACACTCATAGGTTGCATTAAACAACAGACACATAGCCTTAACTCCCACCTGACAGTAATCCACTCTCTCCCATCAAGTTAATTCGTGAAGTAAATGAAGTCTTACGGGATTCAACAAGTTAATACATGTACACGAAAACTGTTTGGTTATACTTAACTCAAAGTCTGAAGAGAAGACTCATTAGAGCTTCGTTGGTTAAGTCGAATTTGCTCAAGTTCTCGTTACTCAAACTTTGCAGGGTAAGGGAACGAGAATATTATTAACTTAGATATTCGTAAAAGGGAACCCATCGAAAACCAAAAAATGCAATAGTAATGCTAAACGCATTACTGCCAAGCCATTCCTTTTCAAACTGTGGTTATAGATCCTTACCCGTGGCTATATATATGTTTGTGTGTGTGTGTGTATAAATATATGTATGATAAGAAAGTGTTCGTTTCAAATGGCTAGATTATATTTTATTGCATGGAACCTATACAAATCTCTTATGTAAAGAAAGACCTAGTATTGCAAGTCCTAAGCCTAGTCTATGGTATAGATATGATGTACATAGATGAGTAAGTTGGAGAGAAAGTGGGGAATTTTCTAAAATTCTTGGATAATTTACCTTATAGGTTTCTATAGCAATCAATATAGACATGCACATAAGTGGCATCATGCAGGAGGACGAATATAAATATCGTCATAGAAAATTTATAACAAGAATGAAGGATCTCTTCCATCTAATGATAAACATGTAAAGTATAATTGGGATAATTATGCCTCATAGAAATTTTTTTTTATGACGAATTTGATGTACATTACATATGGTATCAGAGAAAAGGTTACAACACTTGGACCTTGAACAAGGCCACATTATTTACTTAATACATATTTTTGTTTATGTAAAGCTAATAAACTTTTATTGTTACAAACAAAAAACCCTTTTCTGTTTCATGTTAATCATGGCAGACCAAGATGGGAATCCTGAACAAAGACATCCTGAAGAACCAAGACAGAATATTGACGGAAGCTCACCTACTGAAGTTCTGGAAACGATGAGGAATCTCATTGCTGAGCTGTAGGTTTTCAAAGCCGACAATGAGAAACTAAAGAAAGCACAACAGGAGCTGCAAGAAATAAATGATGTCTTGTTGTGAAGTATAATAACACAAAAATCCCCAAAGGACGAAAACTAGGAAGAAGAGGTCAGTAAAAGGTATCCAAGAATTTTGGCCTTGAAGCTGAAAGAGGGGATAGCTCATCTGAAGGTACACCTTCAGCTGAAGATAAAACAAAAACAAATAGATAAAGAAAATAGGTAGACCACCTTGAAGGCGAATTTAATAAAATTAAACCAACTACCTTTGATGGTGAATCCAGAACAGGGGAGGAAGCCGAAGCATGGTTATTAGACATCAAAAAATATTTCCAGATATGCAACTATTCCAACAATATAAAGGTCAGAATGGCCAGTTATAATCTGAAAGGAAAATCCAGAATTTGGTGGCAAGATCTGAAATTGGCCAAGGGCCTAAAGGAGAAACAGATGGAATGGCATGACTTTAAGAAAAAATACCTATCTGAAAGCTACTATGAAAGAAAAATGAAAGAATTCTATGAGTTACGACTTGGTCAAATGTCTATGGAAGAAATAATAAATAAATTTCCGGAACTACTAAGGTTCATACCTTATATCCGGGAGGATAAAGTAAAAATCCATCGGTTCCTGAGTTGTTTACCACAGTCCTACAAGGACAGAATAATTCGATAATCCCAAGTCCCTGAGTGAAGTATTTAGAAAGGCCCGAATGTGTTATGACCAATACAAACAATGGACATAATTTTCCAAAGCTTGGAAGGATAAGAAACAAGACCGAATGAACCAGTGGAAGAAGGGATACCAACCAACCCCTTATTAGAATGTAGCGAAAATATTTCTAAGGAAATATTTTTACTCAAACCATCCAAGCACACAAGGAGGTGGTAAACCGACAAACCTGGGAATAAAGAAGTTTGGGGACAGCCCCCGAGAACTGTTAAAATGTTGGGAATGTGGAGAACCTCATCTGAGGAGGAACTGTCCACGTTTTAATTCAACAAACATAACTGTTGTTCATAATTTGCAGGAGGCCTCGATGGTGGGTGATGTAGGTAGAAGCTTGCATCGAATCAATGTGGTCGTAGTTGGTCGACAAGCTGACTACCAGTCCTTTGTGGTGGAAATTGAAGGTAAAATCAATAACACTCGAATTTATGTTTTAATTGATCTTGGAGCTACATTAAGTTATATCACTCCTAGTATAGTAGAGTCAAATAGACTTAAGAAAATGATACACGCAAAATCATGGTTGGTACAACTAGCAACATGAACTAAAAGGAAAGTGGTTGACTTTATTTATGATTATGAGTTCAGTTTAGATGGTAAAAACACAAGAAAACATATGAGCATTCTACCACTAGGATCCTATGATGTGATTATCAGAATGGATTGGTTATAAAAGAACAAAGCAGTACTAGATTGTTATACAAAGAAACTTAAATATGAAGACGAAAATGATACTACTGGGACAGTCCAGGGTATACAAAAACCAATACCAGTTAGACAAGTTTCAGCAATACAATTCAAGAAATGCATGAGGAAGGGGTGCCAAGTTTATTCCATCCAAGTAACAAACTTGTTAGAAAAAGAAGATAAACCCAGCTTAGAAGACTTTGTTTTTCTACATGAATTCAAAGACGTGTTTGTTGATGAAATACCTGAATTACCCCCTAGAAGGGAAATAGACTTTTCTATAGACCTGCTACCTAGTTCGGCCTCTATCTCTAAAGAACCTTACCGGATAAGTTTGCTAGAATTGACAGAACTAAAAATTCAACTATAGGAATTATTGGACAAAGAGTATATCAAACCGAGGGTTTCACCAAGGGGGGCACCAGTCCTCTTTTTGAAAAAGAAATATGGTACTCTAAGACTATGTATTGACTATAGACAATTGAATAAAATGACTATTAAAAACAAGTACCCCTTACCTAGGATAAATGATCTGTTCGATCAAGTAGGTGGGGAAAAGATATTTTTGAGGTTGGATTTATGATCCGAATACCACCAAGTTAGGATAAAATATGAGGACATAAGAAAAATAACTTTTAGAACCAGATACAGACATTACGAATTTGTAGTTATACCTTTCGGACTCACTAATGCACCAACCACATTTATGTGTCTAATGACCAATATTTTTAGTCAGTACTTGGACAAGTTCGTACTGGTATTTATCGATGATATTCTGGTCTATTCTAAAAAAAAATAAGAACATGAAGAACACTTAAGAATAGTTCTACAAACCTTGAGGAAGCACAAATTGTACACTAAATTCGATAAGTGTGATTTTTATCAAAAGAAAATACAATGCCTAGGACATGTAATTTATGCAGAAGGCATTGCAGTCGAACCTGAGAAAATAAGAGGCATCATGGAATGGCTGACACCTAAGGATGTAGCGAATATCCAGTCATTCATGGGAATTACCGGATATTATCGCAGATTTATAGAGGGGTTTTCAAAAATAGCCTACCCTATCACATCATTACAAAAGAAAGGGACCAATTTTAACTGGTCACAGAAGTGTCAAGATAGTTTTAACAAGTTGAAGAAATTATTGACAACCACACCCATTTTAAAGGTAGCAGACCCAGATAAAGACTTTACCGTTTGTGTTGATGTGAGTAAAGAAGGACTAGGTGGTGTCCTAACTCAATAAGGACACGTTATTTGTTATGAGTCTCGAAAATAAAAGGAGCATGAGAAAAACTATGTCACTCATGACTTAGAATTAGCAGTGGTAATACATGCCTTAAAAATGTGGCGACACTACATAATGGGAAGAAAATTTCTATTACTGACAGATAATAGCGGTGTGAAACATTTGTTTAGTCAGCCATATCTTAATGCAAGGCAAGCAAGGTGGCTAGCCTTCTTGAGCGAATTCGACTTTGAGGTAAGACATATCAGGGGTAAGGAAAATAAGGTAGCAGATCCTTTAAGCAGAAGAGTCCATGGGTTATTTGAATTGAATGTCAGGGCAGAAAGTGATCTGGAGTAGAGAATAAGGACTACATGTATTAACGATGAAAATTACACTAAGATAGTGGAAAAATTACAAAACACTACAGTAAACCCAAACAAACCAGATCTGGGTATCGATAAAAATGGCCTAGTACAATTTAAAAAAAGACTTTACATACCATATTCAACAGAGTTAAAGATAACAGTTTTGGATGAAGTGCATAAGAAACCGTATTCTGGTCATCCAGGATACCAGAAAACGATAACAACAGTTAGAAAATTATTTTATTGGCCTAATATGAAGGGCGAAACAACATAATGAATAACTAAGTGCCAAGATTGTCAGTAGGTAAAGGCCGAACACCAACATCTAGCCGGCCTATTACAACCCTTACTAGTACCAGAATGGAAATGGGAGACCATATCGTTGGACTTTATTACAGGTTTGCCTAAAACTCAGAAACATAATGATTCTATTATGGTTGTAATCGATAAACTCAGTAATTTTGCACACTTTATTCCTGTAAAGTCTACTTTTAAAGCTATGAACATCACTGAAATATTTATGAAAGAAATTTTTAGACTACATGGTATTCCTAAAATGGTGATTTCAGATAGAGACATAAAATTCACATCTAACTTTTGGAAAGAATTTTTTGCAGGGCTAAATACTAATTTGAATTTCAGTACGAGTTATCATCCACAAACTGATGGACAGACTGAAAGAATGAACCAAATCATAGAGGATATGCTTTGCATGTACGTAAGAACAAAACCAAGCAAGTGGAAAGACTACCTGCACTTGGTAATTTGCATATAACAATGGGTACCAAAATTCGGCTAAGTTGAGCCCCTTCGAGGTACTGTATGACATAAAATGTACGACTCCAATTAGCTGGGATAACACGGTTGACAGACTCATGGTTGGACCAGATATGCTCCAAGAAATAAAGAATACGGTAAGAAAAGTACAATAGAACTTAAAGGAGGCACAGGACAGACAGAAGAGTTATGCGGACCAGAAAAGAAGACACTTGGAATTTCAAGTGGGAGACCATGTATATTTAAAGGTCAAAGCCCAGAAAAGTTCATTGAAGTTAGGAAACTATGCCAAGTTGGCACCAAGGTTTTGTGGGCCCTTCGACATACTAGATCGAATTGGACCTGTAGCATACCAACTTGCACTTCCAGCCAATCTAAAAATTCATAATGTATTTCATGTTTCTTTGTTCAAGAATTATGTTCATGACCCTACTCATATGATCGATTAGAACTTGGTGCAGCTGTAACTAGAAGGAGAGTTCCATGCGGAACCCCTGCGTATTCTGGATCAGAGAGAAATAACACTTCGGAACAGAGTCGTCGCACAGGTAAAGGTGCAATGGAATCACTTTAGCCCTGAAGAGGCCACCTGGGAGTTGGAGGAAGATTTGCAAAAATCTCATCCAATCCTATTCCAGGAAAGGAACGAACATTGAGGACAGTGTTTAATTGAAGGGGGAAAGGATGTGACATCCCCAAAATAAATTAATTTTTTAATTTGAAATTTCTTAGGAAAATTATTTCGTTTTTGGCAAATTTGAATTTGGAAATTTTTTGCCATTTATGGCAATTCCGAATTTCAAATTTGGTTAATTGTAATTAATGATTATGACTATTGGGCAGAGATCTGATCTGAGTCAACTAAATACTTGACTATGACACTTGTATGGAAAAAAACATTTTACATTTATTGGAGGAGGACAAATGGAACAACCATGTTAAAATCAGTTGACCATGACTCCATGAGTGGGGAACATGTTGGAACTACCTCAGGGTTGATTGTTACAAGTGGAAAATCAGGAATTTGGCCATTGGCAGCCCCTGAAAATTAGGGATTTGGAAAGATGAAAAAATTCCCAAGGGAGGGAAAAGACCTAGGCAAAAATAATCTTGGATATATAGCATATGTGAGGAGGCATGACACTGCCTAGTATGCTGGGGGAAAAGAACTATTGATTTATTGTTGTTATGAACAATATTTTTCTAAGTGTGAGGCAAGGAGAAGACTACTGATAGAGGAAGACATTGTTGAGGAGAAATTCCAAGTTTTCCCTCAGGGATTCATGGTTAGGCTAGGGGGAGATCAGGACAAGTGGTTTTGGATGCCTTGTTCTACGGTTGGGAGGAACGTGGTTGTTCCCTTTGTCTTCCCATGAATTGGTTCAGATATGTTATTCTAACCTTTCTCTGGATGAATGTTGATTAGTTAGATATCTGATAGAATGCATCTGTAAATTATTCATCGAAGTATTTCTATGGATGAAGCCTATTCAAATGTTGTGGAGAATGGGCTAAACGAAAATCTGAATGAATCATATCCATGGAATTAATTTTGGAATGAATGCTATTATTTTATTTGGTATATTCACTGTAAGATACACCCGGTTAAAGTTCCTATGGAGTTCTTGTTGTAGATTTGACCATTGTTATAACACAAGAAACTATAGGATCACAACATGTTATTTGTTATAGGGACATCGCTATTATTATATAGAATGGACTGGAAAAATGATTGAGGATTTTCATTTTTGGTAGGAATATAATGTAAATTACAAATAGCATTATAGGCCATTGTGTATTAGACAAGGCAAGAACAGAGTTTCAATAGTTAAAGTAATAAGTTAATCAACCAGATACAAGTACTAATTCTAAAAGATTTATACCTATCATAAGATTATCTCCTAATAAGAACATTCAAGTTTTGCTTTCAAATTGTACAGACTAGAAGGACCAAATTGGAATGAGCAACCACTATATTAAGGGATTCACGAAATATTAAGTGATGTATATATATATGTAATTGTCCATTCGACAATCGTTACAGTAGGATGGTATGGAAATGGCATTAAAGCGCTCCAGGTATAATCACAGAATCACATCTTTAGTACTTTACCCTGATAAACTCAAATTTTTAAGCAGTTCAACAGTAAAACAGGAGAAACGTCGAAGTAAACAAAACGATAGAGCTTTATAGAGGTAATACAAAATGTATGTACAAAGGAGTAATTTTTCAAAGTATTGACCTTCAAATTTATATAAGTTCCTTCCAAATAATGCATAACTGTAAGTTCGAATTTCGTAGATGTTCTAAACTGAATCGACAATTTAAAACAACGACCATAGTAATTAAATTGCCAGTCTAAGATGAAACCCGAGTGGTGAAAGATATGAATAATACAAGAGTCATCACATTATTTCAAACAAAGAGGAAAGAAAATCATGTAGAACAATCTTCGAAGAAGTCATTACTTATAGCAGTCGAACTAAAAACTTAAGAATACAATTGGGAATTTCCCTCTTTCCAGCCACTATAGGAAACTGAGCGAAATTATACCGAACGTCTATAAATCTAAATTGAAACCGTGTTTTTTGGGACTCCTGAAAGGTTTACAAAAGGGAACTCGAATACCTTTTGCACCGAAGGCAAGGACGAAACATCTAAAATCTTTGTGTAGAAGAAAGCCTAGAAAGATTTACCATTTACGAATATCAATAATTATATACAAGAAAAGTAAAAAGAGCACCAACAGAGTGATAATTGTTAATAACAGAGTATTCTAGGATAATACTTAATGTCTGATTCACAGGCTCACATGTTTTTTCGTTTCCCTTGTTGCCTTCTGTCTGGACAGACGCGTGGGCCAAGGGTGGATGGTGCAATAACTCTCTGATGGGTACCCTCTGATCAAATAGGGCCCATCATTAGTGATACAAACCAATTCTTGAAATGAATAAAAAAAAAGAAGGAAAGTCTTTACACAGTAGCCACGATCTTAATGAAATACAATAATACATTATTAAGTTTCATTTTAAATCCATAAAAGGTACAAGGCATACTGTACGAAACATGGAACAAGATTTTCATACAGAATCATGACTATACCTAACTGGTTGAGTCTAACCTTTCCAGAATCCAAATTACATAAAATAGTTACAACTCAATAAACATTACAGAGATATTCCTTCTATTGAATTCCAAATGAATTGACCACGATAAAGACAATAACTAATTTAAGAAAAGGGTTTGGTGTACCGTAGGATATCACTACTGAACTATTCAAACCGCAAAGGTCACATTTTATTTGAACCCAGATGGAAATCCTTTAGACTTAAAGAAAACAACACATGCGAAGGAACAAACCAAATTGGATAAACTATGGAAGTAGGGGTTCACCCCTGTACAATGAAAGGAAAGAAAAAATATATATACAGTATTCCACAGTGGGACCTTGCCTTTTCGAAAGGGAATTCTCACATAGCCTCATGAAATTTAACTTCAGGGCCTCGTCTTATGGGTTGTAGAATAATGATAACAGAAGGTTACGAAGCCTTAGGAGTTACAACACAGACAAGTGATACAAATTGTTTTCTCCCTAAACAAGAAGAAGGACACGGTATTCTTAGGAAGGACGACGAAGGAATGACCAAAAAAATACCCCTACTACAAGCACAACAGACAACCATAAATGTTTATAGAGGAATAACAATAAGGGAGTTCTGAGCGTAAAGAATAAACGGAACGGTTTTCTTTCTCCCGAAGAGCCACCTCTCTATTTGACTAGAGTAATATGTCAAAAAATTACCAGGGGAAGTAGAGTTACACTGTTTGTTCAATGGTCAAACGAACCTCCATTGTCGACAATTCTTTCTTCTAAAGAAGTAATAAACAGAGTCGTTCATAAAATTGCATAATGAAAACCGTAAACACACAAAAACCCTAATAAGAACCCTACCTACTCAGTTAAATGTTGAAAGTATGAAGGAAAACTTAACCATGTGACAAGGCACAGTTGGCATGATTGGAATGGGCGAAGGGCCAAGTAAGAGTGTCGTAAATCGCACTCAAAGGTTGTCATTAAACAATAGACGCAGAGCCTTAACTCCCACCTGATAGTAATCCACTCTCTCCCATCAAGTTAATTCATGAAGTAAATGAAGTCTTCCGAGATTTGACAAGTTAATACACATATATAACAATTGTTTGGTTATAGTTAACTCAAAGTTTGAAGATCTCGTTACTCAAACTCTGCGGGGTAAGGGAACGAGAGTATTATTAACTTAGATATTTGTAAAAGGGAACCATCAAAAATCGAAAAATGCAATAGTAATGCTAAACGCATTACCGCCAAGCCATTCCTTTTCAAACTGTGGTTATAGATCCTTACCTGTGGCTATACACACACACACACACACACACATATATATGATAAGAAAGTGTTCATTTCAAATGGTTAGATCAAATTTTATTGCACGCAGCCTATAGAAATCTCTTATCTAAAGAAAGACCTAGTATTGCAAGTCCTAAGCCTAGTCTATGGTATAGATATGATGTACATAGATGAGTAAGTTGGAGAGAAAGAAGGGGATTTTCTAAAATTCCTGGAGAATTTACCTTATAAGTTTCTATAGCAATCAAGATAAACAGGCACGTAAGTGGCATCATGTAGGAGGATGAATATAAATATTGTCATAGAAAATTTATAACAGGAATGAAGGATCTCTTCCATCTAATGATAAACATGTAAAGTATAATTGGGAGAATTATGCCTCATAGAATTATTTTTTTTATGACGAATTTGAGGTACATTACAGCATGAAAAATACTTATTAGAAAACCAGAGTTCATGAAGCGACTTCTGAAAGAGGTGCATGTTTCCACCCAACCATAGGCACAGCCACTCCTGGCGGATTTTCTGACGGCCACCCCCGAGCTAGACCATGATGCTTTGAGAGAGACTCTTTCTGGTTACTCAGTGACAGTCACGGATGGAGGTTACTCTCCTCCTCCCACAGGGTCTTGGCAACTGGTTTTCTCTATACCAAGAAAGGAGGTTTGCATGAGTACTTCAATAGTCACTCGATAGCCTAGTTTATCAGCTTGTAATGAAAACCATGCCAGCCACTTCTTGCACCCATAACGAGCTTATTTCTCAATTCTTCCTCGAACCAGAGAGTTGTAACCGCTCTTTTTCTCTTCTCGATATTGTTCTTTCGACACTGCTCTCTTCGCAGGTTTGGTTGCTCGGTCCCTGCCTCTGCCCACAAAATTACCTCTTTCTTCTTTCCTTCCTCAGCAAGATTGTGTGGGTATGAATCCCCAGCTCGTGGTCAGGCCTGGAAGTCTTGTAGATGGGTACTCTATCCCATCTCCTCATTAACTTTTGAGGATGACTCTTCCAGCTACCACTCCAGCTAGTAATTCGTTTCTGGGTCAGAGAGCTATTCTGGGTCTGAGCCATTAATTCCAGCAAAGTATTGGTTTGGTGGGGGGTCATCTCAACCATTTATGGTTCCCCTCACCATCTCTCTCATAGCATCCATGGTCTATCTTGGCAAACCCCCCTTTCAACACTTATCCATTTTCTATTAATAACAAAAAATGCATACATTTACCTTTTATACAAAGGTTCATCAAATTCAACATTCACACATATCTAGTCTGCCATAGTCTCTTGGCCAGTTATAATTATAAATACAAACTGGGGAAAACATGGGTGTTACAAGTACCAAGTAGATGAAGTTGTCTTCCACTATCTAGTGAGAGTTGCAAATAGTTGCAAGAGCTTTTCAACCCCAGACATGTAGGTGTCCCCAATCCTTGTTTATTCATTGTTGTTTATTATTGGAGTAATTCCATATCAAATATTAAAATATTTCAAAGTGGTATTAGATCTTGTTTTAGATTTATGTTACAGAAAAAGGTCTTGGGGTATTTACTAAGGCCATGAATTTATATTGGAGAATTGGATTTGAGTGTTTTTTGGTTGAAAAATAAATTTAAAGGCTCTTCTAAGGGGTAATACACATGATTTTTTAATAAATATCAAGAGAGATACAATTTTACAATTTTTCCTTCCAGAGTAACCTAAAATTGGAATGCAATCAAATATCTTATTAAATCTTACTTTTAATAGAACATAACAATTTTAATCCATAATGTTTAATGGAGATGTAATTTTTATTTTTAAAAATTTAATTCAATAAGATTTAATGTTATGTGTTTTATAAAGGATTTAAGAAATAGAGAATGGTTTACCAGCTTTGAAAATTTTTGTGAAACACAAAACCTTGATTAAATGGAAAAATCGTCATAATGTTAAAATGAAGTAAGAAAATTAAATGAAACTTTGCATCGTTTGAAGAAGGGTTTCAAATATACTTGTGCCAAACGATTATCTTTAGATTTCAAAATAAAAAGAGAATCGTGATTCATATCAAATCTTCACGTGGAAAAAAATAAAAAAATAAAGAACAAGGCACATTCCAAAGGTAGCATGCATATGTTTAAAAAATTAATGAGTTTTTATAATATATTTATTATTTAAATTAACATAAAAATAAAATATAGAGAAGAAATATATGTATTGTAGGATATAGAAGAGAATTTTGAGGAATGGTTTATAGATATCTCCTAATTAAGAAAAGATAAATTATGTGAATTTCTCTTTGCGGAAACACCTAGACCTCTTTATAAAAAATCTTTATATGAAGAACACTTATACGAAAAGGTTAAAAGGATTTTTCAATAAATTCCTTCCGCTTTCTAATTAGTTTCATATTAAAAAAAAAAATGTACTAGTTGAATGAGAAGTAGAAAATAGTGAGGGATGTCATGAGTATGATGTGATAAAGAATTTTTTGTTTTGAATGAGAAGTAGAAAATAGTGAGGGATGTCATGAGTATGATGTGACAAAGAATTTTTTGTTTGAATCTTCTTTAGGGGTAATGTTTTTTTTAGCTCTACAATCAATCTTTTGCAATTATGTGGATGATATTTTTAGTTTGGCATTTTTCAATATCTTAATTGAACAATGCTTGGATCTTTATGATCTTGGTGAGAATCTTGTATAGATAACAACTAAAGAATTCATCATTATGATCTTGGTGAGAACTTGTATAGACAATGATGAAGGAATTCATTCAATTCATTGAAGAATCTCACTATCAAATATCTTATCCATTTGAGCGTATGCATATGATAATGTTTAAGCAAATTTCAAATACACATTGGAAGAATAAGGCACATTGTCAAGCTACACTTTGGTCTTCAATTTCAGTACATAGATTCCCAAGGGGGAGTAATGATGTGTACCTAAACACAACACTTGTTTATATGCAAATAAATATATGATTATTCCTTATTTTGTATTTAACATCAATTTTTTTTAATAATTTGTTAATCTTAATTATTTGATAATTTCTACAAGTCCACTTGAGTTGAATAAAGCCTTGAATACATTATTAGTAGTTTTAATATTAATTAAATAAATCATATTTTAATTACCCTATAAAATTAACTTGGGCCAAAAGTTAGGCTTCAAATCTTAACGCAAGGGCGAGGGTGAGGGAACCGAACCGAACCGAACAAAATATAAGGTGTATGTTTTTGAGTACCTTAACAATGGAATTTTGTTCTAAAAACTTGTATACTTGTAGAGAACCCACTTTTCTTGTGTTGTGTATTTTTTGGAAATTTATAATATTAATTTTATATATCTTTTAAATTATCAAAGTCAACATATCCCTGAAATTAGAACGTCTTTTGTTCATGCAAGCTAAGAGGGTTTTAACATGATCAAAATAATTTCTTTTTTTTTTTAGATTTTAGATATCAGTCTCCTCTAGTGCCTCATATAAATCATTAGAGAAATGGTTAAGCCGAAAAAAAAGTTATAGCAAAAATAAGAGAGATATGTATTCTAGAATTTTGATATACGTCAAGACAAAAATAGATTAAAAATAGTAAAAATTATTAATTTAATTTTTTTTGTGCATATTTGGAATCTGCACTGCCATCTCTATCCGTGTCTATATTTTTGTCAATAACTGAATTGTGTATCCTATATAAAATAACGTCAAAAACAAAGATATGGAGAGGAATTCATAAAAATGGAGGTTTTTGTGTATTTGTAGACCGTACCACTAGGCTTGTCATCTCGAACCTAAATATGAAGCAACCAACTCAACAAACATGTATTCTAGATTTTTCACTCCCACCCCAAAAAATTAGAAATTCAAATAATGCACGCGTGCTTTAGGAATGCACACGCATTACTAAAGCGCACACACTTTCCTAAAGTGCGCATGCGTTCCTAAAACATGTGTGCGTTATTAGCAACATGAACATGCACGCGTTCCTGTTAATATGAATAAATCATCTTTCTCTCTCTCCCCCATCTACCTCCCTCCCTCTATCTTCATCTTGTTGGCAAATATTTAACAGACAGTGAATGCTTGTCATTGATGGCAAGTACAACAATGAAGATGGCATGAGTATAGAAAGTATGTAATAGATGGGAATTATGAGAAGACACTGCAGAGAAGATTCGAATAAGCTCAGAAGAGATAGTGTAGAGGATTGTTGGCAAGAATAGCGATGGCAAAGATCAGCATGATTAGCAGCAAAGATCAGCATGATCAGCAACAACAGTGATCGTTGGATCAACAATTCAGAATTCCCGATGACTATCAGATCTCAATGTAGACAAGAAGAGTGCACAGATATGGAGGATAGATCTCGGGCGTTAGATCCGAGCATGAGGATCGACCATCGTAGGATCCAAGAGAATCTGCATGATATTTAAAAGTGCAAGGTGAAGCGAGTCCGCGAAATCTCGAAATCCCGATGAAGACACAATGAAGACTTGCGAAAGCACGAAAAGATCCTGACCGTAAATACACCAAAAGACGTGGACCGTTGATCTAAGCTCCATTTCGGAGTTTCGCCTATCGCGACTTGGAGTGACAAGAACCTCCATCGAAGGAATCGCGAGATGCGAATTCACGATGAGATCTGGACCGTAGATTCATCGAGATCATGGACCGTTGATCTAAGCTCCATTTCGGAGTTTCCCCTATCGCAGCTTTGAGTGACAAGAACCTCCATCGAAGGAATCGCAAGATGCAAAATCATGATGAGATCTGGACTGTAGATTCATTGAGATCATGGACCGTTGATCCCACGCCATTTCGGAATTTCGCGAATCGCGACTTGGAGAGGCAAGAAACATAACCATCGAAATCATGATTTAATCATAGCCGTTAGATCAAGATGTGATCTGGACTGTTGATCCGACTCCTTTTCAGAGTTTCGCGAATCGCGACTTGGAGAGGCAAGAAACATAACCACAAGAATGTCGAAATCATGATATGATCTAAGCCATTGAATTAAGATCAGATCTGGACCATCGAATCATAGGACAAGCCGTTGACTTGGAGTCAATGGAGCATGGTGTGGAAACTCGCGAGATGTGAGATCACGATAAGATATGGACCGTTGGATCTATGGAGATTTCAACCGTCGATCAGACTCGATGAAGTTTATAAACTCGCGAAATATGAAGTGCCTTTTGGCACAGCCTATGGTCACCACCGGTGGTCACGAGAAGGGAAGGAGTCAGTTTAAATAAGCTCCATTTCAGGGTTTCGAGGATCGCGACTTGGGGAGTCGAGATGGCTCATCTCCAGATTCACGAAATGAAAATTCGCGAAAAGCACTTTATGCATAAGCGCTTGGTCATGGCCATGGTCATATAGAGGAAGGAGCTAGCGCAGAAAAGCTCTGTATCGGAGTTTCGAATATCGCGACCTAAAGTGTCGAGACACTTGGCCACAGGAATGCCGAAATGTCGAAACCAGATTTAAAGGCAAGATTAATAAAGTTCATCCAATGGTGCAGATAAACTTGAATATGATAGGAGGGTTACTATTCTCTCTCACAGTTAATTCATCAGTTACGAACCAGTTAGCATAACTAATTCATGATTCTTGATCGATTGGCGTTTCAGTTGCTTAGACGGTTTTTATTTTTCCTAAGAAGATGCGAAGTGTAACTGCTGTGGGGGTGGGGCATAAAAGAAAAAGATACAGACTGTGCGTGGTTGGTTGTTCTGGATGAAAAATGAATTAAACTGTAAGAAAGGGAAAATCACAGGATCTGTAGTGTGATACTGAAAATATGCGCAGTGTGAGATAAAACTCAGAGAAGAGTAACATATGAGGTAAAGACTTGAAGCAGAGCAGAATGACAGATCAAGTTGAAGTAGAGTAGAATTGCAGAATAGTTAGAAGAAGACCAGATTTACAGAACAGAGAAGAAGTGGTAAGAATCGATTTATCTGTGTAGTTTCTTGTTTAATTATTCATTTATATTCTAGGGTGGTTGGGAGGTGCTACGGAGGACTGTTGTCCTCAGAGGTTCAAGTGGGAGCTTGAACACAGGGAGTTGTAGCTTCCATTTGGTTGCAGCCAGAGAAACCAGAGTGGTAGGGTGATGCAAGGGAGAACAAGTGTTCTCTATTATACAGGTTGGAGCCTGTGTAACTCGAAGTTGGTGCTTCCATCCAGTTGGTGTTGGAACATTAGGGGAGTTGGTGCTTCCTTCTAGTGGGTGCTAGAGAAACCAGAGAGTTGGTGCTCTCAAGCAAGTTGTAGCTTGTAAAATAGAGGTAGTAGACTCACATTGAGTTGGTGCTCAATTAAAGAAGATGTGCAGAACTTAAAATACTGTCTATCGTTTCGAAGAAGAAGAGGTTTTCTCCCTTTATGGGTTTCCTCGTGAAAATCTGTCTCTATGTATATCTTATGTGTGACTGATGCTCATTATTTGTATCGTCTATATGTTGTATAATATCAATGGTCACTTGAAGAAAATTTAAGAATGGTTTAATAGATTTATTATTGTTTAAACACAGTAACAACTGATTCACCCCCCCCCCCTCTCAGTTGTCTTAGTAATTCTAACAATTGGTATCAGAGCGAGTTCCTTTTATTCAAAGGTAGATCTGTAAGCTTAAACATGACAATTCATGAAGGGACTTCAACCTCTAAGCCCCCTCTCTTTGATGGAACAAATTTTTCCTTCTGGAAGATTAGAATGAGAACATACTTAATGGCCTTGGGTGCTAATGTTTGGGATGTAGTAGAGACTGGATATACAAAGCTTTTTGTGATAGCCTCCAAGGACGATAAGTTAGAGTTTAGTTTTAATGCTAAGGGAATGAATGCTATCTTGAATGGACTTGCTGAAGTTGATTTTGTAAAGGTGATGCATCTAGAAACTGCCAAAGCAATGTGGGATAAACTTATTAGCAGTTATGAAGGAAATGAGAAAGTAAAAGATGCCAAACTTCAAACATACAGATTGAAATTTGAACAACTAAATATGAATGAAGATGAAACAATTAGCAAGTATTTTTTAAGAGTTGAAGAACTTGTAAATGCCATGAAGGGTCTTGGTGAGAAGATTGAAGAACCATTTTTAGTTCAGAAGATTTTAAGATCTCTACTTGATAAATTTAATTCAAAAGTCTCTGCAATAGAGGAACTAAGTGATCTTAAAACTCTGTCCATTGATAAAATCCTAGGAACTCTAACAGCACATGAAATGAGAATTAACAAAGATAAATCCAATACTAGAAAAGCATCTTTTAAAGAAGACAAGAATATGGATTCAGAATTAGATGATATTGAGGCAAAATTTGTGAGAAGGTTAAAGAAAGGATCAGGAAAATATCAAGGGAAGTTGCCCTTCAAATGCTTTAACTGTGGTAAGATAGGTCATTTTGCATCTAAGTGTCCCCATTAGAAAAAGGACCAGAACTCTGATGATGAAAAGAAGTACAAATACAAGAAATATAATAAAAAGAAAAGTTTGGTTGCAAATAATGACAATTCCTCTGAAGACACCAATAGTGACTCTTCCTGTGAAGACAAGGCAAATGATTTTATGCTTATGGCTAAAGAGGATTATGATAATAAAAGCATAGGCAGTGATGATAATGATAAAGAAGTTGTGGTTGATATGGAAGGAGAACTGATCAGTGCACTGGAAGAAATTGACAGACTCAGAATTAAGAATAGAAAGCAAAAACAATTGCTGATACAATTCGAGAAATACAGTAAACAGCCTGATGAAGACTTTTCCCTGCTAAAAGTGAAATTAGAAGAGGTAAAGAAAATAGAAGTCATACTAAAACAATAGTTGTCAGAGAAGAAAGCCAGTTGTGAAGCCTTAGAATAAGAGATAGTAAAAACAAGAAACGAAATGGAGAAGTTTAAGGGATTGTATCATCAAAATTTTCTAGGTATTAAAGCCTCAGAAGGATTAACCTCCATTTTAAACCAACAACGAAATTCAAAATTGAAAGCTGGATTGGGATATGAAGAAGGATCAAGTAGTGATCATCCAAGTAATACATAACCTATCAAGTTTGTCAAATCCTCAAACATTGACAACAATCACTCTGCAAAAACAAAGAAGGAAAATCATCCACTAAGAAGGAATGAAAGAAAAAGCACCACAACCAAATTTGTAGATCAGAAAGATTATCGGCATGAAAGAAATTGACCTCCTCAAAGAAGATCGTTTTTTTCTATGGTTATTGTTTTTTCTGCTCTAATTTTGGTCACAAAGCTATAAATTGTTCTTTAAGATTTAGATATGAACAATCAAGATATTCAATGAATAACTATCTTCCACAACAAAGATTGAGACAGCCAAGCAACAAACAATCATAGACTATAAATCATGTGATGACTAGGAGAAGGACACAGGTGAAACACAACAACAATTATAAGCATAACAATTGTTATGATCTATTATTCAGTGAACCAAAATGTTACAACTGCCATAATTATGGACATAAAGCTGCAGACTGTCACTTAAAGAATTACAAGTCAGATTTGATCCCCACTACTGAAAATGTCAAAGTAGTAAGGATCAACAACAACAGTGATCGTTGGATCAACAATTCAGAATTCCCGATGACTGTTAGATCTCAATGTAGACAAGAAGAGCATGTAGATATGGAGGATAGATCTCGGGCGTTAGATCCGAGCATGAGGATCGACCATCGTAGGATCCAGGAGAATCTGCACGATCTTTAAAAGTGCAAGGTGAAGCGAGTTCATGAAATCTCGAAATCCCGATGCAGACACAATGAAGACTTGCGAAATCATGAAAAGATCCTGACCGTCAATACACCAAAAGATGTGGACCGTTGACCTAAGCTTCATTTCAGAGTTTCGCCTATCATGACTTGGAGTGACAAGAACCTCCATCGAAGGAATCATGACATGCAAATTCATGATGAGATATGGATCGTAGATTCATCAAGATCATGGACCATTGATCTAAGCTCCATTTTGGAGTTTCACCTATCGCAACTTGGAGTGACAAGAACCTCCATCGAAGGAATCGCGAGATGAAAATTCATGATGAGATTTGGACTGTAGATTCATTGAGATCGTGGACCGTTGATCCCATGCCATTTCGGAGTTTCACGAATTGTGACTTGGAGAGGAAAGAAACATAATCACCGAAATCGAGATATGCGAAATCGCAATTTAATCGCAGCCGTCAGATCAAGATGTGATCTGGACCATTGATCCCACTCCTTTTTGGAGTTTCGCAAATCGTGACTTGGAGAGGCAAGAAACATAACCACAAGAATGACGAAATCGTGATATGATCTGAGCCATTGAATTAAGATCAGATCTAGACCGTCGAATCATAGGACAAGTCGCTGACTTGGAGTCAACAGAGCATGGTGTGGAAACTCGCGAGATGCGAGATCGCGATAAGATCTGGACCGTCGAATCTATGGAGATTTCAACCATCGATCAGACTAGATGAAGTTTATAAACTCATGAAATATGAAGTGCCTTTTGGCATAGCCTATGGTCACCGTCGGTGGTCACGAGAAGGGAAGGAGTTAGTTCAAATAAGCTCTATTTTGGGGTTTCAGGGATCGATAATTGGAGAGTCGAGATGCCTCATCTCCAAATTCATGAAATGCGAATTCACGGAAAGAACTTTATGCATAAGCACTTGGTTATGGCCATGGTAATATAGAGGAAGGAGCTAGCGCAGAAAAGCTATGTATCGGAGTTTCGGAGATCGCGACATGAAGTGTCAAGACACTTGGCCACAGGAATGCCGAAATGCCGAAACCTGATTTAAAGGCAAGATTAATAAATTTCATCCAACGGTGCAGATAAACTTGAATATGATCGGAGGGTTACTATTCTCTCTCATAGTTATTTCATCAGTTACGAACCAGTTAGAAAAACTGATTCATGATTCTTGATCGGTTGGCGTTTCAGTTGCTTAGACGGTTTTTATTTTTCCTAAGAAGATGTGAAGTGTAACTGCTGTGGGGGTGGGGCATAAAAGAAAAAGATACAAACTATGCATGGTTGGTTGTTCTGGATGAAAAATGAATTAAACTGTAAGAAAGGGAAAACCACAGGATGCGTAGTGTGAGACTGAAAATATGCGTAGTGTGAGATAAAACTCAGAGAAGAGTAACAGATGAGGAAAAGACTTGAAGCAGAGCAGAATGACAGATCAAGTTGAATCATAGTATAATTGCAGAACAGACAAAGGAAGAGAAGAATTGCAGAACAGTTAGAAGAAGACCAGATTTACAAAATAGAGAAGAAGTGGTAAGAATTGATTTATCTGTGTAGTTGGTTGTTTAATTATTCATTTATATTCCAGGGTGGTTGGGAGGTGCTAGGGAGGACTGTTGTCCTCAGAGGTTCAAGTGGGATCTTGAACATAGGGAGTTGTAGCTTCCATCTGGTTGCAGCCAAAGAAACTAGGGTGACAGGATGATGCAAGGGAGAACAAGTGTTCTCTGTTATACAGGTTGGAGCCTGTGTAACTGGAAGTTGGTGCTTCCATCCAGTTGGTGCTGGAACATTAGGGGAGTTGGTGCTTCCTTCTAGTGGGTGCTAGAGAAACCAGAGAGTTTGTGCTCTCAAACAAGTTGGAGCTTGTAAAACAGAGGTAGTAGCCTCACATTGAGTTGCTGCTCAATTAAAGATGATGTACAAAACTTAAAAGACTGCCTATCATTTCGAACAAGAAGAGGTTTTCTCCCTTTATGGGTTTTCTCGTGAAAATATGTCTCTGTGTATATCTTATGTGTGACTGATGCTCATTATTTGTATTGTCTATATGTTGTATAATATCGATGGTCACTTAAAGAAAATTTAAGAATGGTTTAATAGAATTGTTATTGTTTAAGCACAGTAACAACTGATTCACCCCCCCCCC
>ML781198.1:16064-27798 GCA_009831015.1 Picea engelmannii | reverse complement strand
ATATATATTTGGGTGACTGTTACGTCATATAATGCTTCAAATAACGCCCGTTGATAGGGGCATTGAGGATTTCACCGTCTATATTTTCCAGTAGGAAAGAATTTTTCCCTTCTAGAGATGAGACCCTAAATGGCCCATACCAGAGGTGGTCAAATTTACCATGTTTTGCCGCTTCTTCCTTTTTTGCATCCCACCTTAACACTAAATCACCTGGGAGGAAATCTCCGTCCTTTGCTTTGCGGTCGAGCAATGCCTTCATATCATCTTGGTACTTCTGCATCTTTTCATCTACTTCAACTCTATGCTGTTGAACCTTGATCAATTGATTTATCCTTCTGGTGACATGATTGGGTTCTTCATTTTGATATTGTCATAACTTCATCACTAGGAGCGCTAGGTTTATAGGTAGTACAACATCGGTCCCATATACCATATGAAAAGGCAAAATGCCTATTGACCTTTTTGTGCTTATGTGGTTCGCCCACAATGCGTATTTTAAGTGCACATGCCAAGACCTTTTATTTTCATCCAATACTTTCTTGATTATATTTACCAAGCTCTTATTAGATGATTTGGCCAATCCGTTTCCTTGGGGGTAATATGTTGTGGAATGGACGACAACGATGTTATACTTCTGATAGAAGCTGATCATAGCCATAGATTTAAAGGCCTAGGCATTGTCAGTAACTATCTTTTGGGGGCACCCAAACCTAGACAAAATATCATCTTCTAAAAAATCAATTACCACTGAGTTTGTTTCCCTTTTGGTTGGAATGTCTTCCACCCATTTAGTAAAATAATCCATTGTGGTTAAGATCCCCTTTTGTTGAGCACTGGAATGGGGATTAATCTCGCCTATGAAGTCTAGACCCCATTGCCGAAATGGGGCTTCAGATTTGACTGGAACTAAAGGCAGTGTCGAGAGCTTATGTTTACCTGCAAATAGTTGACAAGGGTTGCAGGCACGCACTTTGGCATTAACGTCTGAGAAAAGTTTTGGCCAGTAGTACCCAACCCTCAGAATCTTGTAAGCTATAGCTCTCCAAGCGTGATGCCCCCCATAGATTCCCTTATGAAATTCATCTATAACCCGATGAGTTTCCGATTCGACTAAACAGACTAGCAGGAAATCGAGTGGATCTTTCCAGTATAGCTGACTTTCAGTGATACAACATTTAACTGCATGGAGTTTTAAAGTCCTGGCTTTAGATGGTGATAGCTCATTTGGGAATTTTAGAGTTAGCAGGTATGACACTATGTCTCTGTACCAGCCTGACGATATGAACTTCTCTTTAATCTTGTTTGGACCTGTTTCCTCATTCAGTTCATTTAGGTTCATGTCTTCGTCGCCTTCCTGCATGCAATTGATATCTAGGGCTCTGAAATTCGACTCAACTAAGAGTTTGGTCAGGCCTTGCCCTTTTATCAATTTGGTCGGTTTGACTTCCAGATCAAATTCTTGGATTTTGGGGAGCCATCGCCCTCTTTTTCCATCACTGTCTGGTTGTACCAATATATCTTTCACATAACTGGTAGGCACGTACACAATTATCTTTGAGTGTAGTACATATGTTATGAATGCCTTTAATGATTTTACCATGGCGTATGCCTATTTTTCTATTATATCATACTTCAGTTCTGCGTCTCTAAAGTTCTTGCTGAAAAAGGCGATCGGTTGTTCGAATCCTTCTTCGTTCTTTTGTAGGAGCAACGCAGCGATAGTGTGTTCGGAGACAAATGAGAAAATAAGAAAATCTTTTCAATAGTCTGGGCTCGCTAACACAGGTGCCTTGCTTATGAATTTCTTAATATGTGCGAATGATGCTTTGGCCTCAGTTGTCCATTTTACTTTGCTGTCCTTTTTCAACATACCTGTGATCAGTTTTACAATTTCAATGAAATTCGGGATAAATCTTCGTAAAAAAATTATTTTACCTAAGAAAGATTGAATTTCTTTTACATTTATGGGAATATTTATAGTATATATTGCTTCAATCCTCTTAGGATCAATCCTGATTCCATCCCTAGATATGATATGACCCAACAACTTACCTTCCCGCATGGAGAAATGTGACTTCTTTGGGTTTAAAGATAGACCAAACCTGCGACATTTTTCGAAAGTCTGTTTAAGATGTGTCAAGTGTTCTTCGTTGGTTTTAGAGAAAACCGTCAAATCGTCGAGGTAAATGACCACGAACTTATCCCTTTCTCCTATGAAAGAGATGTCCATAGCACGTTGGAAAGTGGCCCCTGCATTCATCAAACCAAAAGGCATTTTTTCATACATGAACGTACCCCATGGTGTGGTGAAAGCAATTTTTTCTCTGTCTTGCTCATTCATGGCGATTTGATTATAACCAGAGAACCCGTCGATCATAGACATTCAATTGGCTTCAACTACCTTTTCTAACATGTGGTCCATTTTGGGTAGTGGACAGTTGTCCTTGAGAGACGACTTGTTTAAGTTTCGGAAATCCACACACAGTCTGATTTCCCCACTCTTTTTCCTGACTGAGACCAGGTTTGCTACCCAGTATAAATATCTCAGAGGTACTATTATTTTCGCGTCTAAAAGATTCTTAACTTCTTTTTTGATCACAGGTAACAAAAGGGGGTTGACCTGTCTAAGATTTTCCTGAATGGTTTGACCCCAGGCTTCAAACGTATCTTGTGATCAATTACAGAAGTGTCATATGTTCTTAAGTCATCATAATACCAGGCGAAAACATCTTTATATTGTCTAGTAGGTCTTTCTACTTAATTTTTATTTCGGGAGGGAGGAACTTGGATATTTTTACCACCCTGGATTCTTCTTTGGTTCCTATATCACAATCCTCCACTTCTTCTGGTTGGGGTTGTAAGGTGGATTTCACAGGTATGTCATTTTGATCAAAAATTCTTTCCAAAGGAATCAATCCTTTAAGAATCTAGTTGTTTTTAAGGACTAGCATACGATGATCCGCGATTTTTTCTCGGAAAGATTTAGGATCCTCCCCTTCTTTCATGATCCATATCGGGTCGTTTTGATTTTCTTGGTCTGCATGAGTTTTAGAGAATTCATCCACTGCTTCAAGAAATTTCTTGATTTGTTCGTCATCCTCGAAGACCTGCCAATGCTGGATATTGTCTGGTATAGATGGTCTGTGTCTAATTTCTATGTGATACTTCAATTTGAAAGTCATGGGAGGAGAGAAGGTTGAAGTTGCTTTAGCCAATGCATCAGTGTGTAAATTCTCTATGCGCGGGATGAAGTGGACATTTACGGACGAGAAAATTTTTTCCATGAGATCCTAGGCGCAATTCCTGTAAGATCTTAATCTGGGATGCTTGGCTTGGTACTGTCGATTTATCTGTTTGACTATTAACTCTGCATCTCCGTATACCTCTAAGTTATTTATCTTTAGCTTCTTGGCAGCCTCTAATCCTAAGACCAACACTTCATATTCACATACGTTATTAGTGTAATCTATATCCCACTGTAGTCTGTAGGAAAAAGGAACCATGAACTTTCCTTCGGGAGCCACTAAAAGCACTCCTGCACCAGCCCCTTCACAAGATGAGGCACCGTCAAAATACATTTTCTAGACACCGGTACTACATAGATCCTCTATCATATAACTTGAATCTTCCTACTCTATATCGTTTTACCCCGGACAACCATCTAAACCATCATCAAAAGATAAGATACAATTTCCTAAATCCTGATCTGCAATGTAAATAGGGAAATTGTTCAGGTTTTGAGGGTCGCTTACCATATAGGCTAATCTCGTTTCTCTGTACAATTGAGTAAACTAACCACCAAACACAGGAATTGTGGCGAACCTCATATCCAATTGAAGAGAACCCCCCAGCTTGGCTCCCCGTGACCAAGACAACAACAAGCCATACTTAGGGGGAATATCTGCAATAACCACATCCATCAGGATACTCTTAACCGGGACCTACACCAGGGTAACTACCAAATCTTTTATCATCCCCATACACTTAACCCTTCTTGAGTCAAAGGAGTAAAAATCTCCATAAGGTCTGGTGATCTGGAGACCCAATTTGTCCATAATAATCTTAGGCATAACGTTATGGGAGGCTCCGGAGTCTAACATGCAATTATGTAGCAATTGATCATACACATTTAAAGTGATATAAAAGGGAGCAATGGTGTCTTTGGCCCCTTCAAAATGGGGACCAAAAGTGATGTTAGGTTTGTCATCTTCCAGGTTTAAAACATCAGACTGACTTTCTAGCTCAGAGACACCCATCGCTTTGGTAATATGCTTCTGATAAATAGGTTTTTTTGTTAATTCTACCAAAGGGATTGGTATCTTAATTTTATTTATCTCATTTTCAAAACTGAAAGCTCCGCTCACCTTGTCTGTTTCTTTGGTCGAGACTTTCGAATCCTTCCTTTTTGACTTATTCATCTGGACTGCTTTATTACTCATGGTCCTGGTTGAAGACGTAATTTTATTAGCTGTTTCAGTTCCTTGTGCTTGGGTCTCAACTTTTCCACTTCGGACTCTTGTGTCCTTACTACTTTCGTTTTGTTGTTGGGTAATAAGTTCTCTTCCGGAGTAGGCTCATAAGTTTGACCTCTTTGGAGGATTTTCTTGGGTTGAGAAGTTGAGATGGGCTTACTCTTAGATCTTAAGTTATACTTGGGTTGGATCTCATCCATTATCATCTCAGTTTCTTGTTGAGATTCACAAAGGTCAGTATGATCACTTTCTTCACCCTTATTCGATGGTTTTTGCGTGTTTAGAGATTTTTCATAATCTTCTTGAGTCAGATATGGTTGTGTGCAGTCATCACTGAAGTTTGTGACATCATTATCTGAATCTCCGAAGTCTTGAAAATTGTTCGCTCTTATAAAAAAAATTCGTTCTTTAAGGGAGCTTGTATTTTTTTATCTTCGTTTTTTATTTGTCTATGTTGGTTCGAGGGGTTGGGGCTCCTCTTGAAATCCTTTTTGGGGAAAGAATCAGCTTTGGCCTGTTCGAGCTCCATTCTGGATATTTTATTAGACAGTTCTTTAATTACTCTGGCGATATCTTCTACCTTGTCATCTGTGGATCTATTAGACCCTGACGGACCAACTTGTTCTCTAAAGTGTTTAGTTTCTCGGTTTCCATTTTCTACTTTATCTTTAAGCTTACACAAAGCCATCATATTAGACTCAATTTCTACCGCATCATTCTGCATTCGGTTTAGGGTGGCTCCCCTTCTTTCTCGTAAAAGGAGTGCAAAATCCGGTTTGAAAGCCCCGACGAAAGTTACTTTGGCCACGGGTTGGGATGGTTTAACCTCGGCTGGGATTTTGTTATACAGTTTGTTGAATATTTGAATAAATTCCATGACTGTTTCTGAATTCTTTTTTCTTAAAGACCCAAATTCGGTTAAATAGTATAGATGGTCTTTTCTCTCACCCCATTGTCTGAGGAAAGCATCTTCCAAAGTGTCATAAGACAAGATAGATGTTGCAAGTAGGATCCGAAAGAAAGTTCGAACTTGGCCTTCGAAGGTTTGGACTAGAAGCCTCGAATATACGTCTTCATGTTCGATACCTAGGATATCCACGAATTGATCAAATAAATTAATATGTTCGGCCGCGGTCATATCCCCTTCCCCGATGAATTTTGGTAAATTTTTTATGTAATTTTTGGGAAGGTCGTGTAGAGGAACGGGCAATACTAAGGGAGCATATCTGGCTGCAAATTTCGCAAACACTCTAGGAGGGGGGGCAGGCCCTAGGCCTCCAGCTCCTCCTAGAGGGGCTCCCCCCCCTCCTCCTCCGATAAACCCTCCACCTCCTCCTATAAACCCTCCACCTCCTCCTCCGGCAGCTGCCATCGTTATTTGTAGGAAATTGTAAAGGGGGTTTTGAAAAATTAAAAGTGAATCTTTATTTTCTTCACGAAGAGGAAAATCCGATGAGGAACGATAAGGAACGCAAGGACTTGGTTCCTCGAATTTTCAAGAGACGAAATCAGGAGAACCGACGGGTGTGGAAATTGAATGTGTAACACACTCTTCAGAATTTGGTGAGGTTGGGAAATTTAACTGAAGGAAAGATGGTATGTCAACTACCGACGAACTTTCAAGAGGGTCCTTTCCTTTGTGTACTAAGGGGATTGTCGTATGAATCTCACTCCTAACTTCGGAGTAGTTTGGCGTTAAAACTTTAGTATCAAAGAGAGGACTGCATGAAGTTGAGGGTTTAGAAGAAATCTTAGTCTTCAGTTGTGGGGTTTTAAGTTTGTAAACTGTAGCGGTTGGCTTAAGAGAGCCTCTCGCCTTTAGAATCTTCTCAGGATCAGTAACGGGCGTAATCTGCTTACCATCCGGGTTTTGTCTAGTATTCCTTCGACCGGATGCTAGTTTATTATTTGTGGAGTCGCCAAGTGAAAGATTGAAAATCCTTAAAAAGGTGTGTACTCTTTGTTCACTATCAAAGGGTAACACTTTCAACGAAACACAAATGTCATTTTCCCAGGGAAAAAGGTTTCCTAACTTCGTTCCCCGGCAATGGCGCCAGTAAGATGTTGTTCCAGAGTCTGTACTTAAGGCTTAGAAGTACAGTGTCTAGGCATCTGAAAGTGGGTAAAGGGTGGAGAAGAGAGAAACGTCAACCTTCGACAAAGGAAACTAAGGAAGATTTCTACGTTGGTGTTGTCTAGCTTCCAGCTGTTCCTGGATGGTTATATCCTGTTCAATCACTGCTCATGAGCGTTCGAGTTCAACCCGTGTAGTAGCTATTTTAAGAATAGTATCAAAAAGGTTTAAGGCAATGTGCATTTGATTTGATAATCCAGTTTCGATATTGGGCTGTGTTGGTACAGGGATAGTCATGGAGGAACAGTAAAATAAGAAAAAATTTAGAGAGAAATTAAGTGTTGTCTCAATTTGGTCGTATAAAAGAGAATTTACGGTTTCGGAAATAAAACGGGGTGCAAATCAAAGGCTTTCCTGTAACCGAGTTATATCTTAATAAAATGTATGAAGTGGGGGAAAAACATTTAGCTGTCTATGGTGTAAGGCTCCTATCAAGGGAGAATCTCACGTATAAAAAGGAGAGGAAAACTATAAGGAAATAACTGATGTAGCATAAAATATATATAGAATTTTGAAAGTGTTGACTAGTCTTACACCTGCTGATAGCTGGTACAGAGGAAAAATAATAAACAATTACAAAAAAACAAAATTCACTCGCTATAGTAGTGGTCATACTAAATTATAACGAAGCATTCATCAGTTATGAATATGAAATGAAATGAAATATGAGATACAAGAAAACAAACTCATAACACAGTCGTGACGGAATTGAGAATCTTCAGATTTGCTTTGTATTAACTCTAAAAATGTAAAAACTCTGTTACAATTGACACAAAAAGGTCCAGCCCCTTTTCCTTCTTTCTATGGTATATTTATACAGTTTTACAATAAGATAGAATCTCAATTGTTACAAAAATTTTGTCTATGATAGGGACGAGAGCAATTGCTCCATTTCTTCTTCTCTATCTTCACTTGGTGCCAGACATTTTTCCTCACGCGTTCTCGGTATAGGTGACACATCTTTCAACCAGTTGAGATATCAGCCTCGACGGTTCTGCTTGACAGTTGGCTTCAAAAGAGTAACAGTCTCGGGATAATTGCGGCAGCCTGTCTTCCATCTGTCTGTCTATGATGTCGATAGCGCATAATTGCGCACTTGGTTTGATCATACATTTGTCTATTTGGTAGCGCATAATTGTGCGCTTGGTTTGATCATACATTTGTCTATTTGGACTATGTCTTCCATAGTCACTTGGGAGATCTCGACCGAATCCATTTCTTCTTTTTCCTTTAAATCAAGCGATATTTTTGCCATATTCATTTGAATCAATGCCTCGGCACTACCTCCACTATCAATGCCTAGCAGATTTCCATCTATAGAACTGAAAGCCTCTTCCAAGGCATTTGTTACCCTTTTGGCTTGTAGCTTTCTTTCCGAGATGCTGTGCTCCCATTCTTTCAATAAAATGTTTCCTCTGGTCTGCTCTGAAATGATGAACCTGGGAGTACTTCCCGAATCCCTATTGTTTGTGGCTATCACAGCCTCTTGGAAGGTGACCCGTGCTGCTCCAACTTCCCTTTCTCTAGCAGATAAGTTATCTGAAACCTGGTTGACTAGCAAACAGTTGTCCCAGATCGTTTCTACCTTGCCGAGTAAATTTTGTTGGGCCGCAGAGACTCTTCCCTGAATCTCCATCGCCTGGGACTGAAACATCCCGATATCTATCACTTTTCTTTCAACGATCTCCACACTAGCTTGTAACTGTTCGATCAAATCCTTTTGCTGGCTCGCTTGCATCTGGCCATCCCAGACCACCAGCTATGCTTGCTCGAGCTTAGTCTTGAGTATCTCTATCTTGTTCTTATCGTCCAACCTGACCTTCTCTATTCCTACGCTCGCTTGGTCTTTGGCAGTCTCTGTTGCTGTGGCTAGTCTGGCTTCAAGGGTCTTGATGAGGCAATTTTTTCGTTTAAGCTGGTTTTTCAAAAGCCCAACTGAAAATTGATTCGCCGAGGCATATGCTCCTAATGTCCCTGCTATTTTAGTCATGAATTGTTCATTCTTCTTGTCTTTTCCATTAGTTATAAATTTGTATTTCTTGGCCGTTGACTCTCCTTCCTGATAGAATTCCCTCTTTACCACTGTCTTTCTCTTCTTATTGAAGAAAAACTCATTCGGAGGGAGTTTTTCTACCCTTATAGGCCTCAACTCTTCATTGAATATCCATCCTGCATCAATATTTCCCTCAGTTGATTGCAAAGGGGTAACCGATGTGATAGGATCTCCAATTTGTTTCGCTAATGGTCTCGGAGTAGTAACCGGACTCTGCTTCTTCGGTGGGTCGGGAGTCTTTACTCTGCTTTCGAATTTTTAGTTTTCTCTCCTCATCCTGGTGTTTTTCTTGATCGAGAGTTGCATCCTTAGAGCCTTCGACATCTTTTTGTTTCACCTCCGTCGTACTTGGACTCTCACCCCACAACACATCGGGAAGGCAACTGTGTCGATGTTCTTGGAACTTCATAACATCGGCTCTCTCCTCGGGTGCCAAGGTTTGTATTCGAGATAAAATCTTGGCATAGGACCTTGTGCCTCGAAAAATGTCATCCAAGGGTGAATTCTGGTGCTCAAATCTCTTGAGCCTGCAACTGGCCAAATGATTGCTCACAACCCTTTGCAGATCGTGCTTCTTGTATTCAATGAGAACCAAATTTAGGTCTTCCAGGGCTGTTGCTGCCTCAGCTTTGGCATGCCCGAAATCTAATAAAGAATATGAATTTAAATGAACAGGAAAAGGTGGCCATACCTTCTTTGAATATCCCTTAAGCTCCTTACTTATACCGCCAATTACTGTTTGTCTAGCAACCTCACGACAAGCCAACTTGTCGGGAATGAACAATGGCAATGCATGCGGGGGAACAAAAGCCCCAAAAACTCTGAGGTATGAAAATTCGGCTTCCACATACCAGTCGACTATGCTGATCAGATTTGTCACTATACTATCCGAGATCCTCGGTGGCAGGTGGTCGAAAATAGTGACATGCAGAGGCACCATCACCCATTTGAAGATTTCTTATATGAAATTTACAGCTTTGTTTTCCCATAATTTTGAATGATAGACGTGTATGGGCTTGTCTTCTGCTGGAATCCAACTCCAGCCCATTAAGGGAAATGGCGTCAAAAAACAAACGACGTCCATAATGTATGCAGACATGAAGAATGAAGACGCCTTTCCGCGTTCTTTATGTGCCCAACACTCTGTGACTCGACTGGTCAAGCTATCAGAAAACATTTTTGCCCAGTCAAAAGAACTGCCTTCGGCGACCTGAAACATTAGAGGCACCCATGGAAGAAAAAAAAGTGAGGTGTCCTCTCTCTCGTATAACCTGCATGTCATCATAGCTACATACTTGTACTGTGGTTCTAAGGAAGCTATTGAATATATGTCGTGGCTATCAGCCCTGAACTTTGCAGTGTGCGAAACCCAATCTCTTATTAAGTTGGACATGGTTTTATCATATTGTATACATTCCTTCTGCTTGAACTCGTCCAAGAATTCGGCACCATATGTATAGTCGGACGTTGTGGGCAGCTTATACATGGCTTGCAGATGTTCATGCCTGAAAGTCCCAATGACGACCTTCTGCTCATTCATTATGATTCTGGTTGGTAGGTCCACATGATCTAATGCCCATCGGACCATGTCATAATATGGAAGCAATCATGGCTTGGCTGCTACATTTTGCATTCTGGATTGAATGACGATCTTATACTTGGTGGTTATGTCATCCTTTTCATTATCACTAGAGTTGTCGGAATAATCCACAAATTTGGCCTGCAGAACATCTGAAAGAAACGACCAATTCAGGACCGAGTCAATACTTCGAGGTGAAGTATCAGCGACATTGTCCGAACCTTGTCCCGAAACCTCTACATTGGCCTTGGATGCTTTTCGCAGGGCCATGCCAGGAGATTCTACTTTATCTCTTCTACGATAAAAAAACGTATACATACAGAAGTTAACTTATTGAGAAAATGTTCTCCGCGTAATATGAAAATGCATTTGATATAATGAACCACAACTCTTATATATATTCGAAAACTTGGTACCTTTCAGAACAGGCCTGTCAAATCATTTTTTAGAAATAAATTTTTCCATAAAAATATGATCTTTATTTGTCGATTTGCCCTATTTCCTAATTAATGCCATAAATTTTGGCGGTTTGAAACGTCAGTTGGTGCATGGAAGGAAAAAGGCTACCTCGTAACTCGTGCAGGTATCGAAACACGGGATATGTATTGATTTAGCTTAATTAATCTGGTTTTACCAATGTTAATTAATCTTTCGCCACTCGTTGCATCGGGAATTTTGATAAATAAAAACATAATTATGATTAGGAGCTTAATTCATTTCTTAATTATTTATATTCGCGGTATCGCGACTCGGAGTTTCGAAGGTAAGTTTCTGGGAAGTTTGCATGCCGAGCTGCGAAACCGCGAGATTGCGATAATACAACTTAATTAAAAGGGAAAGTAAACTCGGATTATGTGATTAATTAATTATGATCATACCCTTATCGTGATTTCACGAGTCGAGGCTTAGACAACATAACTTTTAAAAAAGAAAATGTCGAGTGGTGAATTGCCGACAGAACGTTACCATGGTTTAGCTTTTACTTTTAACCTTGACATAGGTTACTAAAATAAGGACTTCGTGTTCTCGGCTATTGGGGCTACGACAATAAAATTTTGGGTTTGGTGAACGCCGAGGTGCGAAAACCCGATGATGTTTAATCATGGTTTAGGGAAAACTTTACTCTCGTTACTGCCCTGGGTGAAAAATTAAAACTATTTCGCCATTTCGTAGCTCGAGACATGTGAACTACTTGATTTATAGTATCCGACCTACGAGATCCCGAGGTAGAAGAAAAGAGGAAACATTTTTATGAAAGGTAGGACTCGTCTCAAGAGTACAATAATCATCGCTGCTCGCATGATAAATCTTCAGAGATTTAGAAACCACAGAGGGGAAAAACGAAAACCATCTTTCCATTTCGAGCATTAAAAATAAAATTTGTGACAGGCTAGAAAAACAAAGGCGGCTCCGACAGAGGGAAGGAAGGAAAAAGGGAGGGATAGAGAGTGTGGCATTGGGTGGTGAGGTAGGGAAGGGAAGAGAGAGAAAGAGAG
>ML781197.1:385561-409287 GCA_009831015.1 Picea engelmannii | reverse complement strand
CATGTCATTAAAAGAAGAATCCATTGAAAAAAGGAAGTTGAAATAATAAATGAAAATAAGGGGAAAATAGTAAAATTATTATTTATATTTAAAATCAACTTAAGAATAGAAAAGTAAAAAGTAAAAATATTAAAAAAGGTAGAGATGTAAAGGAAGAAATAAAGGAAAATTAAACAAATTAAAAATAAGGAACAATTGAAGTCAAAATGAAAAAGAGTGGGAATAAGTAAACAATACTAGAAAAGTAAAATAAAAAAGAAAGCTGACTAAGTTTATAGCAAGAATTTTGGTGTGGTCAAAGCAAATGAGATGCTTAGAGTTGAAGGAGTGTTTAGCTATTGATGACTTAGAAATAAGGCTGACTTATAAATGTAGTTGTGGAGTGTGTAGGCTATATGTTCTTTAATGTGGATTTTGAAGGATCTTCGAGTTTGGAATTTGGTAGACAATTATCCTTAGATGTTCTAAATATTTGTGTGAGGGTTTTATAGGGTTTAAAGAGAGTTTTGATGTTCTTTTTAGCCAATATCTTGAAAATTTGATCCATGGTACTCTCTAGGGGAGGAGAAGTAATTAGAATGGCAAGTGGAATGAAAGGCCTTGTTGATTTCATAGATGGAATAATCATTGGCAACCAAGACCTTTGTGAGGTGAGATTTTTATTTTTCCAGAAAATGGAGAGTAGAGATTTGAATGGCTTATAATAATTTTCATGAGTTAAAAGGTTAAGAATGTGGTAACAAATATTTTGAAATTGAGATTTAATGTGGATATACAACATAGAAAGTGTTTTTTATCTTTTTTAAGCTAGTTAAAACATTAAAATACTTTTTGATTTTTTAGATTAGAGTTGATAACTTAAAAAAGTTAAATTAAACTTAAAATTTCAATATTAATTAAAAATATAATGTTTTATTTATTTTTTAAAATAATTATTACTGATTTTTTTTATATTTTAAAATAATTTTTATAATTTTAAATCATTTTTTTTATTGAGAAAAATAACAACATGGTAACAATTATATATATGAGACCATTTTACTTTTAAAAAGCTGATAAAATATCTATATTTCTTAATGTTTTGTTTATTCCCAAATCATTACAACTTAAATACAAATATAAAGGATGAGAGCTAAAAGTAAATTCATAAAACTTTTAATGAAATGTATTTTTTTATTATTAAGGATGCTAATTAACTTAAATACAAATAAAAGTATAAATAGAAAGGATGAGAGCTAAAGTAAATTCATAAAACTTTTAATGAAATTTATTTATTTTTAATTAAATTCATAAAAAATTTAATGAAATGTATCTTTTTTATTAAGGATGTTAATTAATTTAAATACAAATAAAGGTATAAATACAAAGGATGAGCTAAAAGTAAATTCATAAAAATTTTAATGAAGCATATTTTTTTTTAAATTAAGGATGCTAATTTTTAACATGTTTTGGGAAGTAAAAAAAAATGAAAAGTAAAAAAAATAATCTTTTAATTTTATTTTAAGTTTTATATTTTCTTTATATTTATTTATATGGATTTTTTTTAGATTTATATATTCTTTAAATATATTTATATAAATTTATTATGAGTTAAGATGGAAAAAGTTTTCATGTTGAGGGGTTTGATCCTTCTTTGTACATGATAAATCTTTGATCCCTTTATGTGTATGATAAATCTTATCCACACGTGATAAATTTGAGTTAAGATGGATTTTATTTATTACTCACAATGATTTTTTTTAATAATATGTTTTTTAAATACTTACCATTTTATCAAAAAATTCTAAAGAAATTCATTGGTTACACCTTTTTACAGTGATTGTTTTTATAATTTGAGGTATTTTATTGAGTTCTATTGAAATTAATTTGACTTATCAAACATATGTTAAGTCTATTTCATGATTAAATAAAACAAACTCCAAATTCAATATTCAACTTTTAATAAAACAAACATATGTTTTTAGAGTTTTAAGCAACATTAACTCCATCCCATCATCTAGCTTGGTCTAAGACTCAAAGAGCCAAATTTATTTTCTAGGTTTGAATTCTCTAAATCATACCCCCTTGCATCCCCTTATGATGGACACTTAAGAGGGAGACAATGTAGTGAAAGGACGAACTTCTTTGTCATAATCACATCCATATCAACATCACACCCTGCATAAATGTAATAGGGACATTATGAGAGCTACATGATTAGAGATGTGATTACAGATATCTACATCCTTCTTTGGAGACACTCATTAAGTATTTGTCATATAGTCCTCTTTGATTTTTTAATTGTTTACCCTATAACCTTTTTCCTTTAGGAAAGCTTCTCTCAAATCGTTTATATCTACTCAAAATTTACATTTGAAAGTTGTATTCTCATAATGAGTTGTTCCGTTCATTTAAAATTTTCACCCTGTAAAATAAATGTGTTTGATCATTTTTTACTCAAATCTAATTGCATTAAGAGAAGTAAGGTGTATTGAAGAGAGTGTAAGTTAAGTCCCATATAATGTTTACCCCATTTATCCATCCCATATAAGGTCTTGTTGGTTGCCCAACTAGCACCTTGTTCTTCATTGTCTTTTTGAAATGCAGAGTTGTCTTTTACTCACTGTCGAGTATGTGTGTTCATCAGACTGACAAATCTTTTGTAAATATATGTTGTTTAAATAATGTTAGTCAATATTGCTTAAATTTTTCCCTATCGCTTTGATGTGAGTGTGTTTTGTGTGACATAATGATTACATTCTCTCCTTAATTTCATGATTGCAAAGCATGAAATTAAGGGCTCTTTTCGTGCAAATCGATGGGTAAACTCTTTCGACGGTATCTTCATAACCCCTTGCATTGATCAAAGATTATCATTTTATCTTCCCTAAAATTATGTACAAGAAGAAGGTCTCAGGGATATGGTTTGTTTGAAGGTTGAATAACTTAAGTATAATTCATTTTTCCTAGATCCAAACTTCAATTTAAAAAGCAATTGTGTGGGATTGATTAATTAATCCTTTTAATGCTTAATGAGGGTCGAGGTTAGACAAAACCTTGTTAAATACTAAGACAAATTAATTAAAATAGGATTTTTTGTAAAACTCTCCCTCTCTATGATCTCGACATATCACTTGATCATACAAATCATGTACTACACCATGTTCTTCGATGATGCTCCTATGCCTCGGCCCAACCTTTTGAGTGTGTGTGAAATCATTACTTTAACCATGTCATTGTCCCCGAATTCGGATCAAGGGTTTGTGGCAGGCCATAAGGATTACATGAGTCACTTTGTTTTGAATCCTCATGTCCTCTATTTTACTGGATGTAATCAAGTTTTCAAGTGTTGGATGGTTTTAAGACATCCTCAGCTCCTTTGATTTTCAAATGTCATCAAGTATGTTAGTCTAACTTCACCCATTACTTATGGGTTTGATTTCCTGCGTCTACAATGTTCTTACCCTCACAAAAACCACCTGTTTGTTTTCTGGTCCACCTTAGTTATTAACCCTTCCAAAGAACCTATGGCCCTTGTCGTGAGAATAGAGTTGAATGGGTTGCTTTCGTTACTAACTTATGATGACGCGGCTGATATGCTCTCCAAGGTTGGGTGGTTAGGGTTTATACAGTCATTTTAAGGGATTTTTCATCGAAGTGGCAAGAACATTCACGAAAAATTTCGATGGTATCAAGCTTAAGGTTGGGGATATTTAATTGCAGGTTGATGAGAAATTTATTGATTGGGCCACGGGTCTCCCTCAGTGTAACACCTTGTTTCCCCCAATTTGTAAATATAACTATATTGGCCAAGAGACTATGGCAAACTCAATATGTGTGAATGTTTGGTTTGATGGACCTTTGTATAAAAGGTCAATGAATGTAAATTATGTTATTTACTAGAAAATGGATAAGTGTTGCATGATTGCTGGAAGGGGGGTGTGCTAAGAGAGACCACGAATGTTATGAAATAGATGGTGAAGGGGACCATGAATGGTTGCGTTAACCTCCACCATACCAGTACTTTGTTGGATTTAATTTCTCAGGATCAGAACAACCCTCAGACCCATGAATGAATTACAGTCAAGCTGGTAGGTGGGAAGACCTCTTCAAGAGTTAATGACGTGATGGGGCAGACCGCCCATCTGTAAGGCTTCTAGACTTGACCACGGACTGGGAATTCAGGCTACACACAATCTTGCTGAGGAAGGAAAGAAAGGAAGGCATGGTGGGCAGAGGAAGAGCTGCGAAGAGAAGCATAGAAGAGAGACTAAGCTCAGGTTCGAGGAAGAAAAGAAAAAGAGAGTGTGTTCTAGTCGCAGGATGTGGCTAGCAGGGTTATGATACAAGATGATAAACGAGGGTGCTGAGTGATTGAGGAAGTACTCAGGCAGGCCTCCTTGCTTGGTATAGAGAAACCCATTGCCAAGATCTTGTGGGAGGAGGAGAGTAACCTCCATCCCTGATTGTTGCTGAGTCGAAAGATAGAATTCTCTCAGAGCATCGTGGTCTAGCTCGGGGGTGGTCAGTGGTAAATCCGTTAGGAGTGACTGAGCCTATGGTTGGGTGGAAACATGCACCCCTTTCAACAGTCACATCACGTCTTCTGGTTCTGATAAGTGTTTTCATGCTTTATGCTTTGAAATGGAATAATGAATGAATGCATGTATGTATACATTTAAGATCGGCCTCTGTATTGGCTGGTCGAGTGATATGTATGTATTTATCTCCTTGAGGACTTATGCTTCTGCTTGATTTTCCATATGCTCCAGTTTAACCCTCGAAGGTGTTTTCCCTAGGGAGTTAACTCACAGTTCCAGAGTTGGAGAAAGCCTCTTGGCACTACTACCATCTCGGTAATTCCAAGAGATTTTCCCGCCCTATTTCAGAACTTAAATTTCTGCGAGCTAGGAAGGCGCTTCCTTCAAACCAATAGCCTAAGAGACCTTAGGCTCGCTCCCACGGCCTTAACCAAATCTTGGCTAAGATTAGAGTTTATAGCCTGAGATTCATCAGAGGGTCCATATGACCAAGGTCTAGGAAACCTGTGCTAAGTCTGAAAGGATCTATCCCTTGATGACTTCGGAGCTTCGAGAGCTCCAGCCTTGGGATGTCAAACTTCATAACCGTAAAAAAAATACCTAAATGTCAGAGTCGTGAAAGGTTGTGAGTCATTGATTTGGGGAGTCCGTTGGGGCCCCTTCTCAACCGTCTGATCATCTAGTGGAAGTTTTTGGGTATGGTACTTCGGTGAAGTTCCACTTCAGGAGAGTGGAGATGTTATAGCATCAAACTCCTCGAACATTGAAGTTACGAAGTGAAGGAGAACTATAGATTTGGGGGAGATCGTTAGGAGCCCCGCCTACCGTTCGATCATTCAGGATAAGGTACCCACACAGGGTACTTCAGTGAAGTCCCGCTTCGGTAAAATGGAGTGGCAATGGAGCCAAAACCACCGAAGGTTGGAGCCGTGAAGTGACCAGGACCATTGATCTGGGGATGCTTCGGGTCCTATCCTAGCCGTCGGATCTACGATGAAGTCAACCTGGTGTTGACTGCTTCGGGAGAACAGGGATGTTGTAACGTCTAAAACTCCCGAAGGCTGAATTCGTGAAGTGACTTGGACCGTAGAACTGGGGATCCTTCGGGTCCTATCCTAGCCGTCGGATTTACGACGTAGTCAGCCCGACGTTGACCTCTTTGGGAGGATAGGGGTGTTGTGACACCAAAACCCCCGAAGTCACGAAGTAATGAGGGCCATCGATCCTCGAACTCTTCGAGATCCCTCTCAATCGTCGATATACAGGGACGCGTGGCGCTAGATCCTTGAGTCCGGAGACTAGGCACTCCATGGAAAGTTGAGCAGTGGTGTGTCGAAAAGCTCCGAAGCCCAAAGTAACGAGAGTCGTCGATTCAAGGATGCTTTGGGACTTTTCCTAACCATCAGATCTAGGTTGTGGTTAGCCCGACGGTAACCAACTTCAGGAGAAAGGAGGAGTTTGCATCAAAAAACTCTCAAACGTTGAATTCTCGAAGTAATAGGATTCGTATATCCATGGATCTACGTGGTCGGATCTCAACTGTAAGATCCGATAAATGTTAGAAGGCTTCCAGTCTGGATTGACGTGGCACAGTGATGTCACCCAGGGTGACGTGGACCCAAGTTTGACGTGCCACATGTCACCCGGACTTGTGTGTATCACATACCCTATAGACCCATTGGAACGTGACACGCGTCACCCCTAGTCCCTTCCACGTGTTAGTCCCAGGTACAAGCCGCCTAGCCAAAGTAGTTGGTGAAGTGACCGGAACTCCGGGAGTCCGAGACTTCGGGACTCTGGAGGATTCGGGTGTAGCGTTGTAAAGAGACCAAAAGGTCTGAATACCGAAACCACGTGGCAAGCTTACGAAACTTCATCACTAAGGAAGGTCTTGTGCATAGAAAGTAAGGAGGACTTTAGCGCCGAAGTGTCGAAGCTCTTGCTGGTCTGCATATTAGACGCCTGGGTATTAGACTCTTATGTATTAGACGAATATTGAGTCCAATCGTGGGATCGAACGATGGATGGACTTCCACCGTGGATGAAGGAACCTGGAGACAATAAGTGTGAGGTGGATTCATGCGGATGCCACGTGGCCCTCAACCAATGAACGCTCAAAGAACTACAGAAAGGTATCCATCGGTTCTGAGCTCGGTTCTGAGCATGGGGACCATGGTTGGAAAGCTTTGGACGAGTAGAATGTGATAGAGACCTCGAATGAAGGATTTGACAACTTAAGGAGAACAAAATTTGGATGCCCCATCCCTAGGAAAGTCACTCAGGGGTCAGGTGTGTTACACTCAGTTAGGAGATAAGTGGTTCAAAAACATGAAAGTGAAAAATATCTCGTGGCAGTCTCTTTTAGCATAAAAATGTTTGCAATACCACATTAAGGGTATGCTAATAGAACTCTTCCATAGCAGGTGGCACAATCTCATGTCGGTAATTAAAGAGTTTGTTACCTATGAAGGATGCTACGACCTTTTTTTCTATTTCCACATTCGATTACTCATGACCTTTCAAGGGTTTCATTTAAACCTACCCTTTTATCTACATAGGAGCCTTCAAAAAATGTCTAAATTTTACCAACGACCGAGTCAAAACCCTGAGACAAGTCTATTTCATCATGGTTTCATTTGTACCTTAGTTGAATATCACCTTACCAACACAGGGGACAATTGGGAAAAATTTCTGCAAAGAAATCAATTCTTTCCCCAACATATTGACTCTATCATTGATTTAACTCGGGTCATTGAGGAATCCGACTCTCCTCGGACTCTACCTCAAGAGATTCATCTTGAATATTGACTCCATGATAATTCCCTTATGTCTCTCAATGGCCAAGTAGATGTAATTCCTGTATCACGGGCGACACGAAATACAAAAACCCAAACAATCACTAGAAGCAATCCTCAGTCGGTTAAAGAACCACCCATTGGATTATGTTGATCAACAGACGCAACTCATGTGTCCAAAGGTTGATCAAAAACCTAAGGAACAGGGTAAATGAACCAGACAATTTCAAGATATATGTGGAATTGATTTTAAAAATAAAAGGGCAGGTTGTATTTTATCCATAATGATTAGAAACAAACACAAACAAAGGGAGAGCCCAATACAAACAATAACAGTAGAGGATGAGGATTCCTACATAAAAAAATGAATATTGTGAAGAGGACACTCACACTCAATATGACTTTGTTTCAAATCTACCTCCCTTTCTTCAAAATTGTGAAGGGTTCTTAGCCATTCAGGTTGATTTAAAAGCGAAAATTGTTCAAGAGAAGCCCTCGGACATAGATCAACAACAATCAATCCCAAATTTGGAACTTGAGTGTTGTTGGCCTAGCATGGGCTCAAAGGTATTATACAGGTGTCCCATATTTACAAATCCGCCTCAACTAGGTAATAAGACAAAATAGAGAATTGGACAGGGATAACCAAAAATTAAAAAATGAAACACAACAGAGCATGTCTCGAGCAAGTAAAAAGCCTAGAAATTCTAGGGATATTGTCATTAAGAAATCCACGAATGTCGATATCACTATTGGATCATAACTACACACATCTTCAGTTTCAAATGCTTAATTTGGGTAATAATATTTATGGCTTCGGTTCAGTTGAATTTGTTTTGATTTGATACTAGTTGGTTTTTATTATGATTGTTTTTAGACCAGCTATAGAATCATAGATTTTGTAGCTAGTCTTAATTAAGTTTGATATGATTTCTAAATAATTTTTATTTTTATTTTAGGTCTCTAAATGAACAGAAGGATTCCATCTACGTTGTCAAGTTGTTAGAAATTGTGGAGTGTTTTGTTTATTTTGATTAGTAATAGAACCAAGTTCAAAATAGATGGTGATATTTTGGTTCTCAGAACAGACTTTTGATAAGTTGTTACAAACGTTTTTATTGTAAACTCAGATTAGGATTTGATATTCAAACTTCTCTAATTTTAAAAGATTTACCTCTATCCCATGGATATGAGAGTCAATTCCCATTTTGTTTAAATACTCATTAGTTTTTTATTGAAAAACATGGTGAAAATTTTGGGATAATGGACAAGTGAATATTAGAAGAACGTGTTGTTCCAGATTGTCTCGGGTTTTATTCCTATGAGGGAATTTTGTTATGTTTTTCAATATAATATCTTTCATGGAATGATATGTTTCATTTTTCTTCTTTCAATAGTATGGTGTTGATTAAACTTAGCTTTTGTCTAGTTTATCCATGCATTAATATCACTAGGATTTATATTCACTTAGTTTAACTTTAAATTCAATAGTTTAGTGTCCCAATAATTAAAGTTCTTTATGATGTAAATCAATTTATCACATATGTTATAGCATATCAAGTTTGCTTGTATGATATATTCATACAATGATTTATACTATCAATGTGATTTTTTTCCTTTAAGAAGAATAATTATATTTCTTCATAGAGAATAAGATCTTATTAGTTGTTCTTTTTGTACCTACACTAAAATCTCCATACTCTGTTGGAATTATTTTCTTCAGATGTTTTTTATTTTTCAATTCCACAGTTGTTTGCTATAATTTTTACTCAATAGACAGATTGTTGGAAGAGATCTCACACAGGAAGACACAACCAGTCGACTTCTTTCACTCCAGGGTTGGATAGGTTAGTGAATTTGTTTCTTTGATTTAATTTAATGAATGTGAATCATAATTCTTATCATTTAGTCTAAATGCTTTGTTCATTATACTTAAAATTATTATCATGATTTACATTGCTATTGATGATTAGGTTAATCTTTGATTTAGTTGTTAGTTAGTGTATTTTAGAATTAATATGGTATATTCAGTTTCCTCAAATTATAATTTTGCCCGAGATTTGGTTCTCTTTTACAATCTTAGTTTTACAAGGTTTTTCGCAAATCTTGTACCTATTTATTTTGTATATAAAATGTGTGAACAATAAATGTATATAGTAGGTCTTTATTAATGAATAGTTATTTATTTTTCTTTCGTAGCTTAGATTAGATCCCTTTATCAGCTAATGAAGTCGTCAAACCCGTCAATGTGAGTTACCGCAAAAAACTTAGGTTAACTTAGACAACCTCGAACCAGACTCTCCCTTCCATTTGATGAGAGTTCATATATGATTGTCAACAAATTGCACTAGAGGGAGGGCCTACTAGATATTAATGGCACGTGGAGGTTGAAAAACACCTCCAAACAATCGCTCTCCAGTTATAACTCGTAGTCGATCAGACTCCACTATTGCATATAACACAACCACTACATCTGAGACTGAGCTTGTTATTCCACTCGACCAACATTCTCCTTCCATTCCCGTTGAACCTACAACACCTCTTCCTCAAATACCAGACTTACAGGAGATACTCCATAAATCCCACCAATCATTAATAAGGACTCGTGATACTTTGGCAAGACTCGGGGAGCTAGGTGATCAATTGTATCAACCTCTTAATTTTTTCGATCAACGGGAAGATCATCTTGTCACTGGTACACCAAATTACAGGCTGCATGACATCTTGAATAATCAATCGGAAACCGATATTACAGCTGGAATTATTAATCATGTGTATCAAGATCAGCTAGAAACAGGGGTACCACAATCACCCAACATCGAAATGCTTATTCTAGGTGTTGGGGGATCTAGTCTGCCTCCTTCACCACCCGACCCTTCTCTACCTCCATTAGGAGGAGAATCCTCTGATGAATAAATTTCATCTTCTGAACAATCTCAAACTTCAAATAATTCACAAACTTCAACCCAGATGACTAACCAAAATAATCCTGCCAAGCCTTGGCTTGACCAAGATGTTGTTGTTGTACCAGGACCAAAACATCCTTTACCTAAGCATCCTAAAAAATGGTTACCTAAGTTTCACCCCAATTCCAAGCAGTCAACTGAAGATCATATAAAAAAAAAATGTTGGTTGTTAGGCTTAGAAATATAGAACATGAAGATGTCGCGTGCATGATTTTTCCCTACACCATCGAGGGAAATGCCTCCACATGGTACTTCGCGCAACAACCTCAAACTATAATTTCCTAGGATAGATTTGAAACCATTTTTTTAGAAAAGTTTGGAGATGACAAATCCCCTGAAGTTTTAGTCATGGAGCTATCTAGTATGAAGATGAATCAGAAAGAAAAAGTTAAAGACTTTAACCAGAGATTTCTCACACTTAAGAATAAGATCCCCACATATTCTATACCTGTAGAAAATTTAATCATTGCTTATTACGCTAAAGATTTACATCATACTACAACAATGTGGGTTAAAAGGTCCAAAAAGAATACTATGTTAGAGGCTTTTGAAGAAGCCATTCTCATTGAAAAGGATATGCTTAGCTTGAAAGATAATACAAACCCTAAAGTTGAACAAACTTCTTCTTCCAAGAAGAAGATTGATATTCTTACTAAACCACCTTCCAATAAGAAAGAACATGAACCCATAGATATGGAAAGCCTGCAAAAATCCTTTCAAAAGTTATCCAACTAGGTTATTGACCTAAAAATAGCTGCAGAAGAAGGATCTTCAAGCAAAGGATTTTATCAAACACCTTTTAGAAGACCCCCTCATAATCCTCCCAACAAGCAAACCCCTCCTGCTGGAGGTATGAGTTTAGAAGGATTACGCCATGTTATACAAGCTTTATTAGCTAGAGATAATAATACGTCTGATGTTACAGCAGAACAACAAAATAAAGTAGAAAATGAGGAGGAAGAAACATCTAATGAAGAAGATTCCTCTCCTCCAACTTTAGGACATTTTTTCAGATGACATTTTTCAAGCAAATTTTGAAACCGTGCATAATAATCAACATCCTTATAATACACGTAGTAAAAATCAATCGAACGATCAAAATAAATCTGCAGCCAATACAAACATAAATGCAACATCTAAACAGAAGAAACAAGCAGAAACATCGAAGAATTTTTCTGTCTTTGATCTAGATTACGATCCTATTGAGGATTTTAAGAGATTAAAAGCAAATATATCGATCTATGAGCTACTTAAGTTTCCCTACATCTAGCATAAAATGTTGCAGAGTATATCAGAAAAGGATAATAAGAAAAAAGTTGCTCCAAACAAAAGTATAACAAACTTTGATAAAACATCCTCGGGAGCAACAAATAAAAATCAACAACCTCTGAATGATTCTTCCACACCACGTAAAAGGTCTAGCATGCCACCTTTCCTATTAACATTAAAAATATTTAACATAATTGTACATAATTGTATGGTGGACTCTGGGGCTTCGTCAAATGTGATGCCTTTGTCAGTTTGTCAAAAAATCAATGCTGAAGTCAAACCATCAGATATTAAAATCATTCAGCTTGATAGAACTAATGTTACAGTGGTTGGGGAGCTTAAATATGTTTTGATAAGGTTGTCATCCAATCTAAAAGTGCATCAGGTCATTGACATAGTGATAGTTGATATTCCGGAGGTGTATGGCATGTTTCTAAGCAGGGATTGGTCTCAACAACTTAATGGCTATTTTGCTACGGATTGGTCTCACCTATGGTTTCCACTCAATTTCCAGCCAAATAAACTTAGAGTCAACATGGAACATTATTTAAAATACACAATTACAGATTTGAATGACCCAAACGAACCTTTTATTCCAAGTGAGAATGCATTAGAAAATCAAGGTATAAACACCTTTTTTGGGAATTTTGCAGCTGAAATATCTTCCGTTACAGACCTAAGTCAACAGTCTGAAATATCAATCTGCCCTCAAGTAATGACGTCTATTCATGTTGTAAATATTGTAAATAACCATGCGAGTGATGAAATTTGGTCTTTGTACTTTGATGGGTATAAATCACATGAAGGAGTTGGTGTCGGTTGTTTATTAATAGACCCTAAAGGTAACACACCATTTATTTCTTGTAGATTAGAATTCGATTGTACAAATAATATAGCAGAATATGAAGCTCTCTTGCAGGGACTCAAGAAAGCCATTGACCTTGACATCCAATGCTTAGTCGTATTCAGTGATTCTAAAATTTTGGTTAAGCACGCAAAAAATACCATTCACTGTGTATCTGCTCATATTAAAAACTCCCAGACCGAGGTATGGAACTTAATTAGTAAATTTCTTGATTTTAATATAAGTTCTATTCTTAGATCTAGCAACATTGAAGCATATTTATTGGCTAATGTAGCATCAAAGTTATTGCCTGCTGAAGGTTTTTCGCCTAATTCATTTTTTGTTGAACCGATATTCAGGTCGTCAATTCCTGATAACATCGCTAATTGGCAGGTGTTTGACGACGATCAACAGATCATAAACTTCTTGCATATGGATGATACTTTCCAAGGTGTTGTAATTGAGGAAAACACTCACGACGAAAATATCCACGATTTTTCAATAATACCTAATCCCCGATCAGCTGCAAGTTCATCTTACATGGTAAATTCGATCCCTAAATATGTCATTAGATTGGAAAAGTTTTATGATCTACACAACAAATTTAAAGGGGTGGTTAACTGTAAAGCGAATAGTTCCTCGCTACAATATGAAACTGTAAATTTAGGAATACATGATCATCCCCAGAACATCAATTTAGGTACAGGGTGCACACAACAAGAAAAGTCAACTTTTATTAAACTACTTAAAGAATTTAAAGATGTGTTTGTTTGGACTTATGAGGATCTAAAGACGTTTTATCCAAACATATTACAACATGTAATCCCCATGAAACCTCAAGCTCAACCGTTTCAGTAGAAACTAAGGAAGATGCACCCAAAATTAGAACCCACAATCAAAAAATAATTGAACAAGTTGTTAGCAACTAATATCATTTTTCCTGTCCGACATACCCAATGGGTGTCCAACCTAGTCTTGGTAAGGAAGAAGAATGGGAAAATGCGACTTTGTGTCAATTTTCGCAACTTAAACTGAGCCTCTGACAAAGATAATTATCTCGTTCCTCCCATGGAACAAATCCTACAACAAGTATCTGGTGCTGAGAGACTATCCTTATTGGATGGTTTTTCAAGATACAACCAGGTCTTGATGTCTCCCTCAAATCATCTCAAAAGTACATTCCGGACCCCTTGGGGCACTTATGCTTATCGTATAATGTCTTTCGGATTAATTAACGTTGGGGCCACTTTCCAAAGGACCATGGATATTGCTTTTCATGGGCTTATAAATCAGTCAGTGTTTTTTTACTTAGATGATGTAATTGTCTTTTCAAAGAACAAAAAATATCACTTATCTCACCTAAGGAGTGTATTGGAACATTGTCATAAGTATGACATGTCCTTAAATCCCAAGAAATCAATTTTTGTTGTTGATCAGGGAAAGCTACTTGGTTTTATAGTGTCTAAAGATGGAATGATGATAGACCTTGAATGAACTCAAGCCATAGCCAATCTTCCCCCTCCGTCATCCAAAAAATATATGCAGTCTTTTCTTGGTAAAATAAACTTTGTTAGACATTTTGTCCCTAGTTTCTCCGAGATGGTTAGACCCCTGCAAAATATGATCAAGAAGGATGTTGTTTTTAAATGGGGATCACAGGAAAACCCGGATTTTCATGCCATCAGACAAGTTATAACAGAAGCTCCATCCTTAATGAGCCCCGATTTTGCCAAAGACTTCACCCTCTACACTTTCGCATCAAATAAATCATACACTGCAATGCTTACCCAAAAAAATGATGATAACAATGAAATCTCCATTTTGTTCATGAGTTATGCCTTTAAAGGAGTAGAATTAAACTATCTAGCAGTGGATCAACAAGCTTTTGATGTGGTTAAAGTGGTAAAACACTTTAGACCTGATCTATTGAAATCCATAACTAAAGTCATCGTTTTGTATCCTGCAGTAAGAAATATGCTTGTTCAGAAAGAGCTCGGGGAGAAGATGGCTCATTGGATGACCTATCTTCAAGAATACGATCTCGAAATTAAGCCAGACTAGATTGTTAGAGGTCAAGGTCTTTGCAAGTTAGTGGTTGATTCAATCAATCCACTTAATGATGACTCTGTTTTATCAAATGAAACATTGCCTCGTGAAAAATAAATCTTTTGTGCACAACATGCCTGATTCTTGGTATTCTGACATTAAATTTTATTTAACGCATGGAACCACTCCATAACATCTCGACCCCAAAAAGAGAAGGGAATTAAGACTTAGATCTGCTCCCTTTCAAATCATTAATGATGTCCATTTTAAAAAAAAATTGATGGAGTGTTATTACATTGCCTAGAAAAGGATGAATCTGAAAAGGTTCTAACTGAATTACATTCTGGTAATGCAGGAGGTCACTTCAGTGGAAAAATGGCTGCTCATAAAGTGCCCAGAGATGGATATTACTGGCCCACGTTGTTTAGAGATGCTCATGATATGACACGCAAGTGTGCAATGTGCCAAAAGGTTGTTGAATGAGTTAAGAAACATGCTTTCCCTTTGTAGCCAGTAATTGTTGATCAACCATTTTAGGAATGGGGCCTTGACTTTATCGAGCCAATTAATCTTGCTTACTCCCTCCAACATAAATACATCCTTACAACAACGAATTACTTCACTATGTGGTCTGAAGCCATGCCTCTAAGAGTATTCAACACTAATCAAGTGATTTCGTTCCTCGAAACTGAGATCATTTCATGCTTCGGAATTCCAGAATCTTTGGTGTTACAATGCATCTTATTTTTCTTCGATGGATTTGAACATTTATGTTATGGAAAAGGGAATTAAATTGAAATATTCCGCTAGCTATTACCTTCAAGGTAACAGACTGGTTGAATACACCAATAAGAACTTAATTAAAATCCTTAAGAGAACAATATCAGGAAATCATAAAAATTGGCACACCGCTTTGTTCTACGCATTGTGGGCTGATAGGGTTACACCCAAAACACCCATTGGAAATTCCCCATTTTTTATCGTATACGGAAGGGAAGCTATCATCCCTCCCAATCTACTCCTATCATCATTACAACTATCTAAAAAGGTCCAGAAAGAAGAGTGTCCGGCCTTAGAAAATCGAATAAATGCTTTGCTCAAATTAGAAGAAACTAGAACACAAGCTAAACGTAAAATGGATCAACACCAGCAAATTGTTAAACAATAGTTCTATGAAAATTATTCCTCTGATCAAAATTTCAATATAGGATATTTGGTTCTTAGGTGGGATAAAGCACATGAAGAAAGGGGGAACATTCAAAGTTCCAGAATATATGGTTAGGACCGTTTATAATTGCAGAAAAACTTGGCCCTAGCTCTTTTCATCTCCAAACCTTAGAGGGACAACCAAACACTTTTCCGGTGAATGGTCAGGCCCTCAAAAAGTACTTTTCTTGACCAAACTAAGATCGTACATTTGTAAATATGTGGTGTGTTGTGTGTGTTTTGTTTTATTTTTTTGCTTTAATCGAGATTTTATTTTATTTTGTCTGTCTTTCTGAATCATCATATTGTTGATCCAAGAATAATTGTTGGAAGGAAGCATTCTTTTCAAGATTTGTGTTCTTCAAGCAATCTGAGATAGTTCAAAGCGGTCATGATATTAAGATACAACTCAAATAGTCAATTTTACAAATTAATTATTACTCTCGTTCTATCCCCTAATTGTCTTTGTTAGAGAATTATAAGTGGAGATACGTTTAAACTTTTGATTATTACAATGATCTTTAGACTTTTTACACTGTCCATGTTCTTAAGGAATCACTCTTAAGTGCTTCCCCATCATCTAGATGATTTCCTAACCGAAATCTAAAATTTCTATACCATGATGAAACCTTCCAGTTGTGAAAGTAATTAAAAATCATGATCATCAATACACCTATCTTGTAGTTGACCTCCAGTATCACCCCGCTTGCTTCACTCAATTGTTGTTAGCAATTCTCTGTTTATATTATTAAAGGGTGGCATAATAGGGTTGAAAATCATTTATGTGTGGGAAATCTATGTAAACCCGCTGAGGTACTTAACAGGCTCGTTGGCAGCGGGTAAATGCACACATGATACTAAGACAACTTCGTCGGGGTATTGAACAAGCATGCTAGCAACGAAGAAATGTCGGGTTAAGAGGTAGCAGGTACATGCTTATCTTTAATGAAACAAACTATTAAGGCTAATAAATCAACTTTCCATGGAAGTGCACATCATGTGAACACAATTATTGCATGGGATTAAAGAATTTGAGTGGGTTAAATGGCATCCCTGTCGAGGTTGTGGATGTCTGCTGGAATCAATGGCTCTGCCTATGGTATCGACGTCCTTTTCAAAAAACATCATGACTCTTTGATTAAAATGTTCTTTCAGAATTCCAATCCCCTACAAAGCAATTTTTCTCTAATTTATGAATTTTGGTAATATCAATCTTTTATGACCATTGAGCTCATCCTAATATTGTATAGGCCTAAAAATGAACTTTTCCAAGAGAGATTGAAGTTTTCTCTAAGTATTATTTTTCTTCTTCCTGAAATGAAGACTTATTAGATCAGAGATAATTGTTTCGCCCAGTGAGTCGTCATTTGTTCACTGCCCATATAACACCCTGTTCTTCATTGTCTTTTTGAAATGCAGAGTTGTCTTTTACTCACTGCCCAGTATGTGTGTTCATCAGACTAATAAATCTTTTGTAAATATATGTTGTTTAAATAATGTTAGTCGGTATTGCTTAATTTTTTCCCTATCGCTTTGATGTTAGTGTGTTTTGTGTGACATAATGATTACATTCTCTCCTTAATTTCATGACCGCAAAACATGAAATTAAGGGGTCTTTTCGTGCAAATCGTTGGGTAAAATCCTTCGATTGTATCTTCATAACCCCTTGCATTGATCAAATATTATCATTTTGTCTTCCCTAATCTTATGTATAAGAAGAAGGTCTCAGAGATATGGTTTGTTTAAAGGTTGAATAACTTAAGTATAATTCATTTTTCCTAGATCCAAACTTCAATTTAAAAAGCAATTGTGTGGGATTGATTAATTAATCATTTTAATGCTTAATGAGGGTCAAGGTTACACAAAACCTTGTTGAATACTAAGACAAATTAATTAAAATAAGGTTTTTTGTAAAACTCTCTCTCTCTAGGATCTTGGCATATCACTTGATCATACAAATCATATACTGCACCATGCTCTTCGATGATGCTCCTATGCCTCGGCCCAACCTTTTGAGTGCCTGTGAAATAATTATTTTAACCATGTCATTGTCCCCAAATTCGGATCAAGGGTTCATGGTAGGCCATAAGGATTACATGAGTCACTCTGTTTTGAATCCTCTTGTCCTCTTTTTTACGGGATGTAATCAAGTTTTCAAGTGATGGATGGTTTTAGGACGTCCTCAGCTCCTTTGGTTTTCAATTGTCATCAGGTATTTCAATACGACTACACCTGTTACTTATGGGTTTGATTTGTTGCATATACAATGTTCTTACCCTCACAAAAACCATATGTTTGTTTTCTGGTCCGCCTTAGTTATTAACCATTCCAGAAAATTTATGGCCCCTATCGTGAGAATAGAGCTGAATGGGTTGCAGGCGTTACTAACTTATGATGGCATGATTGATATACTATCCAAGATTGGGTGGTTAGGGTTTATACAATCATTTAAGGGATTTAACATCGAAGTGGCCAGAGCATTCACAAAAAAATTCGATGGTATCAAGGTTAAGGTTGGGGATATTCAGTTGGAGGTTGATGAGAAATTTATTGCTCGTGCCATGGGTCTCCCTTAGTTATGGGATAAGTGGTTCAAAAATATGAAAGTGAAAAATATCACCTGGTAGTCTCTTTTGGCATCAAAACGTTTGCAATACCACATTAAGGGTATGTTAATAGAAATCTTCCATAGCAGGTGGCACAATCTCTTGTCGATAATTAAACAGTTTTTTACCTGTGAAGGACGCTATTGCCTTGTTTTCTATTTCCACATTCGATTACTCATGACCTTTCAAGGGTTTCATTTAAACCTACCCTTTTATCTACACAGGGGCCTTAAAAAAATGTCTAAATTTTACCAACGACTGAGTCAAAACCCTGAGACAAGTCTATTTCATCATGTTCTCATTCGTACCTTAGTTGAATATCAACTTACCAACACAGGGAACAAATGGGAAAAAATTCTACAAAGAAATCAATTCTTGACCCAACACACTAACTCTATCATTGATTTAATTCGGATCGTTAAGGAATCCAACTTTCCTCAGACTTTGCCTCAAGAGATTCATCTTGAATTCCGACTCCATGACGATTCCATTATGTCTTTCGATGGCCAAGTAGACGTAATGCCTGTATCACGGGCGACATGAAATAAAAAAGGGTTTGTACCCAAACAATCGCTAGAAGCAATCCCCAGCCTATTAAAGAACTAGTCGTTGGATTATCACAACGCATGTGTCCAAAGGTTGATCAAAAACCCAAGGAACAGGGTAAACAAACCAGAAATTTTCAAGATATCTATGGATTTGATTTTAAAAATAAAAGGGCAGGTTGTATTTTGTCTAGAATGATTAGAAACAAACACAAACAAAGGGAGAGCCCAATACGAATGATAATAGTAGAGGATGATGATTCCTTTGAAAACAAAAATGAATATTGTGAAGAAGACACTCACACTCAATATGACTTTGTTTCAAATCTACCTCCCTTTCTTCAAAATTGTGAAGGGTTCTCAGGTATTCAGGCCGATTTAAAAGCAAAAATTGTTCAAGAGAAGCCTTTAGACACAGATCGACAAAAATCGATCCAAAATTTGGAACTTAAGTGTTGTCGTGACTACCTAGCATGGGCTCTAAGGTATTACGTGGATGTCCCATATTTACAAATGTGCCTCAACCAAGTAATAAGACAAAATAGAGAATTGGAAAGGGATAACCAAAAATTAAAGAATGAAACACAACAGAGCATGTCTCAGGCAAGTAAAAAGCCTAGAAATTCTAGGGATATTATCATTAAGAAATCCACGAATGTCAATATCACTATTGGATCAAAACTACACACATCTTCAGTTTCAAATGCTTAATTTGGGTAATGAGATTTATGGATTCAATTCAGTTGAATTTGTTTTGATTTGATACTAGTTGGTTTTTATTATGACTGTTTTTAAACTAGCTATATAATCATAGATTCTATAGCTACTCTTAATTAAGTTTGATATGATTTCTAAATAATGTTTATTTTTATTTCAGGTCTCTAAATGAACAGAAGGATGCCATCTACACCATCAAGTTGTTAGAAATCATGGAGTGTTTTGTTTATTTTAATTAGTAATAGAACCAAGTTCAAAATAGTTGGTGATATTTTCAGTTGTCACAACATACTTTTGTTAAGCTGTTACAAACGTTTTTATTGTAAACTCAGATTAGGATTTGATATTCAAACTTCTCTATTTTTAAAAGATTTACCTCTATCCTATGGACATGAGAGTTAATCCCCATTTTGTTTAAATACTCATTAGTTTTTTGAGTGAAAAACATGGTGAAAATTTTGGGATAATGGACAAGTGAATATTGGAAGAACGTGTTGTTCTAGATTACCTTGGGTTTTATTCTTGTGAGGGATTTTTTTTATGTTTTTCAATATAATAACTTTCATGGAATGATATGTTTCATTTTTCTTCTTTCAATAGTATGGTGTTGATTAAACCTAGCTTTTGTCTAGTTTATCCATGCACTGATATCACTAGCGTTTATATTCACTTAGTTTAACTTTAAATTCACTAGTTTATTGTCCCAATAATTAAAGTTATTTATGATGTAAAACAATTTATCACATGTGTTATAGCATATCAAGTTTGCTTGTATGATATATTCATACAATTATTTATATTGTCAATGTGATTGTTTTCCTTTGAGCAGAATAATTATATTTCTTCATAAAGAATCAAATCTTATTAGTTGTTCTTTCTGTACCTGCACTAATATCTCCATACTTTGTTGGAATTGTTTTCTTGAGATGTTTTGTATTTTTCAATTTCACAGTTGTTTGCTATAGTTTTTACTCAACAAATAGATTGTTGGAAGATATCTCACACAGGAAGACACAACCAATTGACTTCCAGGCTTGGATAGGTTAGTGAATTTGTTTCTTTGATTTGATTTAATGCATGTGAATCATAATTCTTATCATTTAGTCTAAATGGTTTGTTCATTAGACTTAAAATTATTATCATGATTTACATTCCTATTGATGATTAGGTTAAGTTTTGATTTAATTGTTAGTTAGTGTATTTTAGAATTAATATGGTATATTCAGTTTCCTCAAATCATAATTTTTCCTGAAATTTGGTTCTCTTTTACAATCTTAGTTTTACAAGGTTTCTGACAAATCTTGTACCTATTTATTTAGTATATTTTGTATATAAAATGTGTGAACAATAAATGTATATAGTAGGTATTTATTAATGAATAGTTAATTATTTTTCTTTTGTAGCTTAGATTAGATTCCTTTATCGGCTAACAGAGTCGTTAAACCCGTCAGGGTGAGTTACCCCAAATGACTTAGGTTAACTTAGACAACCTCAGACCATAGTCTCCCTTGCAATTGACGAGCGTTCATATATGCTTATCAACAGGTCCTCAATTTAAATTTTTTATATAATAATAATAATAATTTATTTTTAAGATCACGACCAAACACTAAATTGGTGTATGAGACCCCTTGTTTGTGGGACAAGGGACCCATTAATATATATTCATATATATCAATCCTAACGTAAATTCTTTTAGGTGTAGAATTTTTTTTTATTTAAATTGTTTTTGATATTTTTTTATATCTAATAAATTTGAAGTTAAAATAAATTTAACTTATTAGATATTGTTTTTTGGGATTAATTGTGTAGAGTAAGTCATTAATCTATGATCCATGTCCATGAGTATTAGTCACAACTGACCAATAATTCTTTTCAATAGTCCACTTAGCACTCATTTCATCAAAATGGGGTTTTAAGCTAAGTGGGCTTGATTGTGGGGGAAACTCCATAGTTAAGTGTGCTTGAGCGAGAGGCGTCTTGGGATGGGTGACCACCTTGGAAGTCCTGGTTACCAGGTGCAAGCCCCGAAAGTGATGATTGATGCTATGTGATTCATTTTGTTGGTTTCAATCTCACTTCTTCACCCCTGTGAGCATCACCCGATGTAATGAGTGCTAAGTGGACTATTGAAATCATGAGAATTATTGGTCAGTTGCAACTAATACTCATGGATATGGGTCATAGATTAGTGACTTACTCTATGCAGCTAATCCCACAAAATGATATATAATATGTTGTACTGCGGAAGCCCCTTTATGCTTAAATAATAAGAGTGAATGGAGCTCTAATTGGATAGTTCATAAGGCACAATACTTGCTAAGGTTTTGCAAATGGGGTAGCAAGCTAAGTGGGCTTGATTGTGGGGAACTCCATAGTTAACTGCGCTTGAGCTAGAGGTGTCTTGGGATGGGTGATCACCCGGGAAGTCCTGGTTATCGGGTGTAAGCCTCAGAAGTGATGATTGATGCTATGTGATTCATTTCATTGGTTTCAATCCCACTTCTTCACCCTAATGAGCACCTGATGCAATGTGTGTTAAGTGGACTATTGAAATCATGAGAATTATTGGTCATTTGTGACTAATACTCATGGATATGGGTCATATTTTAATGACTTACTCTACATAGTTAATACCAAAAAATGATATCCAATATGTTGCACTGCGGAAGCCCCTGTATGCTTAAATAATAAGAGTGAAGGGAGCTATAACGAGATAGTTCATAAGGCACAATACTTGCTAAGGTTTTGCAAATGGGGTAGCAAGCTAAGTGGGCTTGATTATGGAGAAAACTCCACAATTAAGCGTGCTTAAACCATAGGCGTCTTGGGATGGGTGACCACCTGGGAAGTCCTGGTTACCGAGTGCAAGCCCCGAAAGTGATTATTGATGCTATGTGATTCATTTCGTTGGTTTCGATCCCACTTCTTCACCCCTGTGAGCATCACCCGATGCAATGAGTGCTAAGTGGACTATTGACATCATGAGAATTATTGGTCAATTGCGACTAATACTCATGGATATGGGTCATAAATTAATGACTTACTATACACAATTAATCCCAAAAACTGATATCTAATATGTTGCAGTGTGAAAGCTCCTCTATGCTTGAATTTAACTTAGATAAAAATATTCTTATCTTTTTTATTAAATTTATTTTAATAATTTATTTTATAATATTTTCAATTTTTTCAAAAGATTATAAATATTTTATTAATTTTTTATAAACTTTTTACTCCCAAAACAACATATCATTATAGAAAATAACTACCTTTGTAAAATAAAATTAACCTAGTGATATTACAATTTTTTCAAAAAATTATAAATATTTTATTAATTCTTTATAAACTTATTACTCCCAAAACAACATATCATTATAGAAAACAACTACCTTTGTAAAATAAATTAACCTAGTGATATTACAATTTTTTCAAAAAATTATAAATATTTTATTAATTCTTTATAAACTTATTACTCCCAAAACAACATATCATTATAGAAAACAACTACCTTTGTAAAATAAAATTACCCTAGTGAAGGAGATGAAATTGTATTACCAATTTTTTATTAATCAAACATGCATTATATAGAAGGACACATGTATAACAAGTATGAATATTTATTTTTTAATTAATTAATAATGCTTTGTATAGCAAGTATGGATATTTATTCTTTAATTAATTAATAATGTAATTAATTAATTAATAATGCATTGTACACATCTTTATTAGTCAAACATACATTTTATATAAGGGCACATACATTTTATATAAGGGCACATGTATAACAAAGATTGTTGCAAAGCAACTTAGTCCCTGCATATTAAGGGACAACATGTATGAGAGCCAATTTAATGATTTCATGCATGACTATGAAGGCTAAAAGTGGCTATTTCCCCTAAGAAGAAGGGGAAAAATGGCTATTTTCCTGAGAACAGGTAAGGGGAGAAAGGTGTTCAAAATGGCATTATTTCATGAAGCTATTCGATAAAAAAAAACTAGGTTATCCCTCTTTACTTGAGTTAGAAGCTATTTAGGATATTAAAGAAACAATAGTTAGAAGCTTATAGTTGTCAAGATAATAGGTATGCTTTATGATATATGATAAAGAGAAAGGATTAGGAACTTGTCAACTCCAGAGACTTTATAATAACTTGTAAGTATGCTTTAGGAAATAGAATGGCTCTTATAGTGTAGGAAAAGGAATAAACA
>ML781197.1:334279-376174 GCA_009831015.1 Picea engelmannii | reverse complement strand
AAAAAAAAGCCAATGGACAATTGGTATTCCTTATCTCCCATCCTACCCTTAATAATATACCTTTTTTATTTATTTATTAATAATATGTTGCTTAATCCTCCACGTCCTCATAAGCCATGATTTTAATGTTTATCTTCCAAATGATGTGTTTCAAATGAATGAAATGTATTTCCAAATGATGTGTTTCAAATGAATGAAATGTATTTGGTGAAAAGAGGGCCCACCCTCTGTGTCCCTTTCGTTGAAACAATACAATGACTTGATTTCTTTGAAAATACAACAAAAGGCATTCCAGAATCTCAAGACTCCAGTGTTTAGACAACAACAACGGCTATTGACTATTGCATTATTTTTCTATTTTTTAACAAGATAATGATGGAAAGAGACTGTGGCCCACTGTATGTGTCATCATTCCCCTCCTTTGCTCTCTTCATGGGCCAGGGTGTATATATATTCAATCCATTCCATGTAATTTAAAAATAGACAGCAAGGATGGTTGAAACATAAAGTCATGACCACAATCAATGAATGTATGATTCTTGCTTTTCAAATAAGTATTAATGAAATTCAGGTTTTCTCCAAAGCCTTTCTCCATTCCCAAGGGATATCATTCACACATGCATTTTTCTATCAAGTTGGTGATCCATGATGTTGCAATAATTTATGCACAAGATCTTTAGGATCCCCATAATAAGCATGCTTCCAGTATTATTTATTTCATAGACAAAATCAAAGCTCACATAGATTAATCAATTTAGATTTAGAGTTAGGGCACGAATTTGAGATTCAATTAATTGTGATCCTGAAATAATAAGCATATAAGCATGATTGATACATTTGATGAAATATTTAATATATATATATATATATATATATTGGCTAGTATGATTTGAGTTACATATTATTTTAAATTTAGTAAATATATTTTTATATTATTATAATGGAAACACATTTAAAAATATATAAATAATAACTTAGTTAAATATTAATATATAAATAGTAACTTAGTCAAATATTAGTATACTTATTGTGATTAAATTTTTAATTTTTTAATAATTTTTAATTTTTTTTTAGTAAACTAAATCATTTGAAATTAATAAATTATACAAGATGGTGATATATGGTGACTTTGGAGTAAACTAAATCATTTGAAGTTAATAAATTATATAAGATGATGATATATGGTGACTTTGGAATTTTATAGACAAAAATAGTAGGTCTCTTTTTATTAAAATGTTTTTTATTATTAATATAAATAAAAATTTTACAAATTAAATATTTTAAATATATGATGATTTTGGAATTTTAGTTGTAGAATTTTTTTATTTTTTTAATGTTTTTTTTAATTATTAATATAAATAAAAATTATACAAATTAAATATTTTATTGGAAGAAAGATATTTCCTTTGACTACATAGTCGATTCAAAAGTCTTTTGTTTCTACATCATTATTGTAAAAAAATAGTTTAATTTATTTTATTAGAGGTAATAAATTATCTAAAATAATGATATAAGATTACTTTGCAATTTTGGTTATGAGAAACCCAAGGGGTTGTTGGCAATGTTGTTGGGCATTGGGCTAGTTCCATAAAGGGTTAGCTTAATCAGTTGTTGCCAATGTTGCTAGGCATTGGGCTAATTCCATGCCAACAGGTGCCTAGTTCCCCCCTTAGTGAGGTGCACTAGTATACATCAATGCATTTACTAGGGATGTCATGATTCTACTAATGTGGGAAGCATCCCTTGAGTTTCCCCATGAGGTTTTCCTTGGAAAAAAAATAGTAGTTTTTCTAATTTTTGTAATCATTTTACTAAAATGTTTCTCTTAACTATAAATATAAATAAACATCTAGATAGGGTGATACGGAAGAGTGAGTCATTTGTAATCAATACAACATGTGACAATGTCATCATCCAATTGTCCTCTAAAGTGGGCACATTTGGTATTCATGCAGGAGTAGAGGGAATATGAAGGGAGAGATTAGATTGTGCAGGTTTTGATTTACCTCTAGATGAAGGTGCAATATGAATCATGAAAAGGGTTTGATATCAAATGAAGTAGGGGTATGGAATATTATGGCTCTATAACATAGAGCTAAAATCATTCTCATTATCGCCCATGTCGTGTCCCCACAGTGTGCTTGCCAAAATATTGTGATTGTGCACCAGTTGAGGGCATGTGGCACCACGACGTTTCTCACTTAGCTGCTTAGAAACACCAAGGATATTTCTTTCGAACTACGCCTCTTCACCTAGGGAATACCCATACTTTGTTCTAGGCTACCGGTGAGTCACACTCATACTCTAGTGAAACTCTTGTATACTTAGACAATTGTTAACAACTTAACACTTAGTCATATATAAGCATACATCAATGAAACAAAGAGAACACTTGTGAAACAAACAAGAGACACACATATATAGTGTGGGTAGCACAAACTCTACCTAACACATGGTTAAGTCTTGTTATTGCAAAACTGTTACAATACAATCACTACCAGCTCGATTTACAACTTGTCAGAGTCACACGACTCGCCTCACCTTACCAAGACACTCATACACAAATTCCTCACACCAAGACTCATCCATCATAACATGTTTCACAACTTCTACAGAGCACCCCAAACGTGCATCCATCGTAGACTCACTGTCTCTTCTCTGTTGTAAGACTTCACACAAACCTATGATTATGTCTCCTAGCATGCCTCATTCATACCTGCGACAAGACTTCCCCCAAACTCATCCCAAAAGAAGGTCACCCCAACTCTGTCCACAGAATCACCTCAAGGTAGCACAAGTCCTCCCATGTAGAGTGACATGGCTCCTTGAGGGAGCTCACCCCTCTTCATCTGAGTCTGCCTCAAAATCGCAAGGCTAATCTTGCTCTCCTTGTTATTCAAATCTTCCTCTCTTGGTTGTGCACCCTTGTTATCTTATATGGACTCCAAATGTCACCATCGTGAACCATCGTGTTCTTTGGGTGTGTCACGCCCCTTCGTGGACCCCGTCATCCCAAACGACCATGTGTTCCCATCAATCGATGCATCCCTTGGGACTGACGTGCCCCAACCTTGGTGTGCTCCTCATGTCGGTGCACCCCAACCACTTTGGTGCACTCCTTCTCTTGGTCGCTTCATACTTGGGAAATCCCCTTGGCACATTCGCATTCCTAAGGTATCCATTTTCCCAACTAGTGCAACACTTGGGTGTGAGAGAAACCCCAAATTCTCTCTCCTTGAGGACTTAGTCAAAGGTGTATGCGCTCTTCTAGTAGAAGACCTTACATCCTCCCCCACCTCAATTCATTTTTGTCCTCGACAACATCCAAAAAAAAATTGATCTCTAAGTCTCTGCCCAAACTCGTGTCCCCATCACAACTAAGTCTATTGGAAACCTGAAGTTTTGTGCCAAATGTAAACCCCAAGTTTCCACAAATCAATTAAATTGCATTGCATCCAACTTCGCATGATCTATTGCTTGAGTCAATACGATCAATTCACCCAACTCTAAGGATGAAAGTTACCCAACTCTGTTGCACTATATCGTTACAATGTTGTTGCCTTGTTGTTGTTGTCGCTGCCTACAATAGTTGACTTCTTCCCACTTCACTTCAAAATTTCACTTAAGAGTTAAACTCCTATGACCTTGTTGTTGTGCCCATACTTCAACCAAATCTTCCATGTCTCCACACACTACATGCCTCAAGTCCTGCACTAGTTGGGTAGTTATTCTAACCATCATGTCCAGTTCTTGAAATGTGCATCTCCATGCCCGAACTTAGTATTTTTTGTCTACATCTTCCATTAATCCATCCAACTCCAAATACTAAGGCAAGTGTCCACCCTTGACTCATTATTGTTGTCATCATCTGATCTTCGTCAATGATATCTTCCATAATGTCTAAGTGATGCACTTAGAACCTGCTGGTGCGTCTGTAATTTGACTTCTTTCCGAAATTCAATCCATCTACAAAACAATATCAGACCAAGGCATGGTCACCCCTCACCTTGTTGCACTACAAAGTCACCTCAAAACAAAGTCATATGTGACAACTTAACCCCACTATCCATCTCATGGCACAATTATCCAATCTACTGCACATAGTTCACATCATATCCAAGTTTGAGAAGAGTCGAGGGAACTTTGCACATCCAACCAACTCTTCCCCCGTGACTCAACTTGCAATGAAGTCCACAAGTCTAGCTTCCTTGGCCAAATTCTACCCCATCTTCATTTGCGTATTCAAATATGAAACGTCCCATATGCACCAAGAACTACACATCTAGACTACCTTTGCCTCACTACTTCATCACTTGTCCATCCTGTCATGTTTACCTCTCTATGCCTTGGAATGGTTAGGCTTCACTCTTAGCCATGTTTCTCAAGAAAATAGAACCACCCATTCCCAAGTAATCTCTTCATGCTGCAATCTACTTATCTGCACAATCCTCCAAACCAAGGCAAGTCCTCAACTCACCTCCTTTCATCAAGTCACCTCTCTGCAACTCAGCATCTTCGATGAGTGTGGCCAACACACCTAGACTCCTCAAAATGTCCCAATGAACTGTCCACAATGCTCCAAGTAGAATGAGTCAGCTCAAAGAACAAAAAAATACTTTTGCAAACTCCAACCAATGACCCTCCCAAATCTTTGAGTCATCGCACAATCATACGCAAGTCACCAAGGTGTGCTTTGCCTCATCCAATGTCCCATACCAAAGGTGAGTGAACACCACCCAAGTCACTTGGTCTATGTTCTTCCCATTCAAGTTTATTGACAACAATTCTTGGTCGACTTCTCTGCTGACTCCATCCATCTCCTACAATGAAATGGCCTTTCACCTTCTACACGTGTCTAAAATTTGGCACTGTTGTCATGATTTTCAAGTCATCACATGACCCAACAAATCTGGCTAAGACACCAAGCACCAAGTTTCCTCACCCACTCTATCAAACTTGACATGTATAGAATTCACTGCCTACTTCACCACAACGACCTATCCAATGCACCTCATCGAAGATTTAGGAATCTTCCTCAAGCCACCTCCATAGTTGCATTCAAATATGTGTAAGTCCACCACAAGACTCATTTAAGAAAGACACTCCATTCTCTTTGCATATTCACCCAATCAAGGCATCCCAAATTGCTACAAGACTTATTTGAATCTACCCCACTTGAGTCACCGTCAAGTCTGTTGGTCTTCACTGCATAAACAGATTACACTTGAACCACCAAGTCATATGAATTCCCTTCAAAGAACTCACCACAACACTTAGGAAATGCAAGAACTCAAAACCAACCATACCTTTCCCAACGACATCCTTGGATGCACCCCTAGTTCAAGTCTATTGTCTTGGACCTTCACTTTCCCAAGAAATCGACTCTCCGCATGAACTCCCCTCAATCCTCGTCTATAGCTCCACAAACCTACAAAACCTTCATTGCGATACAAGGTTGAGTCCATCCATTTACTTCAGAAATCTGTCTAAGTTCCAAACTTTGCATGCAACCAGTTGAAATCATCTCCAATGTCTTTCCATCTCTACACCTTGACTGCTTCCACTTCAAGGCACCATATACCCACCGCCCGACTATCAATTCATACCACTGTTAAGTGACTTATGTAAGTCTACAAAGAGTCACCTCATCTGAAGGTTGTAGTTGACCTACTCGTACAACAACCCAAATCAACTCAACTGTTGTTCTTGGTGATGCACGACACAAAGATGTCATGATGGAAACATGCCCAACCAACTACTTGTTGTAGAGCTCCTCTAGGTCACCTCAAGTCATTCACCCAAGTGCTTCAACTTACTGCAACCCAAAACTACTCCTCTTCACGATTACTTCTAGGATCACTTCTATGGTTAGATTTGCGACAAGTTGTACGACAAATCATATATTCATATTCCTTGCCCAAGTGCTCAATTCACCTAACGAACTCTACACATAGTCTCTTTAAGGTGTGCACAATAGGTCTGGAAATTACTTCCATCCCAAACCAACAAAGTCTGCACCCATACTATCTCTATAAAAGGTCAGTCCACCTTACCAAACTTCCTCTGTGATCAACTCTACGACAAGTTCTATGATGAACTATGCAATGAGTTATGTGCAATGTCCCCATTTTTGGACATTGTTACATTAGTGAGTGTTATGCCTACCAGAGTAGCTAAATAGGGATGACAGAGAGTTCGGGAGACATTGAGGGGTTTTATTGGGCCCAACTTGCATCGTTCATCATCAGGATCCATTCCTCATAGCTTGGCTTTGGTTCCGTTGCATTTCGACGATTTCCATAATTTTGAGTTATTATGGGTCATATCTTAATTAAATTCACTAAGAAGGTCATAATGGGCATATTACTTGGAGAAACCTCTTAGTGTAATAGCTCATTGAAATTGAGAGGAAGAGCATTACAGGATAAGATGATGAGAAGTGTCTTTCAGTGGTCGGAGAAGCCATAAGGATGGATAAATCACTTTTTAGAGGTAAAATGGTTAATTAATTGATTTAATCAAGGAATAATAAAATAACGTAAACGTCACTTGGAGGGAAAAGGTCCACAACTAATTAGGGTTTCAGGAAGCTATAAATCAAAGGTAAAGCAACCTAATTCATCATTATGTAGATTTTGACTTGTCATTGAGGAGAGAGGCGCATCTTAGGAGAGATAGTTAAGTAGATTTCAGGAGGTCTCAGTAGCACATGGGATAGTGGGCAGTTCAATGCCTTATATTTTGAGGAGTGTGATGTTGGGGATTCCATTGTTGACACTAACAATGAGAGGCATGAGGTAGCACCTCAACAGGATTGTGACCAGGAGTCACGACACTTGGCAGGACAGTTGAGAGTCAACGGGGACATAATCATGGCAACCACTAGATGCATTGATGATACACATGCATTGGTGGCAGGGTATTTTTGGAGGGCCTCGATGGCACATGATAGTTTAAATGGGGGACTTGTCATTGATGACTTCCATACACTCAGGGAGAGAGTGATTGTGATGAGGGCCAACTACCAACAGTTTTTGATGGATAGGGATTACCTATTGGAGGTTGGCAAGATGTATCGCAAGGCATTGGGGGAGCAGGAGGTTGAGGTGGACCGACTCACTCCTGAGTTGGTGAGCACACAAAGATTCTTGGAAGGCACACAGACAACCCTTCAGGAATCATAGTCTAGATCAGAGGATCTCCTTGAGGAAATTAGACAGAGATCCACTACATCTATTTTAGCAGAGAATCAGATATATCCCTCAGCCACATTGCGAGAGGATGTTGGTAGTTTAGAAGTGAAGCACCAGTTGAGGGAGGAGCATGAGGAGTACCCAGGATCACTGATGAGTATGGAGAGATATGATCCAAATATGCAGGAGGATGTCCATAGGTCACATGGACCACCCTTCATGAGGGGTTTTGAGATAGTTGGGCACACACATACACATGGGGATTCCGCCAGGGGAAGTTATGAGGACACTTCTATTTGTGTTCCAGTATTGGTTGGCCTTCATGTAGAGGATGACCCCATAGTACACCCAGGATCCATGATGTTGTAGGTGTATACAAGAGATCACATGAGTATGCAGGGGCATACAATGATGAGTGGTAGTTCACAGAGACAACAAAGGTGTACAATGGGATTCAAGGGGACACATTGAATTGCAAGGAGGAGATGTACTTAGTAGAGAATGGAGATTCCTCTCCCTTGAAGAAGTATATAGATATGGGAGATCAAATTCACCGTAGCAGCAGTTGCATGAGTGATGATGGATGGAGAATGATTGAGCCGCAGTTGGTGGAGATACCTACTGTTGTACCCAATGGTTGGTCTTAAGTGATGAGTACATGTGATTATTTACGATGGGTGTCGGTGAACGAGATTTTGGTTAAGTCCTTTGGATTGACCAAACCATATGATACTTTCGAGTGCTACAGTTGGTTGCAGATATTTATGATAGCCTTTCCTGATACTTTCATCATTGACAATAACACAGGGGGAGATAGATAGTGGCAGGGGACATGGAGAGTTGGTAGGTTGAGACCACCTGACATGAATGTCTTTATTGCATACAACATGATAGGAGTGGATCATCAGGGGCATACAGTTGAGTTCCTGGTCATGATTGAGAGTATCCTAGTCCATGGGATAGAGGATATCTTAGAGGTTGCTACATTTTCTTACTCTCATTGGGATGAGGGTGGAGGGATTTCGACAGTTACCAGTAGGGCACATCAACAGTTAGTGGGGATTGGAAGTGATGAACTTCCAAATTTGACATGGGATCAGGGAGTCCATTGGGTCAATAGTTTGTTTCATCTTAGGAGGATCCAATATGGATACTTTGAGCATAAAGTCATGATTAGAATAGAGAAACATCAACATGATAGTCCCTATCAGAGACTAGCATGGGACCTTGGGATTACAGGGCTGGGAATTTCATTGACTGATGGAGATGAGCGGACCTTTGTAGGGGGAAGTTACCTTGATTTTCCATTGAGTTTCAGTATTGGGGAGAGCACGTCACTAGCTGGTGATTCGTTGAGGTCTTGTAGTACCTCACTATGGCAACAACATGTTCAGTCGATGGGGGTCGTGTTGGGTTTGGTATGGTCTGGTAGGACAGACTCATTTCGGGTTGAGGTCATGTGTTATTTGCAGGGGACTCATGGTGTTGATATGTTACAGAACTATACTTCACATGGCATTGCAGTTCACATCTTGATATGCGATCCATGGATTGGAGTGCTTGGTAGTTTAGTGTTTGATGGAGTTGAGTTTCAAGTAGAGTGGTTGTTTGGGGAGTTGAATGAGATTCTTTGGCCATTGATCATTCTACTCATCAGGATCATTTGGGTGTCATGCGTGGTGAGCACTTGGAGAGGCCCCATCTTGAGGGGAGTCAACTTTGGGTCACATAGGTGGATATGGGACCCCAAAATCATATGCAGATTAATTCAATTATTGCTAGAGGACAAGCAATATTCTAGCAGGGAGGACTTTAATGTCCCCATTTTTGGACATTATTACATTACTGAGTGTTATGCCTACCAGAGTAGCCAGATTGGAATGACAGAGAGTTTGGGAGATATTGAGGGTTTTATTGGGCCCGACTTGCATCATTCATCATCGAGATCCATTCCGCACAGCTTGGCTTTGGTTCTGCTGCATTCCGATGATTTCCATAATTTTGAGTTATTATGGGTCATATATTAATTAAATTCACTAAGAAGATTATAATGAGCATATTGCTTGGAGAAACCTCTTAGTGTAATATCTCATTGGAATCGGGAGGAAGAGCATTATAGGATAAGATGACGAGCAATGAATTTCAGTGGTCAGAGAAGCCATAAGGATGGATAAAACACTTTTTTGAGGTAAAATGGTTAATTAATTAATTAATTAAGTGATTTAATCAAGGAATAATAAAATAAAGTAAAAGTCACTTGGAGGGAAAAGGTCAACAACGAATTAGGGTTTCAAGAAGCTATAAAGGAAAGGTAAAGCAACTTAATTCATCATTATGTAGATTTTGACTTGTCATTGAGGAGAGAGGTGCATCTTTGGAGAGACAGTTCAGTGGATTCCAGGAGAAAGACACCAGTTGGATGATTTCGATGTTGAGAGACACACCCTATTCACTGAGAATATCACACAGGTCTTCCATCATTCTTCAACAGTAGTTATACAGGTTTCAGCAGCAAGGGCGCACTTATTCAGGGTGAGGGCACAACTTCTGAGGAGATTCAGTGGATCAACTTGTCCATTTCAGGGAGAGTTCAGAGATTCCCCTTCGACCTAGTTGAGAGGAAGGCTATGTGCATCTTTTTCCTGGTTCCTCGTCAGATTCTGAAGGAGGGATCATATAGGGTGCACTTTCCTGACATTGGGAGTTCAACACTTAGGGAGGACACATTCGAGATTCCTGAGCAATCATCAGTTCAGATGCGAGGAAATCCTTCCGACCCATTTCCTAGTAGACATGGGTAATTAGTTTGAGACACACATCATCCAATTCTGACAGTGGAATCACTAGGGCATAGTTTTCCAAAGTAGACGGGGCACATTTCCCCCAGGGGGATCCATCCAGGGACCAAATACACCAGTTGAGGTCCGGACAGTCACCAGGACTGTGAGGCAGAGTAGGGCGCATTATTTAGGATAGTTTCTAGGAATTTATGAGAGGTATAGCCACCAGGGAAAACTTTCCAGACTTGCAATAGTTGTCGTACGAGCTGCCATATCCGCAACAGTTCTTTATCTCATCCATTACATTCCACAACATTCTTTGGGTATCGGGTATTATTGTTTTAGTTTCTTTTGTATTCCAGATAAGATCCTGTTGTCATTGATCCAGCGGAGTGATTCATTTTATTCAGCTGCATTCGACATTTGTACTCCATGAAGATTTCATAATATAAGCTTTGCAATCTTTTGCCGCCGTTATTATTTGAATTCTCATTTATATGTTGTAAACAATCAATCCTACACACACATTATCAGAGTTTCCTAGACTAGCCAAGTCAGGAACATTACATTATGTGATCACCCACTATGTCCAAGTGTTTTGTTTCACCACAAACAATCAATTGAACCTCTATCGTAAGTCTAATGCAAAGTTTGTGATGAACGAATTCGCTTCACCAAGCATGTGAATGTTCCCACTCAACTGTCTTCTCACCAAAATGTCTTCAAAGTTTTCTCTGATACCATATATCTTCGAGATAGTGGTGAAGAGATCATGAACCCTTCTTCAAAATCTGTGATGAACAAGCTCTGATACCATCTATCGTCAAGATAGTGGTGAAGAGCTCACCAACCCTTCATTAAAATCTACAACGAACAAGCTCTAATACCATTTGTCACATCCCCACAATGTGCATGCCCGAATCTTGCGATCATGCACCACTTGAGTGTGTGCAACACCGTGATGTTTCTCACTTGGATACTTGGCAACACCAAGGATAATTTTTCTGGACCACCCCTCTTCACCTAGAGCAGACCCATACTCCATTCTAGGCTACCGGAGAGTCACACTCCTACTCTAGGGAAACTTTGGTATAATTAGACAATTGTTAACAACTTAACACTTAGTCATATATAAGCATACACCCATGAAACAAAGGGAACACTTTCAAAACAAACAAGAGACACAAATATATAGTACGCGTGGCACAAATCATGCCTAACACCTGGCTAAGTCTTATTATTGCAAAATTATTACAATATGAGCACTACCAGCTCGGTTTACAACTTGGAATAGTCTCACAACTCGCCTCACCTCTCCAAGTTACTCATACACAGATTTGTCACACCAAGACTCGTCCGTCACAAAATATTTCACAACTTTTGTAAAGCACCCCAAACGTGCATCCACCACAGAATCACCATCTTTTCTCTGCTGCAAGACTTCGCATAGACCTATGGTTCTGTCTCCTAACATGCCTCATTTAGACCTACCACAAGACTTCCTCCAAACGCATCCCAAAAGAAGGCTACCCCAACTCTACCCACATAATCATCTCAAGGAAGCACAAATCCTCCCATATGGAGCGACTTGGATCCTCGAGGGAGCTCGCCCCTCTTCATCTAAGTCTGCCTCATAATTACACAACTAACTTGCTCCCCTTGTTCTTCAAATCTACCTCTCTTACTTGTGCACCCTTGTTCTATTATATGGAATCCAAAGGTCACCATTGCAAATAGTCGTGTCCTTTTGGTGTGTTGCGCCCCTTCACAAACCATCATTCCCAAATTAATCATTGCACCTCTTCGTGGACTCGGTGTGCCCAAACGAACATGTGCACCCATCAGCCGATGCATCCCTTGGGAACGACGCACCCCAACCTTGGTGCGCTACTCGTGTCGATGCACCCCAACCTCTTTGGTGCACCCCTTCTCTTGGTCACTTCATACTTGGGAAAGCCTCTTGGAACGTTCACATGCCCAAGGCGTCCACTTTCCCAACTAGTGCAACACTCGGGTGTCAGAGCAACCCCAAGTTTCATCTCCTTGAGGAATTGCGCGAAGGTGTTCGCACCCTTCTAGCCAAAGACCTTACAACCCCCATAATGAATCAAATGGATTATGTTAACCTTTTAATTGTGTTTCATTTCAATAGCAAACACTTGGGGAACAAAGTGAATTTGAAGAGTATTGTGGCCAAAGTTGAAGGAGTTAAGGGATCAGTGAAAAATATGGATTACATGGTACCTGTCATCGTTTACGAAGAAAACAATGTGAATAAGGAAAGAGATGAAGCATAAAGACCAAACCTGCTTAGAAATAGAGGCAGAGGTAGACCTCATGAGAATAGGGTTCAAAGGGATGATACCCCCAACAAACTCACTCCATCTACCAAAATTTGGAAGCTCTTCTTATATACCACAATCCAAAACCTTGAAAAGTTGGAAGATAAGGTTTGGGATGGAAGCATTTCCACCAATAGTAAGCAAATCGACAATGAATTGGAGCCCATCATCCCAAACACAAGTTTCTAAAGGAGACAAACTACTATATGCTTTCTCACTATCAAATTACGTCAATACACAAAGGAAATGATAGCCTGACATATGAAATTTATCTTAGAGACATGCAACCCTCTCTTGCACACCATCCTAGAAGAGTTGCGCCAACTCAATGATAATTATTGTTGTCTTCTAAACACCATTGAGGGATATGAAAAAGGGCTAGATTACTACAAATAATCAATGGATGAATAAGATATTAAAGAGAACTAGGTTGGAGCTAATCCTTAGCACCCCATTTCCCTTGCAGGAGATGAAGATTAGCACAATTTTTTTTTCCGATTCTGATCTATCTTTGAGGTTCTAATCTATATGTTTGTAACTTGATGTTATGTTAGCATATGATATGGTAGTCACATGCCAAGTTATCCTTATTATCATGGAATTGTCTATTCTTTTCTTTCTTGTTAGGATATTTTCAAACATTTTCAAATTTTGAATATGGTTATGCTCAATCTTTCAAGCTTGAAAGAACATTATCTAAGAAATTGATCAAGGTCTACTCGATTGAAATCTTAGTCTGCATGCAAAGTTTTTTGTCCATGTGAATAAATAACCCGACTCTTACTTATATAAGAACTATTAATATAAATAAAAAAATGTACAAATAGAGCATGTTATTTGAAAGAATAATGTTTCCCTTGACTTCATAATAGAAAAACTACATAATCAAATTAAGTTAATTCAAAATTGTGTAAGATCCTTTATGAAAAATTCCTTAGAACATTACAAAAATAAAAAAAACGCCATAGACATACATAATCATGTTAAGACCAATTCAAGTGGCCTATAAATTTAATTATCAAAACAAAATATATTCTTCCAATGCACACCACCAAGAGCACAAACATCTTTAATCATAATTGAAACATTCATCAAGATGAGGCTCACTTTGAAAGGGTAATCGTCATCATCCTTTTGGGTGGGAACCCAACATTCATTAGTTGGATTTAGGTATGGGATGGAAAGGCCCCAACCTTAATTACATTGCTTAGGCCCCTTGATAGGCTTCTCTATCTAATAAATGGTAAGGGAAATCCTCATAAAGTTATCATTGTAATGCTACAATGAAGGGGATAGTTATGAAAAGGTTCCCTCCTCTCATGAATAACCAAACCAACTTTATGTCATGGGGCCTTCCATCAAACCTTTGGGATTTCCTAGCAAGTTCCCAATGGGTTGGAGAGTTGGCAAGTGACTCCTTTCTCGTTGTGAAATGAGCATCCCCTACTACTCCAAAAGTTAGTGAAAATACATCATATCCAGTTCGACCTTCTAAACTTGCACAATTATCTACCCCATAACCCATATAACCTATAACTCTAACAACCCCTATAACACTTATAACCATGATAACCCCTATAAAAATTATAACCCCTATAACACTTATAACACCCCTAACCTCTATAACCCTTAACATAACCCCCATAACCCCAATCTCTATCACTCTTAACATAACATCCATAACCCTACTCTTTATAGCCCTTATCAACCTTGACCCCTATAATCCATATATCCATAAGTTATCCTTATAAATTCCTATCACCCTTAATTCCTAACCATTATAAGCCATAATCCATATAACTCGTAACCATTATAACCCCTGATACCTCACCATTATAACCCTTAAACCATATAATTCTTATCCCTAAACCCTTATAACTCTTAACCCATGACCCTCTTAACCTTACCCCTCGATCCCTATAACACTTAACCCTTATAACCTATATAACCCCTAAACCCATAACCCTTAATCCTTGTAACCTATAATCCATAACCCCCAACCACTATAACCCCTAACCCATTATCCCTAATACTTGTAACTTTTATAATTCCCAACCCTTAATCTCTGACTATTGTAACCCACATAACCTATAATCCATGACCCTAATCATTCTAACCCCTAAACCTTATAACACTTAAGCCCTAAACCTTATAACTCATAATCTTTATAATAACTCTTATAACCCTAACTCTTAATATGTATAATCCCCAACTCTTATAACTCATAACCCTTGACTCTTATAACCGCTAACGCCTAACATCTAACCCTTATAACTCCTTATCCTTAACCATAATAAATCATAACCATTATAACCCATATCCTCTATGCCCTAAACCATGTAACCCATTATAGCATCCCCAACCCCAAGTTGTACCATTCTTTAATTAATAACATGCTTTGCATATGAAACAAATATGCAATGCAAATATCATACAACTCATGCATAAACATATACATTTAAATATTACATAATTAACATAAATGTATACATATTACTCAACAGAATAATGCACACATGAAATAACATGTAAACATATAAAAATACACTTATCTTTTAATGGTAAGTCACCAATTGTGTGTAGGCCTCATACGTTCCTCCCATCCATAGACTTTGTTGCTCATAAACTCTTAACAACAAGTCACCCTTGAGTTGGGGATAAAACTCCACCAGGGCCAAGGCTTCCTAAGCCACACTAAGGTCTAACATTTAACCAAATTAAGTTTAGGTCAAGGTGCCAACTTCAACAAATAGCCTACAACCTCTCATTTCCCATAGCTCGTCCCACCCAAGGAAGTGTACCCCTTCTTTGCTCAATAGTCCTTCGGTTGTCCCACTTCCATTCCAAGGCTTTAGCAACAAGTCGGATAGAAAGAGTTAGAGCTCTGTAGCTACTTTCTAGCACACAAGGAAAGAAATTCCCATTAGTTCTCTCACCCAGATAGAATGTTCACAGGTCTGAAAACCTACTTCTTCAGTATACACACAAGCCCGACAACCTACTTCTTCAGTATACACACAAGCCTGACAACCTACTTCTTCAGTATACACACAAGCCTGACAACCTACTTCTTACCAGATTACCTTGGGAAAGGAAAAAGAACCCACTGATGATGAAAAGAAGGTAAAATGGACTAGTAGGAATGACAAAGCTCGTGGATTGATCATAATGTCCATCTCTCCCAATTTAAGGTTCCACCTTCAAGAAATTGATTACCCCAATGAATCTTGGAAAAATATTGAATTTGTGTTTGGTAAACACAATATTATTTGAGCACACCGGTTAGAAAATCAGATATTGACTTTAAGTCCAAATGATTTTTCTTGCATTGAAGACTATCTATCTAAGTTTAAAACACTTATAATTTTATGTGAAAAGTGTACCATAAAGTTGGAGGAAGAGCGTTGCATCTATATTATTCTTTCTAAGCTAGGTAGTTCATATTATGTGTTTGTATCTACCTTTTATGCCATGAGAGATGCTCTAGGGAAATCTTATCAAAAAACCACTATTGAGTCCTTTTGTGATGCTTTGACTAGAGAGCAAGATAAGATTGTACAAGTTGGAGTGATCAACACTGCAGGTACCTCCAAAAAATATTTAGTCGCCCAACAGAAAAATAAACCCAAGAATCCCAAGAAGCAACATTCTCGCCACAACAACAAGCAAAACAAGGGTCCCAAACCCACTCAGACAACTTCATCTCCTAATGGTAACAAATGAGAAAATTCTAAAAATAAGAAGACTGACAGACATTAAAACTTTTGTGGGAAAGATGGTTATGATGAGTCCAAATGTTTCAAGATGATGGCAACTTTAGAAGCAGTGATGAAGAAGCACACCATCAATATTGATTCTACTACTATTACTACTTCTTCTTCTTCTCATGGACATGCACTTTCTTCTTATGGTTTTCTCCTTCAATGCAACTTCTACTACTTCTTCTGATGAGTGGCTTATTGATTCCGGAGAATCTTATCATATGGTTAAGGATAAAACCGTATTTTATGCCCTAAATGAATGTAACACCAAGAAAATATTTGTTGGTGATGATAGATCTCTTAGTGTTGTAGGATCTGGAATAGTTCAAGAAGATAATGGTCATTTCAATGACGTATTATGTGTTCCAAGTCTTTCTTGTAACCTTCTATTAGTATATCAAATCACTCATTCAGGTGAAGGTAAAACCGTAGAGTTTTCACCTCACCAAGTTGTAATCAAGGATCTAAAATATCCTAAGAATGTTCTTGCAACTGGAATTTCTGATGATATTACCAGGTTGTACAAGTTTGACAACTTTAGGTCATCATCTTTTCCATAAGTTTTTGTTGCTCATAGCGATGACTTGAACAAACTTTGGCATGAGTAGTTTGGTCATCTAAACTATCGTTCATTGAAAAAACTATGTAATCAACAGATGGCGACTGATATTCCTCTTGTTTCATGTAGAGATGGCATTTGTGCCAGTTATGTTCTCGACAAACATCATCATGAAAATTTTGACAAACATGCCTCTTGGCATGCCTCGGGCCCTTTGCAACTTGTTCACAGTGACTTGTGTTGTCCACTTTATTCTCCTTATTTTTCTGGGTGCAAGTATTTCTTAACTTTCATTGATGACTTTTCCAAACATACTTGGGTTTACTTCTTAAAACTTAAGAGCAAAGTTTTTGACCAGTTTTTGGCCTACAAGGCCCTTGTAGAAAAACAATCTGGATATCAAATTCAAAGGTTAAGAATAAATAATGGAGGTGAATCTGTGAACAATAATTTTACAAGTTATTTCACTACACAAGGCATCCAAATGCAACACACTGTTCCATATACACCACAACAAAATGGTATTGCTGAGAGAAAGAACCACACATTAAAAGAATTGGCTAATTGTATGATCCAATCTAAGGGATTAATTCTAAAGTATTGGGAAGAAGCCATCATCTGTGCAAATTACATAGTAAGTCACACTCCCATAAAGGCTCTTAAAAATATGACACTAGAAGAAGCATGGACTAAAATTAAACCAATTGTAAGTCACTTCCGTGTATTTGGAAGTATAGCATGGGCTCACATTCCTGATGAGAAAAGGAAAGCATTGCAGCCTAAAAGTGAGAAGAGTATAGTTGTTGGTTATTCTGAAGATGTCAAAGGTTACAGACTTCTTCAACCACATTGTAATGAAATTATTATTAGAAGAGATGTTAAATTTGATGAAAATATCTTGGTCTGTGAGCCTAATTCGACGATTGCGCCTTCTTCGGCCTGCGAGCCATCTTTGATGTTTGTGACTTCTTCTGTTCCTATTCCAGTTTCTTCTTTAGATGATGACAATGAGTATGAAAATAAACCTTCATCTGCTCACCTTCCTCTAGATGAGTCCATTGAACCTTTACCAACACCAACACCATCGCTTCCTAGATGGGTCCATTCAACACGAGAAGCAACTGGTGATCTTGTCATTGATCCTTCAGATTAGCGTCAGACACGTTCTCAGTTCCAACGAGCCTCTTCTCTTTTGGCTCAAGTTTTAGAGTCTCATGATCCATAGACATTTGCAGAAGCTTCAAGTCATCCAAATTGGGATAATACAATGAATGAAGAGTATCGTTCTCTAATGGAAAACAATACTTGGGATCTTGTACCTCTTCCAAAAGGAAGAAAACTTCTCAGATGTAAATGTGTCTACAGAACTAAGTATGCATCAGATGGAAGTGTTGAAAGACATAAGGCTTGGTTAGTTGCCAAAGGATTTTCCCAAATTGAAGGAATTGACTATAATGAAACCTTTTCCCTTGTAGCTAACATGAATTCCATCTGCCTTGTTCTTGCCCTTGATGCCTCACATATATGGGAGGTCTAACAAATGGATGTTAAATCCACCTTCTTGCATGGGGATTTGTAAGAATAAATATACAGGGAACAACCTTTTGGCTATGTCCATAATGAATCTAGCCTTGTTTGTCGCCTTAAGGAATCTGTCTCATAATCCTTGTCCTTTATGTTGATGACCTTATCCTTATTGGTAGTGACTCAAAACTTTTAAACCATGTGAAAACCAACCTTAAGAATAAATTTGAAATGACAAACTTAGGATTTTTTCACTATTTCCTTGGCCTCCAAGTTTTGCAAACAAATGATGTAATTTTTCTTTCCCAGTCTAAGTATGATTGTGACCTTCTTCGTCACTTTCACATGGAATATTGTAAACTAGCCCCTTCTCCCTTCCAGTCTGGAGTCAAGCTTCCTGCCACCTGTACTTCTCCCGAAGTTGATGCCCCCTTATACCATCAGTTAGTTGGTAGCCTCTTATACTTGACTCATACTCGTCCTGATCTTTTCTTTATTGTTGGTCTTGTTGCCTGGTATATGGAAACACCCCATGAAAGCCATTGGAAAGCAGCTAAAAACATACTTCGGTATGTCTGGGGTACAATTCAGTTCAAGATACATTATGGTTCAGGGGGGACTCCTTTATTGGTTGGTTTTACTGATTCATATTGGGCTGGCGATCCTGATGATCGAAATTCTACTGCAGGTTATGTTTTCAGCCTTGGTTCAGGACCTGTCACTTAGGCCTGTAAGAAACAACAAGCTATTACACTTTCTTTAACAGAAGTAGAGTACCAAGTAACAGTAAATTCAAGTCAGGAAGCCTTGTGGCTTCGACAGATCCTTTCATAATTTGGATTCCAGCAACAACATTTGACCAACCTTTGGTGCAAAAATCAGAGTGCCATCAAGATCGCCAAAGACCCAGTTCAACATCAATGCAATAAAAACATCGAGCTACACATGCACTTCATTAGAAATCTCATTCATGATCAAGTTATTGAAGTGCTCTTTTTCCCTACAGAAGATCAAGTTGCAAACATTTTCACAAAGTCTCTTATAGAAGAAAAGTTTTCCAAACTTCGATCTATGTTAGGAGTTCATGAAGTTCTCATTAAGGGGGGGTAGGCTCTAATGCCTCCTTCCTTCTCCTATTGTGTCACTATTGTAAATCCTTCAATCCTATCCCAAGTTTTTCTTAAGGGGGGATGTTAGGATATTTAGACACTTAGGAGTTAGTTGAGATCTACTTGGTATAATGTGTTGTTAGGTAAAAGTGTGTTTCTTTAGTATGCATTAGTAGTTAGGAAATCCGATGGTCACGATATGTTCCCGACATAGAGTGATCCGAAGATTCATATTCTCGTCGATCTTAATGGCTACATTGATCCACGACTTAACACTTGATTGATCCACGATCTCTATTTAAAGAGCATGGAGGGTCATTTTTCAATGATCGATTGTGAGAAACTCTCTTGTAAAATCTCTCTGTAATATTTTTATTTTGCATTAATAAATTTCTCCAAGTGGTCACATTGGATGGGGCAGTGGATGTTTCCTCGTAGGGGTTTTACCGCGTCAAAACATCGGTGTGTTGATCTTTGATCTGGTTGTGTGAGTGGTTACTGAAGGTGTTCATCCTCTGTTGGAATATCTGTGTTATCGAACAAGTTTCCTCTTCCATATGCACTGCAAATATTTGACATCTTTTCTTGAAGCTTCTCTTGAGTTGTAAGTTTGAAACCTCTCTGATATTTACTGCCCTTGGAATAACTTGAAATATTCTCAAGTTTCCTTCTTCATCCAAACAAGTAAATGCCTTATTGTAACAATCTAGGACATCATGGTTCTTGTTGAACCAATCCATAACAATTAGGAAATCATATGAACTCACATGTATGATATTCAAATCTGCCTTTGTACTCGGTCCATTCATGTCCATTAGACATTCTTTAACCATCTCATTAATTCTTTGTTTAGATCCCATAGCTAACTGAACTAGCCAAGATTTCCCAAGCTTGCTTCTTTGCAAATGAAATATTTCCACCAACTTAGGATCTATATAACTATGACTAGGTCCTGAATCAATTAAAATAGCTATAGGTTGATCATTGATCTTACCTTTCACTTCAATCATGTGAGATTGAAATTCGGATTGCTTATTGTCCAAGGATTCATAGATCATTGGCATGCTTCTACCCATGTACTCAACTGAATCAACATGTTATATATTGTGAACAACCTTCACTCTTTCTCCTTTGTGAGGGAAATCTATGAACATGTTCTCTCCTTCACAACCCCAACATTTAATAGGTTACTTTTTTGGTATTATTCCCAATTTTTCTGTCATTATAGGATCATTTGGAGTTGGTTGTTGTTGGAGTAGGATATCTTGGAGAAGTCTTGGAAATCACGTAGGAATGAATCATGCGACATTTTGGCTAAGGAGCAACGTGCATGCAAAGCGTTGAAGCATGTTTGAGAGACAACACACAAGAGGCAAAAATAGGTAGGATTTTGGGAAATTTTGTCTGCATTGTAATGGGCTTAGGCCTATTGTAAAGCTATAAATTATAATCGGTTTTTGGGTAGAAGTAGTTATCGAGGTATGAGTAGTTGAGTGAGCCGATGATGAGTTTTGTAGTGAGATATTGAGTGAAGAATTGGCTAAGTGTTCGGTTGTTTTGAGTTATGACCGAGGAGTTAGGTTCGCATTGCAGCATAATGGCTAGGTAGTTTTGAGTAATGGTTAATGTTGCATCTTTTTGTAAGCGGAGTGTGCAATTGTAAGAAGACTATAAATGAATAATATAAGAATCCAACCATTGTGGACGTATCCCATATTGGGGTGAACCGCGTTAAAACTTGTGTCTTGATGTGATGTTTTGTGTGTGGTATGGATAGAATATAATGGTTAGTATTATGAATATGTTATTCATATTGTGCAATGATGATGAAAGCTTAGTATTCTGAATGTGCTATAATGTCACACAATAAGATAACTGGTAAATGAATGAATGTCAAGTAAAGTAATGGCGCACACAGGGTATAATGAATAAACATCAAAGGTTAAGTAACAAAGACTGCGCACATAGTAGATGAACGGTTAATGAGTAGTATGGTTATGTTGAATTCATCACTTCCCCTCATCACTGCGGAACCTTGGTTCCTGCATCCCCTCTATATGCCTCAGGTGAGACTTCACTTGCTTTGCAGGTGATGCCGAAAGGGACGGTGTCTAAGGGTTTTGTTGTTTTGTTAATGATTAACGCTGAGTCTTCCCATTGCACGCCAAAAAATGGTTATGTTGTCACAACTGGGATCTGTAATTGAAGGGAAGGTTTTGGAGGTTGAATAAGGAAGAGATTACAAAATGGCTAGAGTGGAAGCAACGAGAATTTTCCAGAGAACATAATAGGAACCCACGACTCAACGATGAACAATGGTTGCAAAGGTATGTGTTTACAGACCTTCATGAAATATTATTTGGTGAATTTCTGATAATTTTGATTGAATGGTTAGAAAGGATAGTGGAGAATGTGGAAGATACTGAGCTAAGGCTCTGAGAAATTGGACTCTTGAATTGATCAGACAGTTGAATAAAATAAGTAATAAAGTTTCTCACGCAGTTGATTTTTGGTTGAATAGTATACTGGGGGGTTACATTCACTAAATTGTACCCAGTCTTATAGTGTCACAGAGAGGGACTTCTTCAAGGGTCCGTGCGAAATATTTTTGAACACATTTTCTACCTAGATAAAGATGTTTTTGTGCAACAATAATGTGATGAAGATGGAATCTGATTGCTAGGCGCCTTTGCGCACATAGGGGGATTGGGGATGACCATATGATGATATGAGAGTTGAAAATGATGAGTAAGGAACATATGGACCGAGGATGCCGAGAGAGGAATACAATGATTCAGGAGGATAGATTGGAGTACTACATTGTGGGAAAAGGTTTAGGTATAATAAGAAGGAGACTGTGGGTCAAAGAGAAGAGAAACACAAAGTGTTTGAGAAAAGAAACCCCTGCGTAGTATTTCAGATCACACCGTACATAGAAAGGAAAGAGAAATAAAAGGATCCTCGGTGAAGTCCAATAGAATAAGGAAGGCCATCTCAGATCGGAATTTGTGTCGAACCCATGACCTCATGTGCGTCGCCAAGATCTGAAGAAAAAACTGGAACTTTGTCAAGAGTAATTGTAGTTAGTGGAGGAAGTAAAAACAATAGTCAGAATAGTGGAAGTAGGGACAAAAACTAGAGTCATTCAACATCACCAAAGGTAAGTACTACATAGAGTACAATGGTCGGAATAGATAATACATTTAGAATGCCCGAATTCCAGGGAGCGGGTTCAAAAGACCTAGAGAAACATCTATTTGTATGTGATACGATATGGATTGTGAATAATGTCCAGGATGAGGAAATGAATATTGTGCAGTTAGAAACAATGTTCATAGGTCATGCACTGTTATGGTACATAAAGTATCAGACTACTACACCGACAAGACGATCCAGAACATTGGCAGAGATTGGACAAGCTTTGTTAAAGGAATTCTGGAAGCCGAAATCCGAGTCGCAGTATATCACAGAGATGAAAGAAATTAAGAAAATACAAAATGAGACAGTTTGGGATTACGATCAGAGGTTTAAATATGTGATGGGTATATTAACATTCCATATTCCTAACAAACAACATAGAGAATGGTTTATTGTAGGGCTGTTGCAACACAACTATTGTCCTTTGACATATCAAAAGGTCACGTCGCAGCCAGAAGCATTAAAAATTGCGATGAAGTTAGAAGCATATCTTGTAGGAGATGGTGCAGGAATGGAATAGGTTAGTCACAGTTGTCTGCGCTAAGGATTCAATTGTCAGCAATAGTGAAGGAAAGGGAAAAATGTGACCAAGTTTGGTGTATTACATGTAAGACAGAAGGCCATCGTAAAGATGAATGCCCAACATTTGCGTAGTATATGGCTACAGGAGCATCGATCCCATTGGTAGGAGGAGTAGGATATTGTGAAATATGCAAGACATGGGGACATCATCTGACTGCTTGTACATTATTGAGAAGTACCAAAGTATTCCTAGGAATTTTTTCTATAAATTTTGCAAATTTGTAGGACATGAGGAGAAGGATTGTCACACATTCGACTTAATGAGGGAGCACACTGCATATGCTTACAAGATCCAAGAAGAAAATGTAGCAACAGAAGGAGGAATTCCATAATATAATACTCTGAGAGGCTTTAATTAGGGTGGAAGAGGAGGATTCGACATAGGTTGAGGACAAGGAGGATTTGGTAGAGGAGGGAAAGGACCAATCATTTTTTATAATTGCAATCATCCATGAAATTTAGCGAGGGACTTCCCAAATCCTTGCATGACGTGCACGTATTGCAGAGAATTGGACCATGCGACTGAATATTGTCCTCAACTGATAGAAAAATGGTAGGAAAGAGGGAACCAGAACCAGAAAATACAAATGATAGCGGTCGAAGCACGTGAGGAGAAACCTAATATAGCATCAATTACATGCGGATGAAAGAGAACTGGAGTGGACACAACAAACCAAGGGAATAACATTCACCAATGGGTAAGGAAAACAATCGAGCCATTACCATTACTTGATCCAAGAAAATAGAAAGAAACCTAGCAGTAAGTAAGAAAAGAATTGATGGGAGCATACTGGATCACATCAACTTTGTCTGTGCCACCGTTGTATGATAGACCACCATTATTTGATATGCCTCTAGTATATGACCATACAAAAAATCAAATTGATAAGGTAAGTACATTGAAAATCTTTTTAAGAAGTTTCTTAGATTTAATGAAGGATGAATTTGCGTTGAGTAGTCTGTGAAAAATGATTGACCAATGTGCCCAAGAAAGAGAGAAACTTGCAGTACACAGAGAAATTAACCAGGTGCACAATAAGAAGTGAACCAATAGGGAGTTTAGGCTCAATGCCCAGATAGGAGCTTATGAAATGGATGATATAATTCTAGACTTAGGTTTAGATGTAAATGTTATACTGAGACAGACTTGGGAGATGATGGGCCAACCAAAGTTGATTTGGTCTCCTATCTAGTTGAGATTAGTGAACCAATATAATATCATTCCGGTTGGAAGGTTAAGAAGAGTTAATGCCAATATTGATGGAGTGTGCAGTGTAGCAGACTTCGAAGTGATCGACATATTAGATGGCATCACACAATATCCAACACTGTTGGGATTGGATTGGGAATTTGATAATCATACGATCATTGACTTAAAGAAGAGGAAAATGGTATTCGAAGTGGAAGACTTAACGGTAACTGTGCCATTAGACCCCACTGAAGGGAAAATTTATGTAGAACCAACAAAAAGAAAAGGGCTTGATAATTTGTATAATATGACTGTGCGAATGGGCGACTATGTCAATCCTACAGCTGAATGCATACTTAGTTGGAGAAGCATCAAATTAGGCACATCAGACTCAAAATATGCTTTGGATAATTTTCAACAAAGACTGCATGAAGTGTCGATGAGGAAGTGCACTCGAATTACTCGTGCATTGAGATGGATTGGGACTGAAATATTCGAACCTCCAAGGCATACTAGCCTGGAACTATAGAATATTTTATTAATGAATTTGAAATGTAGATTCCTAATCGACAAAGACTCTTGTCTTTGGATGTCGCATTGAAAGCGACTTCAATGAGAGGGTGGGATATGCACAAAGAAGGTATAAAAGATTGGAAGCAGTACAAAAGGTTACTACAAGTCAAATTTGGGACAAAGTATGAAAGTATCATGTCGAAGTATAACGGATTAAGTTTCTCAACCGTTCATGTTATGAAGTGTACTATGCAGTGGAGATCGATACCCGAACTAGAATGGACTCACTTATTTGTGCATACTCTTGATACAATTCCTAAGAATTGGTACATCAAATTAGAAGTGCACAGAGGGACAAGAGATTGTGAAGAGTTGACCAGGAACTTCAAGGTAACATTCATTTTTGAAAGTAATAATCCTTTGATTGACTCAACATTGCAAGTACTCAAGAATAATATTTTTGCATAAGAGGACTTGATGCAATCAACACCTTTGGATAGTGCGCCTAGAGTCACTGCAACAATTGAAGAGGTCTTGCACTGCTATAATGTCGCAGAAGAAGTCCAAGACGAGGAAGATCCAAGGAATTTGCAGACTTTAGAGATTGAAGGGGAGCACATAGTTGAATGACCAGAGCTTGAGTAAACCATATATGCAAATCCCTTAAGGACACATAAAGTGAACATTGGTACAGAAGAGAAACCTAATTTTGCGCATATAGGAGACTACTAGAATGATGAAACAATGGAAAAGATTGATGACTTACTATGTGACTACCAGGATCTGTTTCCAATGACGTTCTCAGAGATGAAAGGAATTGCTAGGGAATTATGAGAAATGAAGATTCTGGTGAAACTAGATGTGAAACCCGTGCAACAGAGATCCTATGGAATGAATCTAAAATATAAGGAGAATGTAAAAGCAGAGCTAGATCGAATGTTAGAGGCTGGAATTATAGAACCTGTTAAAGAATCAAAGTGGATAATCCCTATGGTGGTTCAAGACAAGAAGACATGGGGAATCATGATATGCGTAGATCTTAGGAAGTTGAACAATGCATGTTTACACAACCCTTTTCCTACGCCTTTTACTGATGAAGTACTAGAGAATATAGGGGGTCAGGAAGCTTATTATTTTATAGATGGATTCTCAGGATACCATCATATTAGGATTGCGGAAGAATACCGATAAAAGATGACCTTTGTGACATGATGGGGTTACTACCAATATATAGTTATGTCATTTGGGTTGAAGAATGCACCAACTATATTTTCCAGAGTAGTTGTTGTAGCTTTCAAAGAGTTCATTCATAAATTTTTAGAAGTGTATCTAGATGACTCGACAATATTTAGTCTATTGAAAGATCATGTTGAACTTGTGTACTTAATCTTGGATAAGTGTAGGCAATACCAAATCTCATTGAATCTGAAGAATTGCATTTTTTGTCCGCCTTTTGGAATTTGTTAGGCCATGTGGTGTTTAAACAGGGATTGATAATGAACCCTACTATTGGACACAGACCTAGTAAGGGGAAAATGATTTTTTTGGGAAGAGAAGCATGAAAGGAGGAAAGGAAAGCTGTAAGGAAAAGTGACACATGTGAGGAAAAGAGGTGAGGCACGCATGCAAGGCAGACCTAATGATGCTAGGGTTAGGGTTTTTGCAATGTATTGTAATGGATGATGAGCCAAGAATATAAATAGGTAGTACTTAGAGGAAAAAAAGGGAGGAGAGGAAAAGAGAGAAAGATAGAGAGGACAAGAGCAGATAACGAATGGTAGAGAGTTGTAAGAACTATACTACTCCGTAAGATGGTGAGCTAGAAAAGCAGTGAGTGATTCGATCCCAAGGGTTAGATCGTAGGTTGAGGATCCTAGTGCGATATAATCAACCTCACAAGGATCGAGGAGCCTGTTGAAGAGAGTAAGATCTAAGATTGTAAACACGAGCACCGTGACATATTACTGAACCATAATAAAGATCTTAAGAGACAAATATTTGTGGACGTAGCCTAGGAGGGGGTGAACCATGGTAACACATGTGTTGTGTGAATGAATGTATGCGTCCTTATTGCTGTTAAGTGGTGAATGTTAGATGAATGAATTAACTAGCTAGATCTGGTATTTCACATGCATGAATAGAATGACTGCTATAATCAGATGTTAGACTGAATAAATAAATATTACAAGATACAGCCGCAGATCTTCACTCATTCCCAGGTTGCAAACACTTGCATATTGTAGCCACCCATAGAGCTATCTTGGGTGAGACTGTGCAGTACACCCTATGTGTTGCGTTGCCTCCTGGTTTACCAGGGGGGGTGATAGTTTTAGAGGGATTTTGTTGGGAGCTTATTAAATTTGAACCAGGGTCAATCTACGACAGTAAGGTAGGACCGGGATAACAGATAGAGAATCCCAAGTAGAAGAGTAGAGAAAGCCAACAAATGGTTCTGTTGTTGGTTGGTTGGAGTAGGATGGGATTGCGTATATGAGATTTGTGGAAGACGCATCAAAAGAGTGCTAGATCGGACAATAAGACGTTGAGAGAATGAGAATCTAAAAGGGGATGTTGAGACCATGGAATCCAACAAAGGCAGAGATAAAGATCTAACTGAAAACAAAGGAGCTGGAGTTTGCATAGAAAGACAACAAAAACCCGAAGTTGACACCGTGCAAATATCTGGACAAGTACGTATTCAACGAATTGCATGAAGTATTTTTTTGTGATTTCCCACATGCATTACATGAGTCGATAAAAAGGTTGAAAGACAACCATCCTACAAATCGGATCATACAACTAGAGTGGAATCCTATAGAGATAGCACAATTACAAAAAGTTGATAATAAATTTACGCGTGCAGTAGATTTCTGGTTACACAACATTGTTGCAGGATTTATCACAGAATTTGCAGTAGATACATCGAAGTCTTACAACACAACAGAACAAGAGCTCTTGAAGGGACCTCGAGGTAGGTATATCAGATCATTATATACTTCTATTAAGATATTACTATATAACAAAGGTGTAATGACAATGGCGTCAGATAGCTAAACTTCCCTGCGTGCATGGGGGAAGGGGGTAAGCACTGACATGAGAAGGAGAAATGGATAAAGGAAAGAAGGAAGAGGCCTTGGACCCAATTATGATGGATGAAGACCATGTCAAGCAGATCATGGCAACAGCTGGAAGGACACACAGTGGAGTACCCTACTAATATAAGGTGAACACCAAGAAAAGAGCCTTAGTCACGAGGGAGGGCTTGGTAAGTGATGAATAAGAGGTAGAGGATCTTCGAGCTATGGGGAATATCGAGGAAATATTGTGCATGAAATATGAGAGGAAGACGAGAGGTCCAAGAGTAGGAATATAAGTCAACACTTATATCCATATCAGTGTCAGTGTGGAACCCATAAACCCATGTGCGATTAATACACCAAGAAGAACACCACCATTTAGAGAACCAAAGTTCAAGAGAAGGAGGACAAGAGGAAGTACATCTACACAAGAAACAACAACTAGGGGAGCCAGTTCAAGAAGAATTAGTCAAGTATCTACACCGCACGGAGGTAGTAGTTCATCATATGAGGACACTAAACTTACGCAATTATCTATAACACTAAGAGATCATGCACTAGATTGGTACATGAGTTTAGCTACAAATAGTCCGCCATGGACAACCAGAATGATTGGAGATATCAAAAATCTATTGATAAATGAATTCCAGAAACCTAGTTCGGAGGATCAATATATGAATGAGATGATAGAGATTAAACAAAAAACATAAGAATCTGTATGGGAAATTGACCAGATATTCAAACGATTGAAGGGAAAGCTAAAGTATGTCATGAAAGATATGAAACATAGGCATATGTTCATCAATTCACTGCTACCACACTTGAAATACCCTTTGCGATAACAAAAGTTTCAAACCCAGGAAAAGGCTCTACATGCAACCCCACAACTAGAAGAGAACCAATATCAAAAGACAGATCCAGCCATAGAGGAGTTGAAGGAGGATTTGAAGAAGTTAACATTCCAACTAAATCGGAACAAAGGTAAGGACAAAAGAGAATCCGTTTGGTGTACCACGTGTAGGACAGAAAAACACCATAAGAATGAATGTCCAACATTCACGCAGTACATGGCAACAAGAATGCCAAACCCATTGCTAACAAGAGGAATATGGTGTGAGATCTGTAAGAAAAAAAGGCATGATCCATATCACTTTTGAATGACGTAGAAGTACCAGACAATACCTAATATCTCATATTGCAACTTTTGCAAGTCAGTAGGACATGATGACAAATATTGCAGGACCATGGAACTAATGAGGGAAAGAACATCAGATGCTTACAGGGTGTAGGCAGAAATGATGACCGGGCAAGCCGCACCACCGTTTAACCAAATACCAGTCTCGTATAACACTGCGCAACCGCAACACAATACCACACAACCACACTATAATCTCACGCAATATAATCAAGTGCCCCAATACAATGCACCACGAGGATATTGAGCTGGATACAGAGGTGAAAAATGTGGAAGAGGAGTATTTGGAAGAGGCAGAGGACTAATGGTATGCCACCACTGTCAACAACCAGGACACTATGCCAGAGAATGTCCACTTCCACTTGCGACGTGTATGTGTTGTCGCACATAATATCATGACACAGAAGAATGTCCTACACTATTGGGGAAGATCCAGGAAAAGAGAAATCAATCAGTGGATTTCGTTAGAAGAAAGGGATGAGGAAAGAAATATCAACATAGTTATGCGGGGAGGAGCTAAGATAGGAAACAACACAGTAAGACAAGATCCAGTACAACAACAATAGGTGAAGAAGAATGTTGAACCGAAGAAGCAGTTTGATGCACATAACGAAAAAGATATATTCAAGTAGGCCAGCCAAGAAATATTGAAGGCAGACATTGCATCGACATCAACTATGCAACATAATAAGGAAGTACCTGCGTATGATATCCCTCCATCGCTGGATCACACCAAAGAAGCACAACCCCTAGGAAAAGTAAGTACGATTAAAGGTTTTTTGCAATCCTGTGTTAAACTACTAAATGATCCATCCTTTGTTAAAGTATTACAAAATATGCTAGAAAGATGTAGCATAGAGGTAGAAGGAAAGATAGAACAAAAAACAGTTAATCATCTGCATACAAGGAGGAGAACAAGTAGAGAATTCAGACTGAACGCTAACATTGGAGATTTCATCATGGGAGATATCATACTAGATTTAGGATCCAAAGTAAATGTATTACCCAAAAAGACATGGAAATGTATGGGAGAGCCCACATTAGGATATTCACATGTTCAGCTGAAACTAGAAAATCAACACAAAGTTCTACCAATTGGAAGACTAAAGGGGGTGACAATAGATCTGGATGGAGTGCGCACTAAAGACGATTTCAAAGTAATAAAGATAGTGGATGGAACAACATCTTATCCGACATTGCTTGGATTGGATTGGGCGTTTGAAAATCAGGCCATAATCAACTTAAAGATGAGGAATATGACATTCGAGTCAGGAGAATACATAGTCATTGTACCATTGGATCCATTAGAAGGGGAAAGGTTTGTAGAACCTACTTTCTTAGACCTGGAGGAAATTAACCAGTTGTACAGAACAACCACGCAAGATGAAGATTATGTGAACCCAACTGCAAATGGGGTACTCAGTTGGAAAAGCATCACCTCATGCGCATTAGACTCAGATACAGAATCAAAGAACTGACAAAATAGGTCACATGAAGTCTCCATGAGAAGATGCAGAAGAATAGACAATGCAGTAAGATGGGTAGGTACAAAGATAAGGTAACCTCCCAAATTCCATGGGGTGAATGACTTAGAATCATTCTTAACACGATACATAGATGAAGTGTTAGGAAATTATAGGCTCTTAGCCTTGGATATAACACTCCAGGAAACACCTGCAAGATGGTGGGGTGCGCACAAAGAAACAGTCAAGGACTGGTACCAATGTAAGCGGTTATTGCGCATCAGGTTTTGCGCATAATAGGGAAGCAACCAACTACAGAAATATGATGGACACGAGGCACCCGTAGAACACTTGGAGAAGTGTAGAACACTATGGAGGAGGACACTATCAGAGGAATGGCCTCATCATTTTGTTCACACATTAGAAGGGATTCCATCAAACTGGTATACAGACCAGAAATTGTGCAGAGGAGCTACAAACTGGACAATATTACAATAGAACTTTACAATCACTTTCTCATTTGAACATGAGAACCCCAACATAGACTCATCACTTAAACGAATCAAAAGGGTGATATTCATTAAATATCCGGAAGTCGAACTCATAACAGAACAACAACAACAAAACAAACAAACAATAAAAGAACTATTGTCATGCTACCATGTGCAGGAAGAAGCACCATATGAAGATGACCCGCGAAACATTCAAATTGCGGAAGTTGAAGGTGAAAGAGAAGTGGAAGGTCCACCTCTGGAATTTGAAGCATTTTTTGTGCCGATTAAGGTGAAGAAATTCAACATTGGGACAGTTGAGAATCCCAAAATTGCCAACATTGGAGACTATTGGGATGAGCAAACAATGGAAATCATACAGAGTTACTACGCGAGTACATCGACCTATTCCCAACAAAGTTCACAGAGATGAAAGGCATAGCATGAGAGCTAGGTGAAATGAATATACCTCTTAAATTTTAGGCAAGATTGATAAGACAGAGACACTATAGACTAAACCCAATATATAAACAAAAAGTGAAAGAAGAAATTGAGAGGATGTTGGAGACTGGAATCATAGAACCTGTAGAGGAATATGAATGGGTAAGCCCTATGGTAGTTCAGGAGAAAAAATAGAAAGGGATAAGGATATGTGTCGACTTAAGGAAGTTGAATGATGCATGCCTACATGACTCGTTCCCTACTCCTTTCACATATGAGGTGTTGGAGAACGTAGGAGGATATGAATCTTACTCATTCACTGACGGATTCTCAGGCTACCATTAGGTCAAGATAGCCCTGGAAGACATATACAAGACCACTTTTTCCATAGAATGGGGATCCTACCATTACACAGTCATGCTGTTTGGACTGGAGAATGCACCAATAATATTTTCCAGAGTAGTCATAACTACATTCGAATAATTCATCCACCAATTTTTAGAGGTATATGTAGACTGTTATACATTATTTTGGTCACCCTAGTGATGATTTCATAAACATGTGTTCAGGCTCCCAACATGACTTTTTGCCTGAGAAAAGCAACTTCTTTCCTCCTCTACAAAGCTTCTTTTTGGAAAGGGTCCGCAGGCTGCAAGTATTACACAGTAAGGAAATCTATCATTTCCGCAGGCTGCTCTATAGCTGGCCCGTGAGATTTCCGTTGGCTCCAATATAGGCAGGGTGCGGCGATGTTCCAAAGCTAAAAGAGGAAAGAGGTTTCACGAAGTTTCTAGAAGGGGAATCTTCTAGAATGTGAGGTGGCATCCATATGGTTGCAATCCTACGGGTTTCTCTAAGTTGGTGGGATCATCCTCATCCCTTTAACCACTCCACCTTCTCCTATATAATCATGGGCTTCTCATGGAAAAGGCTTAGCAATATTAAGGAGAGAATTGATAGAAGAATAAGCTGAAGAATGTGTGAATAAACCTATTCCTAGTGATGCTTGAGGCCTCAATTTGTCTATCAAGATTTTGTGTATTATCTTCATGCAGGTTTCGGAGCAAGTGTATGTGTGTGTTGGAATGAAGGACCACTAAAAGGGAACTTGCGACATCAAGGAAATTCGGTTGTATCTTCTACTTTTCATTAATATAATACGGTGGCACGTCTCTTTCCCATAAAATGATTAGTATTTTATTACATGATTCCTTGATCACATGTTTAGGTTCTCATTGAATCCTACTATTGTTGCTTTCACATTGGTTGGTTTTTGTTATCACATATTTGATTCTACAAGAGCACTAGAGTGAAGCAGGGACAACAAAGATATAAGGAAGCGATTCATAAAATATGTTATCTATTCCTCCTTTGGTAGTAAATTCAATGATCAAAACTTAGGGAAAGCGTCTTGTTCCGTCTTGTTTTGTTCTAGATCCAGGTGCATCTAGGGGGATTAGTTCATGTCCGCATCTACCTATTTACCCAATAGAAAAATTGGCGACTCCACTGGGGATGAACAACTTTATTGTGGTTTTTTGTTGGCCATTTGCTTTTGACCTATTAGATAGCCTGCGAAAACCTTTGATTTCCGCACCCTGTTGGTTTATTTCAGCACGAGATTTCTACATCCTGTCTGTTTCTGGCCTGCGAAAACTATTCATTTCCGCACTGTGTTATACTGCCAGCTTGCGGTGGCGTTTGAGAAATTTTTTGGGTTGGGTTTTGGCCTCTGCTGTTACCCAGTTTTGCTTTAGTCAGCTGGGAAAGGATTTTTTAATGCTAGTTCTTAACTTTTTCTGACTGCTCAAGCTTGCTCTTGATTGGTTTCGGAGATCAAATACCTCTCTTTTGATCTTTTTCCAATTTTTTTTTTGATTTTTATCGACAAGGGTATAATCTCTGGATTTGTGTCTGAGTGCTTGCTCGTTTAAAAATCTTCGATTGGATTTGAAGTTGTAGGTTAGTTACACATTTTGGATTGTTTAAYGATCGGAAGACCATTTTTTGATTCATATTTAAAGAAATGTTTTCTTGTAATTTTTTATTTTTATCTCCATTGAAAGATCGATTTGGGTGCTTGTTGAGTACTTTATTTTCATTGATTGCTTATCCTTTCTYGATTCCATTCCTGTTTTGGTTTTCGAAAGGAAAATATTAAAGTCTTTCAGTCTTTTAGGTAATCATTTATACATAAAATATTGGCATTCAAAAAATTGAAAGAGAACGAATAGTGAAATTACATTGTTGATGATTGTTTGGTATTACATTCAAAGAAAGAAAGTATATTTCGTAGTTTACACCATTCAAGAAGTACCTTCTCCTTACTGTAGATAGAATTCATCGAACGAAAGTTGCATCATTCATTTTCTATTTGCATATTGTTGGGTCAAGGTCTTACACAACATCATGTTCATTCCCGTCTCCCTCTTGAGTAACAACAACCTTTAATAATATTGCGAAAATCTAAAACTTAACTAGTAATTTTTCTAGGGCTCTTTTACACCAACATTAGCGAGGCTAGAGATTTGGAATAGGCAGTGAGACACACTCTCCAAAGCACAAAACACACAATAGCATCTTGTGATAGGGAGTGTCAAATTCCATTTGCAACATTTTTTCTTGGGAAGCCCTTCTCACACAAGGGTCAAACCCGAGGTCGCATTGAGATTGGTAGAGTTACTCACCTTGCTTTGTTGGTCTCAGTGTAGAGATTGCATGTATTATGGGGGTCGCTTGAAGGTATACCCACAATGATGAGTGGAAGCCTCTCATGTTGATTTCGGGCTAGATACCCTGCCCTTGCACATGGATCAGACTGTCAATTGTTCCCCAGTTATCACTGTTGTTTTTGGTAACCTTAGTTGCCTATCTTCTTAGGGTCTTACACAAGGTGACTGTGGAGGGGCAAGTCTCCACGGTACCTGGAATCGACGTTGGATAGACTCACTCGGGCTCCTTGGAGGGTATACCCATGATTATGTGTGGGATCTTGCACCAAGGTGTAAGTCTGTTAAGCAGGTCATCAATGTAACTTTTACACCCTAGACCAACCCCTTCTTGTCTCGACTTCGCGACGTTGGATTTCATCACCAACTAGTGACTTTGGAATAAGAAGGTCTTGTTTGCTTGGTTTGGATTCCTATATTCTACTAGTGAGTGTTGTTTGTTAACATTGTTGGCCATAGATTTTTTTCCGTAGAATTTTCAGTTCGGCCAACATTGACCCTCCACGTCGTTCATGTAGGATGCAGGGATTACCTCTAGAAGATATGGAAGATTCTCAACCCTTGACCCCTAACCCACCGGAGGACTATCCTCAACAGAGTGAGATCCAGGACCACATACCTTCACAACTGCAAAGGAACGATTCTCTAGAGAGATTTTAGATTGTTTTCGATCCTCTAGAAGCTTTCCGCCTACCTCCTAGATATGAGAGACGTATTCTCTGACTCAATTCGTCTAGAGAACTTGTTATTGACACTTCTAGTTTACCTCCCGAAATTGTCTCCGGCCTTAATGAGGATCCTTATTGGACCACTGACATCGTTCAGACTCTGACTTCTAGACGGAACCCTCCCACCTCAGAGATAGGAGCTGACATACCTATCATTTCTGAACCACCCGAAACTTCTTACACATTTATGATACCCTTATATCACTTTAACAATACAACGTGCTATTATTTTCTTGGTTCCGAAACCTTATCATCTAGTCCTAGTTCAACCATCCCTCTTCAACAGGCCCATTCCACAATGGTCCCAAACACTACGATTATTCCCGCCAGGAATACGATGGCCAACCAATCACCTATTGGCACACCGCTTTTATCTAGTCAGATCCCATCACTTCCTCTTGGGTATAATTCTTTGAACGCCTCTATTCCCAATCCTACCCTAGTTCCATCCAGAATTTCTGGAGTCTTTGCTCCCCCTGGGTATAACGTTGCTTCCAGTTCTATTCCAACACCATCCTAGTTCCTTTCTGGAGGGTCCCTTCCACCTTTTATAGGAGGATTTAGACCCAGTGGCTCTACCACCGTTGGAATTCCAACACCATTGTTCACTTCTGGTTACGAGATTCCCACTGGGGAGCAATATAACCCTAGGGGGCACACTCAATTTGGAGGTCAAACCCAAATTGGGGCATCATCCTCACTCGGAGGACAACCCCTGTTCGGAGGATACAATCCATAGTATGGGCAGAATATCCCTGGATCACTGGCCTAGTATTGGAATCATCTTATTCAAGGGAATCCACAATCATCTAGGGGGAAACAACCTCAATTTGGCTCTTTCATACCCCCTAGTTTGGGCCAAGCGTATCTCGGTTCTTCCAATCCCATTTGGGGTTCGAACGTTTAATGTAGTATCCCTTTACAAGGGAACATCCCCACTCCATTCAACCCTATGAGTTACATGCCTCCGCACACACGTTCGAATATGCCAGGATCTTCGCATCATATGCAAACTGCTTACGGTCCTACTAGTTTACCGATGGGTCTCCCTCCCCAAAATTACCAGTATCCTCATGTGAATAGACAACTTCCCTTTTTAGCCACTTTGGACCTCCCTGATCTGTCTAACATTTTGAATGATCCTATCTCACACTCTCCCCACTGGCCCGTTATACCGGCCAACTTACTGTCTGACATTCCCAAGTTCGATGGTAAACTAGGAGAGGATCCAAACAATCACGTAATGACTTTCCACCTTTGGTTTTCATCCAACTCTTTGATGGATGACTCCATTCGGTTACGTCTTTTTCAACGGACTCTCACGGGTTCAGCCGTGAAGTGGTATGTTGAATTACCACGAGGCTTCTTCACCGATTTCAATACCCTAGCTATGGCTTTCCTTACTCACTACCAGTTTCCAATCCGTTATGAAATGAGAACCGAGATTTTGAGTCCTTTCAAGCAAAGTAAAGCCACTCATAGCTCCGATCACATTCATGAGTGGAGATGAAGACGATGTCTAATCAAACTCGATCTTACCGATCAGTTATTGGTAGAATGGTTCATGAAATCCTTCGTGAATGATATATCCAAAGACATTTCCACAGTGGAGTTGTCACAGAAGAACAGGAAATTAGTCGCTCCCAGTAGCTCGATCTCGTTTATTCACAAATAGGTACTCTTTACGATCTGCTCCCTGACGCACCTCGTCCTTTTACCACAACCACCTCAACAACCCCAACAACTTCTCATGCCGTTGATGGTGTGATAGGTACTTTCCATGCTCAACCTCAATCTATGCAGGCCTCTCACACCACTCCAAAATCCCATGCTTTTAATGTTCAAACTGCTCCGACGCCCACCCCTCCCATTGGTAAAACTTCCAAAGTGAATGTCGTTCAATTGACTCCTACCGGCAAGAATAAATCTAAAAAAGGGAAGGGTAGGAATAAGGAGGATAAAAATAACAACCCACAATCCAAAAATACCAAGACACAACCTGCTGATGATAAGGATAAACGCTAACCTCGCTATCCTTGCCTTATCTACGGTGATGATCACTACATGAAGGATTGTCCTAGACATGCCGAGGTCACAAAGTTCCTTCAAGGGACCCCAAAACCTCCTACCCCTGCCGTCTTGTATCAGCCCTTCCCTTCTCAACAACAGGCTCAATTGGTCATCCATGATCAACCTTCTTCCTCCACTACGTCCTATGTACTTATGTGTAACAGTGATTCAAAGAAGAATGACATCACACTTACCACTCGTGCCAAATATTACTCTTTCTCCAAGGAGAAAGTTGATGATATAGCACCTTCGTTGGTTCAACAATCTCCCTTGGCTCCACCTCCCACCGGTCCTCTTCATCTCAAACGACCGAACCCCGATATAGTCCTTTGCCCCCCTCCCAAGGGTGTGGTTCGAAAGTCTACCTTCAATCCTCATGCGCGTGATGCCCAGAACTACAGTATTGTAGAGGATCTGGCACAAGCACCGTCTGCGATGTCATCCCTAGAAGTCCTTCAGAGTTGTCCGACACAACAGAAGGCACTGTTAAAAGCTATCAGTGGAATCGACCCTACGGATATGAATTTAATAATATTTGACTTGGAAGATCACATTCCAAGGTTACCCCCTCATCTCGCAATTCAAATACAAGTTGTTGTCGCCGACAAGAACATCTGTAGAATAGTTATTGACGAGGGTGCCTCGATGTGTGTCATGTCTATTTCCTGTTGGAAAGCCATTGGCTCTCCTTCCTTAACTGAATCACACAACACGCTCAAAGACTTTAATGGATTTGGCTTTAAACCCTACGGTGTACTCCCTTCATTGCTTGTTACGTTAGAAGGCAAAACGGTCAACGTTGAGGTTGAGGTCTTTGACACCCCTCTCGATTACAACCTTTTACTTGGCCGTAGTTGGATCGATTCCATGCATGCAGTCGTGTCTACTCTTTTCTGTATCGTTCATTTTCCACATCAAGGTAAAGTAGTTACAATAGATCAACTGACCTTCTTTAACTCTGATAAACGTACCAACAATGTACCTTTCATTGCAAAGACACCCCCTGGGTACGAGAATGTCGGTGTGGGTCTACTAAAAGATTTGACTCTGATGGGTACTTTCCTGGTCCCACCACCTGACGTTCCACCTCCTTTGGTTGCCTCGATTAACATGATTTCCACATCCGTTCGTGAAACTCTCGCGTCTTTTGACCCGTGGATAGTACCAAAACCCGATGATTATCTTCACTATGGTGACCATATGCCTTTAAGTCCAGTTGAATCCGCTTACCAAGCCATTCAATTGGCTGACCCTTCTACTCCCTCTCTCGATGATTCGTCTCCTAATCCATTCCATGTTATTTTTCCCACAGACGAGATGATTATGTTGGTTATGTCGATGGAAGATACCCCTTGGGATGATGGGCATCATCGTTCCATTCTCTTTCTCGAACAACACACCATCAAGAGTTACCAACGGATCTCGACTCCGTCGACCGTTGTCGTTATTTCTTCAGTTCCTAAATCCATACATGATGTGTTATACGAAGGGAACTTAAGTAACATTTCACCCACCATCCCCCTCGACATATCTATTAAACCTAGAGTTGTTGAAAATGTCCACATCGGAGCTTCATGTTCCATCGATGAGATTGTCACATATAAATCACTTTTTCAAGAATTTCATGACATATTCACATGGAGATACAAAGAGATGCCTGGTATTGACCCTAAAATTGTTGTACACGAAATTAAGACCTACCCATCTGGTAGAGACTTCGCCCGGTCCACCCCCGTAAAGCAGCTGCTATCAAGCTTGAAGTCAAAAAAATTCTTAAAGTTGGATTTATTTATCCAATGGCTTTGACTAATTGGGTATCTGATCTAGTTCCGGTTAACAACAAACAAGGTATGATCCGTGTCTGTGTTGATTATAGGGATATTGAAAAATATTATCCTAAGGACAACTTCCATACCCCCTTCACTGACCAAATCGTCGACGATTACGTCAGAAGTGAAATCTTCTCTTTGATGGACGGTTTCTCCGGATATAATCAAATCAATATCTTACTCACGGATCAACACAAAACCTCTTTCTTTTGTCCTTGGGGAACCTTTGCCTACCGGAAACTATCCTTCGGTTTGAAGAGCGCTGGTGCAACGTTTGAACGTGTGATGTATTACACTTTCCATGATATTAAGCATATTGTACAACCATACTTAAATGACCTACCAACGCATTCCATGCATCGTAGTGATCATCCGTCCCACCTCCGAGCCATTTTCCTTCGTTGTTGGTTCTATTGTATATGCTTAAACCCACATAATGTGTCTTTTGTGTGGAGTCCGACCGACTCCTGGGATTTATTGTGTCACGTCAGGGGATCAGGGTAGATTCTTTGAAGGTCGAGGCGATCCTCAATCTCCCTCCTCCTTCCTCACTTCACCAACTACAAAGTTTGCAAGGGAAGGAAAATTTCTTCATCGTTTTATCCCAAACTACGCTGAGTTAACACTCAGATTTACTTGACTACTAAAGAAGGGCTCTACGTTTGTATGGAACACCACTACCAACAAAGCCTTCAACGTTTTGAAACTGATTTTAACCCATACCCCACTACTTTTCCCGTCTGATTATAGTCGATATTATTTCCTTTATCTCGCTGCTTCAGACTCTACCATTGCCATGGTTCTGGTCCAAGAAGATGATTTACACGACGAACATGTCATTTATTATTTGAGTCTAAGTCTCATGACTACCGAAGCCAAGTACTTACATGTTGAAAAACTAGCCTTGGCAGCTATTCAAGCTGTCCAATGTTTCCGTCACTATATTCTATTACGCAAGACCACTGTAATTTCTGATTGCAACCCTATGCAGTACATTTTTACACGTCAATTGGTAGGGGGAAAATACTCCAAATGAATAGTGATTCTCCAAGAGTTTGACTTAGACTTCGAACGCGCTAAGTCCAAGAAATACTTGGTGTTTTCCGAACTAATATGTGACCTTCCCTTCGCTGAGATAGAAAAAGTGGTAGAGGATTCCCTACTAGACGAATCCCTTTTTCTGATCAGTTCTGATGATGCTTGGTATGGAGATATTATCATCTATCTCCAGACTCAAACTTTTCGGCCAGAACTCTTTAGTACAGACCATCGTCGCATCTACTACCAAGCCCGTCAATACATCATTCTCGGTGACACTCTTTATCGCCATGGTGTTGACTCTATATTCCGACGCTGTCTCACCTTTGATGAGGCTGATAAATCTTTGAATGACTGCCACTCTGGAGCATGTGGAGGTCATATGTCTGAGTATACCACTGCCCAAAAGATCTTGTGAGAAGGGTACTTCTGGCCTTCTTTATTAAATATTGTATAATTTCCATCCAGAAATGCCATGCTTGCCAAACATATAATCATAAGACAAGATCTCATCCTACTCCCTTACACCCTATAGTTTTCATTGGACCTTTTGCTAAATGGGGTATCGATTTCATGACGTAACCCTCACTCAGCCTGGGGGCATGGATAGATTATCATAGCCATGGATTATTTCACGAAATGGGTTGAGGCGATGCCTACATTCAACAATACGAGAAAAACTACAACCCTATTCATATTCAATCACATCATCACATGATTTGGAATCTGACAGTCTATTGTCACTGATCATGGTAGCCACTTTCGAAACTTCATGATGTCTGATATTATAGAAAAGTTGGGTCTTTGACATGAAAACTCGACCCCCTACTATCCATGGGCCAATGGCCAGGTTGAAGTGATCAACAAGGTTCTTGTGACTATGCTTCGACGGATTATAGGAATTCACAAAACAAGTTTGCACATGATGCTATTTTCAACATTATGGGCCTATCGGACATCTGTGAAGTCTGCCATGAGGTTTACACCCTTCCAATTAGTGTATGGTATAGAAGCTGCCCTACCGATTGAATGTGAGATTCCATCGTTAAAACTAGCCGTTGAACTTCTCCCAAACACCTCTGCTGAAGAAGAACGTTTGTTGTATCTTATATAGTTGGACGAAGCCCATCGTGATGCCACCCTAGTTATTGAAACCCAGAAGAAACACGTAAAATCCCAATACAACAAGCATTTCAAGCAACACATTTTCTCTGAGGGTGATCTAGTTCTCCTCTATGAACAAGACCATGATTTGATAGGAGCCGGAAAATTCAAGGCTATGTGGTGAGGCCCTTATATCGTCAAATGAGTGTTGAAGAAGGGAGCCTATGATTTAGTGGATTATGATGGCATTCCTTTGAGTGAACCCAGAAATGGGCTTTACTTGAAGAAGTACTATGCTTAGACTATCTTTGCATGAGTGCTTGTATTTTACTGTATCATACTGTTGTGTGCTACTTTTGTGTGCTTTTTCATTATTTGGTTTCTACCCTTGATCGCTTACCTTGCGTTGTGCATGGTTCCAGATGTCGGAGTCTTCGTTACCCCACTTTGGCTTCGCCGATGGCGCTAGTCGTATCACTCAAAACCTAGCTTCTGATGCATGGGCAATCTATGCACCTACAAACGAACTTATCAGTCTACACAGTGTTGGCCTCGGTTGTGCAACAAATAATATAGCAGAGTATAGTGCAGTCATCGAATTGTTGATCGATGCTATCTCACTTAGGATTCGTCACCTGGTTATACGACTTGATTCAAAGCTTGTAGTTCTACAATTAAGTAATGTCTATAGTATCCGAAGTCCTACTTTATTACGAGTATATTTACGAATTCGCCTCTTGGAATGTTATTTTGATTATATCGAGTATCAACACATTCCTAGATGTCTAAATACATTAACTGATGCATTAGCTAATTATGTGTTAGACAGACATATAAGACATGTATAAATCCAATCACACATCACATGTATTATACAAAGAAAAATAAGTCGGTAGAAGCCTCATGTATGTATATATATATATATATATATATATATATATATATATATATATATATATATATATATATATATATATATA